>CM076581.1:1171170392-1171499320 GCA_034641835.2 Pinus albicaulis
TATAGATAACTCCTAAATTTTCCTCTTGATTTCATTTGATCTGAAATCGATTTTTATTTAATGCTTTGCTAATATCAGTTTCAAAATTAACATGAAAGTGCTTTGGTTTTCTCCTTATGCAAGGGTTTATACATGTGTTTATGATTGAAAATTCATTAAACTTGATGAGATTAAGTGTATTTCATGAACATAAAAGTATGGAAACTCAATGCTGAACAAAAACATATAAAAACATAGTAAGAACAAATAACAGAGACAAATACACAATTTTTTGATGAAGAGTTCACCCCTCCTGAGCTACATCTCCTTGGTCCAACTTCATAGTGTGGGCCTTTATATTAGCTTCAATTGTGCAAGAGTGTTGTTTACAGTCTCCTATTGCCTCTGCAACCTGCTCCAATGGCCCCAAAACATAAAAATCTACCAAGAACGACTCTTCTTGAGCCAAAATTGGTAAAAAATTGCCTCAGTTATGGCAAAACCAAATTTTCCTAGTTTTTCTCCATTAATTTTGGAAGTCCGCCAGTTAACTCCACTAAATGTGGAGATTCTATCACATCTGGCGGTTCTGCCAAAAGCGCTGCTAAGATAATCCACATTTAATTAGCGATAAGCATGATTTAAAGTGCATTTAATACATCATTAGTGCAAAGTGCGTTTTTAGCACTAATCAAGGGTTATGGTGCTTTATGAGTCTCAAAATTGTCTTCCATATTCATACATATTTCCATTATTTCATAAACATTAAGCTCTCATTTCATAACTATCTAGACTAAAACCCTACATCAAGTAACCATTTTCATAAATATATGGGTTAGGATCCTTTTTTTCCCAAGTTATTTATTTTATGTATTTAAAGTGAATTTATGATTAAAAACTAGAAAATTAACATAGTTTCATATATCTATATATGTATTACAAGTTTTGTGACATGTGTAGGCCTATTTTGGAGATTCTAGAAGGGTCCTACTTGGCCTCCCAAGATCAAATTCGAATTTCAATTCAATAGGTGGACCATATTCCAAGGAGAAAGATCATGGAGATCTTGATGTGTCATAGGATTTGTATCTATAATTTATGGATAAGTTGAGACAAGTATGGATCTAGTAGATATTTAAGGGATCTACATTTATTGAGTAGATATCCCTAATTTTCGTATAAATAGGGGAAGCTTTCTCCTATCATGTTATGTGTAAAGTTGGAGTTATGCTCAAGTTTTGAATAAAGAATTAGATTGTGGCACCTTACTCATTAGTGTTCTTTCACTTCGACTTGGTTTTGCTTACATATGGAGCATCTCGACTTACCATCTCTCATACTTTTGGACTGGCCATCTACAATGTGTGAGATTTATTTGGTTTCATAGATTAATATTTATTTGCTTCCATAGATTAAAATTTATTTGATTTCTTAATATTAGTTTTAGAATGACTGTGTAATATTTTGCTTTCCTAGAACATCTCAAGAAAGTAGATTGAGTCTATTTTCCAATTGGATTATGTTTGAGGCATTAGAGCTCACAGTTGTTTAAAGTTTATTTACATGTTTTTACACTACTTTCCTAGATCAAATCCTCAATTATGTGTATAATTGGATGCTTGTAAATCATGCCAAAAAGATGATTATGTCATACTTCCAAATTGGATGCTTGAGTGTTTAACCTATACAATAATTGAGTTTTCCTTTACATGCCTTTACACTGTTTTCCTAACTTAAATCCCCAGTTAAATGTATAATTGGATGCTTGTAAATCATGCCAAGAAGATGACTCTCTTATACTTCCAAATTGGATGCTTGAGTATTTAACCTATACAGTAATTGAGTTTTCCTTTACATGTTATTTAAAAGCTTTCTTAGATTAAATTTTTAAAACTAAAGTATAATCAATTTCTTGTAAATCATGCAAAGAAGGTGACTTTGTTATTCTTCTGAAATTGGATGCTTCAGTAGTTGGTCATACAATAGTTTCTTTTCAAATCCTTTGAATTTTCTTTCGTTTAGATTAGCATTTTCATTCGTTTAGATTAGCATTTTCATTTCAATTCCTAGTCATAGGATTTATGTTTCAATCCATGGAATAAAAATAAGGAATGGTGTGATTAGATTAGTTTTTTTTTAAGTTTTTGATAAACTGATCCCTAACATATATTGTGCATGTGTGTCTCACAAGTCTTACGAATACTAGATTGATAATTTATGTTGGTAATCTAATGCAAATTATTTTACTCAACATTTTGGCACCGTTGCCGGGGAGGCGTAAATAGGGATCAACCTTAGAATTCCTTTTTTTTGTTTGTTTCCAATTTTTTTTTTTTTTACTTCAAATTTTCAAATTAGAATTCCGTTTCGTTTTTCAATTTCAATTTTTTTAAAAATCATGCAAATTCTCAAATTAAGTTTTTGTGCAATTTCATTTTTATTTTATTTTATTTTTAGGCATTTTCATTCAAGTTTATTTGCATTTGCATTTAGAAATAAAACAAAACATCCACAAATAAAAAACCCCTATTCACAAAAAAATAAAAAACAAAAACACAATAAAAATCCAACTACAACAACAAATTTTCATGATCATATCCATATAAGTTTACTCATGATTTTGTTGCATGAATGGATGCATTGGAAATTCTCTTAAGTGAATGTTCCATTTCTTTAGTAGAATAGGACTGACAAATAAAAATATGTTTTTATAATTTTTAGGATAAATTTGATGTTTTGTGGTGTAGTAAGAACCACCCATTTACTAACCCTTGGCAAGAAAGATTTGCAATAAAACAAATGATTGAGAACAAGGAGCATAAGAGAATATCACGAGTGATAATTTAAGGTATGGGATCGATCCTTTTCATTTTATTTTCGCAAAATTTACAGAGGAATCGACTCATAAAATCTTGACTATGCTAATAAAATAAAAAAATCTCGAGTATGCTCTCCTTCTACACTTCGTGTGACCTGGAGGATCAGAATTTTTTTGTTTTTTGTTTTTTTAGTATATCATAAAATCTAAATTTTTTTTATTTAGCTACAGAATGCCATTTTGCAGCTAAGTTTTGTTTTCGTCATTTGATTTAATTTGATTTGATTTTTAAACTTGAAAATTTAAAATAATATATATATTTTTTAAACAAAAATAAAACTTGTCAAATTTATTTATTAATAAAGTTTAATAAAGAAAACTAAAAATAAAAATAACAAATTGTTTTAATATATATATATATATATATATATATATATATATATATATATATATATATATATATATATATATATATATATATATATTTAAAATGTAACATATATAATTTTTTTAAACTAAAACATTTCAATATGAAAACAAATACATTTTTTTTTAAACAAAACATAATATTTTTTTCTTTTCAAAACAACGAATGCCATAAAATGTAATGGTCCATGGCCTTTGAGCTTAAGTTTAAACCAAAGGAGGCCCACACATATGCGTAAGGCCAGCCTTTGGCTTGGCCTTACGTATATGTGCAGGCCTCCGAGCCATGAACTTACAGCGAGACAGCCATGGCCAGCCACACAACCCTTCAAGACCACGAACATACAGAATCCATTGATTTCTGCAAAAATAAAATATGATTGCTCAACAGAGAAACATAATTTCCCGTTAGAGTTAGATCTATAAACATCCAATGTCTATCTATGTTCATTCGAATAAAAAACTGATTATATTAATGGTATGTCCATATCAATTTTGGTTTTTCTCTTGGATACAACCATTCCTAAAATGTTGGCAATATGATGCAGAGTGTTGTCCATGATGGCAACCCACTAAATGAAGATGAAGACATGATATTGTTGGCATGTGTTGTCCTTGATGGCAATACACCTGATGAAGTTATTCTTGACTTGATGGACTTGGTAAATGATGTAAATCTGATGTGATATGATGTTTGTTGACAATATGATGTAGAGAGTTGTTCTTGAATGGCAACCCACTTGATGAAGATGATGGAAACTTACTTGATGAAGTTGTGCTTGATAGAATATGTCTTGATGAACCTGTTTAAAGATGAAAATCTGATGTATCTACAGTGAGTACAGAAGGCAATGAAGAAAGGAATTCAGCATGTGCTAAATATATGATGAAAAGAGTATGTCTCTAGGCATACGCGGATCTGCCTAGGGGAAGTCGCGTATGCACGCGAGAATAAACGTTCCAAGTCGCGTATGGGTGAAAGCGCTCTTAAAAGTGCAAAACCAGGGGTAACCACCATGGAATTGACCCATTGTATTGGGTAATGATTTGCCTAAATGACCCCGTCCAGGAAGACCATCAGAAGTAATGTAGTTTTGGGCTCATGGTATTGTTTTGGCTCATGGTATTGAAAAATGGGCTCATGGTATTGAAAAAGGGTAAACCTATATAAAGAGAAGAAATTCATTGTGAAAATCATGAGTGTGGGAGCAAGATGTCTGAGCTTGAATGAATACTTCTCTGTGAAGTATATCTGTATGGAAAGGGTAAAGGTTTGATGATAGATCTGAATCTATGATGCACCTATGAAGAAATGATGAAGCAGGATATCTAGATCTGGAATGTATTTGTATCTGCTAGATCTGTTTATGGAAGACTTAGATCTGAGATGAGGCGAACATCTGTCTGAAGTAAAAGGGTAAATCTGAATTGAATATCTGATCTGAAGAAGTATGCTGCTCTATAATAATTGAAGATCTATACGCTATTTCGCCGTAGAGGAAGCGCATATATACGCGGCTTCGCTGAAGAGAAAGCGCGTATGCGCAATGAAATATGCACAGAGGTATACGCTAGTTTATGTGAACGGAAGCGCGTATATACGCGACATCAGTTAAAGGAAAGCGCGTATGCAAACTAGGGTTTGCTGAAGTCTGTGGTAAGAAATGTCTGATCTGTTCTGCTGGTTTACTGATATCTGTTAGTGAGTTATATGTATCTGTTTCATGGTTGACTGTGCTTAAAAGTATGGAGTGGGTCCAGTCACGAAAATATGATGAAGCGTGGCTTGCAAAGTTGTGTTCTAAGGCTTTGGATCCGGTGTGAAAATTGATGACGTGGTCCTAAGTGCCGAGGTTGTAGCCTTCGGTCGGGGTGTAGCTCCCTTCCGGTGAAATTTGGTAAACGAGGGTGAGAGGTCATAGCTCCCTTCAATTGTTTGGTAAACGAGACGAGGGGACCCATGAGTGCCCTTCCGGGGAGAGGTGATTGAAGATCGAGGAGTTGGAGCTCCCTTCGGAGAGGCGGTAAACGAGCGCGGTGGGTGCACAACGTCTTTGGTAAATGCCTTTTGACACATATGTTGTAAGATGTTTTCTCTATAATAAAATATTGAAGGTTGAAACGGCTATGACGGTGGTTTCTCTGACTTGGGTTTCCAACTAAAAATCCTGGTGTTCATGTGTGATGCTTTGTGTGATTGTTTATTCTGGTCTTACTGCACATGTTTAATGTTTATAGAAAATCTAATGAATGAATGATGGAATGATATAAGTGAAGAACTAATGGCATAATTAGATCTCTGTGTATACGCGAGTTTTATGAAGGATATCCGCGTGTATACGCTAGTTGGCTTCAGCAAAGTAGCGTATGGGTTTTAGAGCATGAAAAAGTAAAAAGTTTCAATTTGCCCTAAATACTGATTCACCCCCCCCTCTCAGTATTTTTCCCAACAATTGGTATCAGAGCAGGTCCTTCTGCAGAAGCTTGATCGCTTGAAGGATATCCGTCACAATGGGAAGTCAAGAAGGAGTGATGTCTATAAAGCCACCTCTATTCAATGGAAGCAATCTGATATTCTGGAAGGTACGAACAAAAGCATATCTGCAAAGTCTTGGTGCAGATGTATGGGAAATCGTGGAAGAAGGTTATCAATACCCAGCAAGTATTCCTACTGATGTAGCAGAAAGGAAGAAGTATGAAATCAATGCCAAAGAAGTAAATGTCTTGTTAGGAAGCATGTATGAATCAGAATTTGCTAAAGTGATGCAGCTACATTCAGCAAAAGAAATATGGGACAAAATCATTCTAAGCTATGAAGGAGACATAAAGGTAAAAAGTGCAAAACTCCAAACTCTTAGAATTGAATATGAAAATTTGAAGATGCATAGTGATGAGAGTGTTGCCAGTTTCTTTCTTCGTCTGAATGATATTGTAAATCGAATGAGAAATTTGGGTGAAACCATAACTGATACTACTCTGGTGGAAAAGGTCTTAAGATCCTTGACTTCAAAATTTGACTCTAAAGTTTCAGCTATTGAAGAAAGGCAAGATATGCAAACTCTTACTATTGTTCAATTACATGGTATTCTGACTGCTTTTGAAATGAGACAAGGAGGTCCTTCTCAAATCAAAGAAGCTGCTTTTAAGGTATCTGCAAGAGGAAAAGAAAAGGAAGTTGTCAAAGAATGCAGCTATATATCCGGTGAAGAAGAAGCGAATTTCATGAGAAAACTCCAAATAGGAACTGGAAGATTCAAAGGTAAGCTTCCCTTCAAATGTTTTGAGTGTGGAAAAGTTGGTCACTATGCTGCTAAATGTTCTTATAAAGAAAAACAAGGTAAAGGAAAACAATTTGAAAAGAGGAAGAGTTATTATGCAAATGAAGATGATGATGAAGTGTCCAGTGAAGATGAAGAAGATTCTGACCAAGCTCTACAAGTGCTCATGGCAAAGAAGCAAAAGAAGAAGGTTACTCGAGGAAAGGAGATACCTCAGAAATCATGTATAGCAAAAATTGAAGAAGATGAAACGGATTCTGATGAAGCTCTACAAGTTCTCATGGCAAAGAGGAAAAAGAAGAAGGCTACTCGAAGCAAGGAGATATCTCAGAAAATTGAAGAAGATGAATCTGATAGTGATTTGGGCCCTTGTAATCTTCTTTGTGCAAGCAATGGTGTAGAAAGTGAAAGTAAAGTTGTGGATCTAGAACAAGCTATCAAGATCAAAGTTGAAGAAAAACAAAAGGAAATTGATAAGAAAGATTCTATCTACAAAGAGATGATCTCTCAAATGAAAGATCAAATAGAAATGTTGAATGGACAGGTGGACAAGTATCAAAGGTTTCATACTTATGCATCCAATCGAATTAAAGAACTAGAAGCAAAAATCAACGATCTAAATGCAGATCTCGAAAAATCAAGCAAGAAGAATGAAGGACTTGAAGCTGCAATCATCTTTCTACAAACAGATCTTGAAGCATCAAATAAGAAGAATAAAGAACCTCTGTCATTTGAAAAGGAAGGCCTTGAAGCAGAAATCATCTCTCTCAAAGAAGATCTGGAAAAATCAAATAAGAAGAATGAAGAGCTGCAACAAACATGTGAAGAAAACGAAAATTGGTTGAAAGAAGAGATTCTAAATATGAAGGATCAAGTAGAAGATGGAAGAAGGAAAGAAGAAAGCTTGACGAAGCAATGTCAAGCCTTGGAGGTTGAGGTAAACATTCTCAAAGGTAAATTAGAAGAAAAGGTTAAAATTTTGAGGTTTCAAGATAGTACTAACATTTTGGACAATATTATGAGTAATCAAAGGTCTCCTGCTATCAAACTTGGTCTTGGTTTCCATGAAACTGTTAAAGGAGAATCTAGCTCACAAGGAAGTGCTAAAAATTCAGAGGATGTCAATGCAAAACCTGAAGTGTTGAAAGAAACAAAAAGTCAACCAACAATGATGAAATATCAAAGGAAATCAGTTAATAAAGTTGAATGCTTTAAATGTCATAATTATGGGCATGTTGCAGCAAATTGCAGGAGCAGATCATTTCAGCCTCAATCAAACAGTTCCTACAAGGTACTCTGGTTTCTTCAAGGGATATTGTTTTTCATGTAACAAGTATGGACATAAAGCAGCTGATTGTCAAAGGAGGAAGATTAGAAATACTCATTATGATTCTTATGCTTATTTCTCTGGACACATGAGATGTTATTCTTGTAACAAGTATGGACATGTAGAAAAGGAATGCAGGTTGAACAGATATGAGAAAGTGGACAATTTTCAGCACACAGTTAGGAAGTTCAAGCAAATTTGGAAAAAGAAGGAGGACCAGTCAGAAACGTAGGGAATACTGACCCTACTGCAGTCATCCGCTTCTGAAGCTTACTTCTCTGATTGACTGCAGGAATGATGTGGGATACATTATGAGATTTAGTAATGTATCGTCACAGGGGGAGCAATGTATGATGTCTCTCATGATTGATTTGATTATTCTGGTTATATGTATTTCTGACAGAGCATCTGATATGAAGAAGATAGGTACAAGAAGTACAAGTTCAGGGGGAGATGAAGGAATGTGAAAAATTTCTATGCTTCACTTTCCATACGCGGGTTCTATTAACAAAAGTCGCGTATACACGCAAGTTCTAGCAGACACAGTCGCGTTTGCATTGATGATAAGAGAATTTATATGATAGCTGAAGATATGGAGCAGAGGTTCAGGCGGAGCATCAGTCTGACTGTTAATAACTGTATTATTGACTCAATATCAGCTTAGTTTCTCAGTTCTAAATAATGATGATATGATACATGGTTTCTTATGTTGAAGATTGTGGATGAGTCCTGTTTGCTTTTTGATGAAGAGTATTCATTGTTGAAATTAAAGTCTTATAATTCGGAGATAAGGGCAGTTCATGCAGAGATTGTTGCTGATGACTGGCTGATGAACGTATTCAGGTTGCACAAGTTAAGGAAGAGCACTGGTTCATGGGGAGCAGCAGGTTGAATACTAATGATTGCATTGTTGACACTATGATTGCTTATTCTTGGTTACTGTGATACTTATGCTTAAATGATGATGACTTGGTACATGGTTTATTATGATGAGATTTTGAGCCTTGTTTGCTGAAAATTATCTTTTGTGCTCACACATGGATGAATTGGAAGTCTTATGATTTAGAGATAAGAATAGATCATGCAGAGTTTGTTGCTATGGTTGAGACCTTTTTTCTACATATGTTAAATCATGTTAAATCTTAAAGATCATGGTGATATTGGACCACATGGATGATTGCGTGACACATATTTGAAGATGTTTTTCTGGTATGATAATTTCTCTTGGAAGAATGTATTGATGCTGCAAAGAATCTGAAGGCTTGGTTACTAATGTGCTTATGCTACAACCATCGGATGACGCTTGAAGACACAACTACACTGTTCTATCTAACTGTATTCCAGGGAAGCATTCAAATATCTCAAAAAGAAGCTGAACAATGTCTTTGCCTCACAGAGGATCAGATCTGGTTAAAATATAGAAGATGGTAGTGGATACGCGGATTTAATGAAACACAGTTGCGTATATACGCGAGTTCATGCACATAAAACCGCATATGTCTGATTGCTGACAAATTTCTGTTTGGGGTCAGCTTTCTTCAGCACAGATGCAGTTCTATTTGGTATCTCTGATGCTGTTTGGTATCTCTGGTGGTGTTCCAGTTCTTATAATACTGTTTCTATCTCTGATGTTTTGATAAGATGCCTTGATGATTTGTTGGTGAAAGTGTTCAGGATGCACAAACTAAGGGGGAGCCTTAGTCATATGGAAAGGATGCTTGGATGCACAGATTCAGGGGGAGCATTGGCTTTGTTGAGTATAATGCATTGTTGGCATTATGATGGTTCTGATATATGATCTCTCTTGAGGTCTTTCTCGAGGTCTTTCTGGTATTGGTCATGACAAGTCATATTTGTAATTTGATGAAAAGGTCTTGTTGAGACCCATAATGTAAAATTGTAATATTCAGTCATGTAAGGACTTGACAAATTTGTAAACCCACTTGGTTGGGTAGCTGAGTCAAATTTTGTAAACCCACTTGGTTGGGTAGCTGAGTCAAATTTGTATACCCACTTGGTTGGGTAGTTGAATTGAAATGTGTAAACCCACTTGGTTGGGTATTTGAGTCTCATATGTAAATCCACTTGGTTGGATATTTGATGTAAGTATGAGTCTTTGGTGATAGGAAGTTCATAGAGTCATGTACTTCATTGTAAAATATGTTTGAAGATTCAGCATAAACTCAGGGGGAGCTTGGTCACTTCAGTATATATCAGATCTGCAGAACGCTTCTGCTACATGAGGAAAACAGGGGGAGAGTGTGTTGGTTTTGATCCGCCCTTTGCCCTTGATGTCAAAGGGGGAGAGTGACATGGTGTTTAAATGAAGAGAAAGAATGATGTCAAAAATGGGGAGAGTGACATGGTGTCATTGTATTCTTAATGTACCTATCTATTGTGGTAACCAAACACCATCGTGGTTGCCATCAAGTCCAAAGGGAGAGATTGTTGGCAATATGATGCAGAGTGTTGTCCTTGATGGCAACCCACTGAATGAAGATGAAGACATGAGATTGTTGGCATGTGTTGTCCTTGATGGCAATACACCCGATGAAGTTATTCTTGACTTGATGGACTTGGTAAATGATGTAAATCTGATGTGATATGATGTTTGTTGACAATATGATGTAGAGAGTTGTTCTTGAATGGCAACCCACCTGATGAAGATGATGGCAACTTACTTGATGAAGTTGTGCTTGATAGAATATGTCTTGATGAACCTGTTTAAAGATGAAAATCTGATGTATCTACAGTGAGTACAGAAGGAAATGAAGAAAGGAATTCAACATGTGCTAAATATATGATGAAAAGAGTATGTCTCTAGGCATACGCGGATCTGCCTAGGGGAAGTCGCGTATGCACGCGAGAATAAACGTTCCAAGTCGCGTATGGGCAAAAGCGCTCTTAAAAGTGCAAAACCAGGGGTAACCACCATGGAATTGACCCATTGTATTGGGTAATGATTCGTCTAAATGACCCCGTCCAGGAATACCATCGGAAGTAATGTAGTTTTGGGCTCATGGTATTGTTTTGGCTCATGGTATTGAAAAAGGGGCTCATGGTATTAAAAAAGGGTAAACCTATATAAAGATAATAAATTCATTGTGCAAATCATGCGTGTGGGAGCAAGATGTCTGAGCTTGAATGAATATTTCTCTATGAAGTATATCTGTATGGAAAGGGTAAAGGTTTGATAATAGATCTGAATCTATGATGCACCTATGAAGAAATGATGAAGTGGAATATCTAGATCTGGAATGTATTTGTATCTGCTAGATCTGTTTATGGAAGGCTTAGATCTGAGATGAGGCGAACATCTGTCTGAAGTAAAAGGGTAAATCTGAACTGAATATCTGATCTGAAGAAGTATGCTGCTCTATAATAATTGAAGATCTATACGCTAATTCGCCGCAGAGGAAGCGCGTATATACGCGGCTTCGCTGAAGAGAAAGTGCGTATGCGCAATGAAATATGTACAGAGGTATACGCTGGTTTATGTGAATGGAAGCGCGTATATACGCGACATCAGTTAAAGGAAAGCGCGTATGCAAACTAGGGTTTGCTGAATTCTGTGGTAAGAAATGTCTGATTTGTTCTGCTGGTTTACTGATATCTGTCAGTGAGTTATATGTATCTGTTTCATGGTTGACTGTGCTTAAAAGTATGGAGTGGGTCCAGTTTGAAAATATGATGAAACGTGGCCTGCAAGTTGTGTTCTAAAGGAAGCTTTGGATCCAGTGTGAAAATTGATGAAACGTGGTCCATAGAGGTGCTGAGGGTTGTAGCCTTCGGTCAGGGGGTTGAAGCTCCCTTCAGTGGGGTAGTAAAGCGAGATCGAGGTCGTAGCTCCCTTCCAGGTGAGGCTGGTAAACGAGATCGGGGGGTCGTAGCTCCCTTCCAGGAGAGGCTGGTAAACGAGTCAGGGGGTTGGAGCTCCCTTCCGGGAGAGGCTGGTAAACGAGCGCAGGTGGGTGCCTGCGTGCTGGTCAAGTCTGCGCCAGCACATATGTTGTAAGATGTTTTCTCTATAATAAAATATTGAAGGCTGAGCAACTGCAGCGGTGGTTTTCTCCCGACTTGGGTTTCCACCTAAAAATCCTGGTGTTCGTGTGTGATGCTTTGTGTGATGGTTTATTCTGTTCTTACTGCACATGTTTACTGTTTATAGAACATCTAATGAATGAATGATGGAATGATATAAGTGAAGAACTAATGGCATAATTAGATCTCTGTGTATACGCAAGTTTTATGAAGGATATCCGTGTGTATACGCTAGTTGGCTTCAGCAAAGTAGCGTATGGGTTTTAGAGCATGAAAAAGTAAAAAGTTTCAGTTTGCCCTAAATACTGATTCACCCCCCCCTCTCAGTATTTTTCCCAACATAAAATTGAAGGCTCGTAACTTCAAAATTTCTCTTCACATAACACACAACACTTTGTCTTATTTTCATCACACAGAATCCAAACTCTTAGCAAATTAAGGCACAGTAAAATGGAGGAATCGTCAGTAGAGTTCAACACAAAAATAGGATATCCCATCCACATTTTCTTTCATTCACAACAATTGATTTTATTGCTAGGATTAACATCACTAAAATGCACAACAATTTTGACACGTGATTTTGAAACGCGTTTTCTGAGAAAAACAGGGAAAATTAGAAAAAAAAGACATGGGTTTTTTTCCAAAATAGGGTGAATTTAGTAATGTAAAAACAGTTTCCCCAGATTCCTAACGGTATGGGATATTTTCAGGGATCCTTGAAGCTCCATTTTGCAGACTACATGAGGAAAAGCGAATTTTTTGCACAGTGAACTGTTTGAACATGGAACGTTGAAGGGGGGAGAATTCAAGTTAATAACAAACTCTACTGTAGCATTCGATCCACATGGCACGTGATCTAAGAGTCCAATTTTATTTCTTCATCCTCTGCGCAATTATTAGATCTCACCATCTCTTTTTGAAGGCACGAGTGTTCATTAGAGCATGACAGTGAGAAAGAAAAAAAAATACAAGAAATCTACAATTATCTTATTCCTGGGTTGGGGATTTTCGATGAAATGCGACAATTTTCATCTCCTAGTTCAATTCATTCTCAAGTAACAACACTTAAAAGAGTTATAGCTGCCTTTTCTGAAATTTTCCTCAACAACAACACAAATAAGGAGGTTGTCCATGCCCCTTTGCCATTGTATCTCTAGATCCGCATTTTGACAACCCAACTATTTATAAAATAGTTGTGAAAACAATTATAGACATTTTAAAGTCCTTTGTATTTTCAAGGGACTGCACTGTTGCTGTTGGCGTTAGCAATTAATAAATAAATGCAAGTAGTGACATCGATATCAACCAGAGAGGCAAGCAAAATCCAAATCCATTTTTGCAGGAAAGTTAACGATTTTCAATTCAAATCGTTGTCTCGGTGGTATTCAATAATTTGCAATATAGCGCGTAGCTCCCATTTGCTTTGAACAAAGATTTCATGATATGTCCTCGAGGAATTTTTTGCTAGGAAATGCGTAGCTGTTAAAAATGTCATTTAAAAAAAATGCAAATTATGAGAAAACTGAAATATATTTGAAGATTAAATCTAATTTCATTTATGAAATAATGGAATTGGGTTGGGTTTTTGGGTTGTGTATTGGCAGGTTTAACTCTAGCAATAGGTGTTGATCCAGAAATGATCAAAGTGATGAAAGGAAGTCGCCATTGATGGTGCGTTGAGAAGAGCATGAGTCTATCAGAAAAACATGGTCAAATTCTGAGTTGAAGAGTAAATACAACACGACAATTTCTGGTATTGAGTTCGATAAAAATGCATTAAAATGTGTTTGTAAATTTTTTTTTTTTTTTTTTAGCAATGCTTATACATTGGATCTCATCATTACATCATTTAATTTTTAATTTTTTAATTTTTTAATTTTTTTTGCATCAATGAAATAAGTAGGGTATTTGTTAGTTTTTATGGAGAAGCTACTGAATTTAAAAATCAGACTGATTACATACATAGCTGTGCATATTTAACTTTCTGTTCAAATTTTTTAATTACAGAAACTATGCAATTCTGCAGCTAAACATCAATTCTACAGCTAAGAAACTTCACTGTTTCACCCAAATTTCAAATTAGCCTAACTTTCTCATCCGACATCGGATTTCGACGATTAAAGCGTCTTTGAAAATATCTCGACAAGATATACATAATGAGAAAGTTATCATCAAAGTTTTAAATAGTAAAGAATGAATAAATTGCTGAAAAGACATAACAGGTAACTTGAGGCACTAGTTTCGAAACAAGTATAAATTATTTTGGTTTTCCTTCGTGAACTTCTTTTATTAGTACCAATTCTCAGTTTTTCGTGTAAATGCCATAACCGGAGAGATTGATCACCTCTCTCTTTTGATATCCTTACATTCCATTGCAGAAGAAGTACTAGTTTTATTTTGTAGGTTCCAGTAGGAAGGACAAATGACTACAAGCGAATAATGTCTCTCTCAGAGACCACATTTCTTTTACAAGAAGATGATCAACAACAAAGAAAGAAACATCAATGCATGAGCACATGCTAATGCAAATCAGATCCAACAATTGCAAGCCTTTCATATGCCACTGTCTCCATTGCATCCATGCTTCCTTAGTCAATAAAACATTCACCTCATTTCCATTTACATTTGCTATTTCATTTCTACTTAGTAATTCAATAAAATCCTCATCTCATTTTCCTTTATTGCTCATTTTTTTCACAGTCATTATATTTCCTGCCTTGCTTTCACTAACCTGTAACCCAACAATAAAACCATTCATCTCCTCTACAAAGCTAATTCATTCCATCTCCATTTTATCAAATAAACCTTGATCCACTGCAAAATTTTTCATCCATAGTCCTTCAAAAATTATTCTTTCATGCTCGCGTTAGATGATGGAGGATTCCTTAAGGCCTCCCTTCTAACAAGTTTTGGCCTATCGGCATCAACACATTATCTAGGTCCAATAATAGAGTCTTTATTAGTACCTTGAGGCTTGTATGAATTAATGACAAGTTCTCTTGCTGAAAATAATGGGAATACATTAATGTCCCTTGATCATCAGATCTTGCAAGTGGCTCGACATCAGCTCATCTATTCGCACTTCACAAGATGTACTTAGGTACCTTGGCACTCATTGACATTAATGGTGAGTTTGCCTCACATTGGTTAACAACATTCATCAATGGTCGGTAATCCAATGAATTCTCTTTATGCTCAACATCAACACATTTATTCGCATTACTAGAATTGTACCATCGGATTTTGTAATGATTGAAGACTACATCATTTCAGCAGCTTGCAGTAGGAATCAATTTTTATCAGCAACAATAAAGATCCCAATCTTGTCATCAGCACAAAGAGAACAAAGAAGCAGATCAAATTCCTTTGTTTAGATACTTCATGATCCAACAACATCAACAACCACATTCTTCAGTATACACAACTCATCCACATTTAAGGTAAGTGAAGGTATGCAGTTTTCTAATTTTTAGTCATGTAATTCCTTAGAATGCTAAAATTGTAACTTTGGAAAAATTCCTCACTCCCTTTTTCACATTGTCATATCTTTAGTTGGGGGGAAGGGACATCATTTCATATTCACATGTCATACACTATCACACATTTTCATTTCATTCCAACCCGCATATACTTCCCAACCAACTATTGTTGTAGTATGATTCGAAAAGATTATATGCTTTTCAAATTATAAATTCATTGATGAGTCATTATAGTATATGATTCTAAATGTTTTCATGAACTTTGATGCAACAAAGAAAACAAAGCATTGTTATACAAGAACCATTGCTCAAAAATTGGTTGTCACACAAGAAACAACCATTATATATATATATATATATATATATATATATATATATATATAATGTTGCAATCAAATGTATTATACTTGCCAAAATAAAATATCATGAAGAAAAGTTTGGAAAGAATCTATACAAGTCAAAAATCATAAAAGATCAACTCATGGACAAATGAATCAATGCAATAGTTGCATGAGGACATGCATGAACTTCAGTTGGGAGGTACGCTGAGTCTCAAAATTGTCTTCCATATTCATACATATTTCCATTATTTCATAACCATTCAACTCTCATTTCATAACTATCTAGCCTAAAACCCTACATCAAGTAACCCTTTTCATAAATATATGGGTTAGGATCCTTGTTTTCCAAAGTTATTTATTTTATGTATTTAAAGTGAATTTATGATTAAACACTAGAAAATTAACATAGTTTGATATATCTATATATGTGTTATGAGTTTTGTGACATGTGTAGGCCTATTTTGGAGATTCTAGAAGGGTCTTACTTGGCCTCCCAAGATCAAATTCGAATTTCAACTCAAGAGGTGGACCATATTCCAAGGAGAAAGATCAAGGAGATCTTAATGTGTCATAGGATTTGTCTCTAGAATTTAGGGATAAGTCGAGACAAGTATGGATCTAGCAGATATTTAGGGGATCTACATTTATTGAGTAGATATCCCTATTTTTTGTATAAATAGGGGAAGATTTCTCCTATCATTTTATGTGTAAAGTTGGAGTTATGCTCAAGCTTTGAATAAAGAATTAGATTGTGGCACCTTACTCATGAGTGTTTTTTCACTTTGACTTGGTTTTGTTTACATATGGAACATCTCGACTTACCATCTCTCATACTTTTGGATTGGCTATCTACAATTGTGAAATTTATTTGCTTTCATAGATTAAGATTTATTTACTTTCATAGATTAAAATTTATTTCCTTTCTTAATATTAGTTTTATAATGACTGTGTAATATTTTTATTTCCTAGAACATCTCAAGAAAGTAGATTCTTATATTTTCCAATTGGATTATGTTTGAGGCATTAGAGCTCACAGTTGTTTAGTTTCTTTACATGTTTTTACACTGCTTTCCTAGATCAAATCCTCAATTATGTGTATAATTGGATGCATCATGTGAAGAAGATGACTCTGTCATACTTCGAAATTGGATGCTTGAGTATTTAACTTATAAAATAATTGAGTTTTCCTTTACATGATATTACACTGTTTTCCTAAATTATATCCTCAGTTAAATGTATAATTGGATGCTTGTAAATCATGCCAAGAAGATGACTCTGTCATACTTCCAAATTGGATGCTTGAGTATTTAACCTTTACAGTAATTGAGTTTTCCTTTACATGTTATTTAAAAGCTTTCTTAGATTAAATTTTTAAAACTAAAGTATAATCAATTTCTTGTAAATCATGCCAAGAAGGTGACTTTGTTATTCTTCTGAAATTGGATGCTTGAGTAGATGGTCATACAATAGTTTCTTTTCAAATCCCTTGAATTTTCTTTCGTTTAAATTAGCATTGTCATTTCAATTCTTAGTCATAGGATTTGTGTTTCAATCCATGGAATAACAATTAGGAATGGTGTGATTAGATTAGTTTTTTTTAGTTTTTTATAAACTGATCCCTTGCATATATTGTGCACATATATCTCACAAGTCCTACAGATACCGGATTGATAATTTATGTTGGTAATCTAATGAAAATGATTTTACTCAACAATGCTAACCCAGATTAGTGGCATGATTAGTGTTAATAATCATGGCTTTAAACTCATTTTAAAATTCCCGCCGAAATGGTCTTATCTCCTGGTTTTGAACACGCGAACATGTGGGAGGGGGCTGGCCCCCTTTGGAACCCGAACCTTGGCGCATTGTTAATTCAAATTAATGTGGAATCCTTTATATATATATATATAAACCATAACCAAAGTTTAAGAACTTTGGATTATACGCATATGTGCCTCCACTTCTAGTTTATCCATTGTCTACTAATTTGACATGTCCATCGGTTTAGATAGCTAGCCTCCAAATATAGTTAAGTCAACACTTTGAAATTCAAAATATGTGAACCATAACATGCCATGTGGGAGGGTACGTGGCAGCCTCCGGCTGCACCATGTGGCCCTTCTCCATTGGCCTAGAATTCACCATATAAAATAATAATCCACCATAGATAAAATTTCAAACTTAGGATTAGGAGGAAAAATTCAACTTCCCCAATCAACATTGGCAAATCTGGCGATGACACTTGTCATAGTGTCACTGGCTAAAATCTAGAGAATATTCCCTAAATATTCCTGAGGTGCTGACTGGACTGTCAAGTCATCACTCTGTCACTGTTCTGCACAATTTTTACCTATTTGAGAAAATGAATAGCAAACCATAACTTACTCATACGAACTCAGATTTTGATGAAACAAGTTGCGTTGGAATCCTGGTAATGAGCTCTATCTAGTAATTCTATTTTGGAGCATTTATAAGCACTCTCATTTTTTTAGCTAAATACTGAGTCTTTGATCATTCCTCCCCACTATAAGCCTTTTCGACCCCAAAAGATACTATCATTTTTTCAGCAGGTGAGGATAAAAATCCCTCACCCTTTCACTGTCCATCCATTTGGCCTTTGAGGGATTTTTTCCATTGATTCCAATTCTAAGGTATTCGACATTCACTCTTCTTGAAGTTTTGATTATTCTGTCAAGTATGAGATCTTGTTGAAGTTAATCAGGATATTCTGGCGAGAAATCATTTATTGATGGCAAGTGAACATGCTCTCCTTGATCATCAATCAAAGGAGGCTCAAACAATCTCAAATTCTCAACATTAACGACAAAATATATTTGCATATAAGGAGGAAAATATAGCTTAAATGCATTAGTACCAATATTTTCCAGAATTTTAAATGGACCATAATTGATTGGCTTGGGATTTTTACCTTCCCCTTGCAATAGTTATTTGTTGATATACAACCAAACTTCATCTCTAACCTGGAATTTATGATCAACATGGTGTTTATCATGCCTTGCCTTGTAGCTTCTTTGACTCTTTTCAAGTTTTTCTTGCACTGTGTGATGTATTAGCTAAATTTTCTCAATGAAATTCATTGCCTTATCTATGTCACTATGACCATATATAGCGACATCTTTCTCAAAGATGAAGTCCAAAGGCGATCTTGGCAAGTAACCAAAACATGTCTCAAATGACGATGTGTTTGTGGAAGAATGCTTTGCCCTTTTGTATGCATGCTGAATGTTATGCAACTGTTCATCCCACAACTTGGGATGTTTGCTGGAATAACCTCTAAGAAGATGAATAACTATCCTGTTTATCACTTCATTCTAACCATCTTTTTGCGGCATGAAATGTTTTACTCTTCTTCAACTTTCTGTCCATCATGTCCCATAATTGTGACAAAAAATTCCCAACAAATTGGGAATCACGATCACTTAAAATAGAAGTAGGAAGACCAAAATGAACTCATACATTTTGAAAGAAAATATTAGCAGTTTGTTCAACTGTAATTGTTTTCGTACATGGCATCAAAAGACACATTTTTCTGAACCTATCTACCACAACATACAAGTAATCATGACCTTTCCTTGACATAGGAAGACCACCTACAAAATCCATTGAGATAATCTCCCATGGATGTGAAGGAACCGGAAGTGGAGTGTACGATCCAAGTTTCCTATTACTAGGCTTACTTATTGCACATAAAGAACATACTCTAATAAAATGAGATACACTATCAATCATGTGTGGCCAATAAAAATACCTTTGGATATTCGCTACTATCTTGCCTACACCGAAATGTCCAGCAATCAATGAAGTGTGTGCCTCCCTTATGATACTGTTTCTTTCTCCCTGTGGTATACATAACTTGCCCAAGTGATAGAACAAACTATTATGCACATGATAATCTAACTCTTCATTTTGGTTTTCTTGACTCAAGCTTTCATACACATCTTGAAAATCACTATCATATGCATATTGTTCAATGTAACTTTCATGCATAACTAAATTGTGCTTGAGTATAATAGATGAATTTACAATAGGCCTAGAGAGCATATCAACTACCTTATTATAGAATCCCTTTTTATACCCGATAACCAAATGAAATTGCTGTAGAAATCCCATCGATATGAAATGTCTTGGTTGCTGCAACTTTGATTGTGATTGTAAGCACTATAATGGTTGATAGTCGGTATGTATAATGGTCACTTTTCCCATCAAATAGTGCTTCCATTTCTTTACACTTTGTACCAATGCATATAACTTTTTGTCATAGGTGGGATAGTTAGTCACAGCTCCATTAAAAGTTTCAGAATGAAACGAAATAGGCGTACCATGCTGCATGAGAACTGCTCCCATAAAATAATCACTTGCATCTGTTTGGATCTCAAATGACTATCTAAGATCAGGAAGAGCCAATATCGGTGCTGAAATTATCTTTTGATTTAAAGCATCAAATGGTTTTTGCTACATATCTCCCCAATGGAAGAATTTCTTGACACTTGTCAATTCATGTAATGGAGTTGCAATTGAAGAAAAATTAGCAATGAATTTCTCTAATACCGTGTTGCCCCAAGAAAGCTTCTTACCTCTGTAACTGCATTAGTCTTGGGAAAATTCAGAATGACCTCTAATTTGGAAGGGTCTATCTTCAACTCACCTCCTCCAACAATGTGTTCCAAATACACTAAAGAAGTCTTGCCAAACTCGCACTTCAAAATCTTTAAAAATAATTTCTCTTTTTTCAAGACATCAAGTACCTTGTTCACATGCATGGCATGTTCTTCTCTTGATTTGCTGAATATAAGTATGCCATCTAAGTAAACAATAACGAAGTCATCTAGAAATGGTCTTAGTACATCATTCATGAACCTCATGAAATTAGCTGGAGCATTTGTTAGACTGAATGGCATAACTAGCCACTCAAACAATCCTTGTCTAGTTTTAAATGCAGTTTTCCAAATGTCTTCCTCAGCTATTCTAACTTGATGATAACCACTTTGCAAGTCTAAATTAGTGACATATATTTCATAATTCAACTGATCTAGCAAATCATCAATGCGTGGGAGTGGATAGCGATTTTTTACCGTGATTTTATTCAGTGCACGGAAACCTATGCACATGCGCCAAGTCCCGTCCTTCTTTAGTACCAAAACATATGGTGAACCATGTTAGGGTCTTATAATAATATGATTCATAATTTTTAATTGACTATGATTAGTCTTGTAATATGTACATACTTTTCTTTCTGCAAATTGTTTTCCCATATTAAAAAATGTAAAGAGGGTAAAAGTCCTAAAAGAAAAATCAAAGGACTGAAAGAAAAATATCAAAAAGAATATAAAAAATGAACCCCAACAAAAAAGAGATAAAAACAGATCCTGAAAGTGATGCAAATTCAAATTCCACTAATTTTTATTGTACTTTACAAAATAAGATTGTGTGCAGCTTGTCAATAATGCCACAATCCATGATAGTCAAACATCTTAATCTTGATTATTCATGCTTTAAATTTCATGCTAATAGATAGAGAATAAATATCTAGCCAAACTGTTTAATCTTGGCAGATTAGTAGTTAGGTAGAGAATAATAATGAGCTCAACAGTTTAATATGAGCCATTGGAAGTAATAAGGTTTGAATTAGATATTTTGTTGCTAAAAGAAAAATTAAAAGGGTTTTCAAGCTCAAATGCACCCAAAGAAATGAAGAAAAAATGTTAGCGTAGATGATGGGTAGGCAGAAGCAGTTTTCACAAGGCCTGGAGAGCAGAAAATGGTCATTTCATGAAACTAACTTCAGTCTAAAACTCATTTCCATTGTAAAAATACCCCTTCCCCTTCATTTTAACCCTTTCCCCTTACTTCACTCTTTTTCCCTTACAAAACCCCTTTTCCTTATTTAAAAAGCATATTATCTTTGGAAAAGTAAAAGTCCCTTTACTAATTTCCCTTTATTCAAAATACCCCAAAAATACAGTTATCCTAAGTATTTATTTAAAATCATGTATCGGGTTCCACTATGAAACATCCCTTCTTGATATTAGTTTTTACATTAAAAGTTAGTGTATAATCCCACATCATATTCATTTAACCCCCCATTCATATTAATCCCACGATTAATTTTATTATATTAACTTCCATAAATACCTTTAACCCGTATGTATTTAAATCCCACTTAGTTATATATATCCCAACCCATTATTTTTATAACATATAGTTTTAATTTTCATGCATTTAAATATAGCCTGGGCCTACCTTATGACTCTGCACATATTAAAACCTTTACACATATCCCATCGCATTAACTTAAGATGGGCGCCCCACTTATCTAATCCCCAATAATTCAATCCCATTCTCCCAACCGTCAGATCAACACTGATCAGATCCGACGACCAATAGCTCCTATCGCACGTTCGAAAGCCCAATCTTTAACAACTCTGAGGCATTGCGAAATAAGTGGTTTTCATGTCCCCACTCCTTGATACATGGCAGCGTTTGATTTTATCGCATCCTTCGAAATAATACCGCCTACCACCTTTTTTTGATGCGAAAGCCACAACACTATTTTCTGCCCATTAGGAAACCACCATGTCATTTGAATTAACCCCACACATTAATGTTTAACCATTGATTAGTTAAAACGTATAAGCCTCCCTTTCAAGGCTTTTATTATTTGTTTGTTACAGTTTTGCGCAAAGAGAGCTATTATCGACCTATTACAAAGCTAAACAATAGCTGCTGACCTATTTTTAAGCCCTTTTGCACCATGATTCGAGAATATTGCTGCCAAAGACGCTACAGAACCTATTTAAAATAGTATAAAGACAACCAAAGCCTTAGAGAGCCTCCGCTGTCTCAGAGAACTCATGCCGCAAACCAAAATCTTCATTTTTCTCCAGGTATTCCTCAGTTCTTAGGCCTATACTTACAATAATAAAGTAACAAGTAATTGAACCAATTTAGGAGCCTTTGCAGACCAAAAGAAAGCCCCTGCTGCTTCCCAATGCTTTTTCTGCAGACCCTAGTCATCTTTTTACATAACTCCTAAAGGCCTAAGACTGTTTTCTAATCCCAGAGAGTAATCAATTGATTAAAATTAATAAATATGGCTTCCCAAGGTATTGTAAATATCAATCCCTTGCAACCTCCAGTTGTAGATGTGGAACACACTCCCTTAGCAAACAAAGACTTTAAAATTAGTGACCCTGTCACTAAGTTTAACCTTGTTGAGGTCCACTGCTAGAGCCATGACAAATCATTTGACCAAGTTGATGATGTTTTCCTTTGGGAGTCCAATTTTCCCAAGTATATTGTCCCATAGACCTTCCAGTGTCTAGAGGTCATCAGAATTCTTCGAACTTGTTATTTCCCTGATCAAAGAGCCATTATAACCCATGGTAAAGAAATCTTATTCACCATCATAGCTGAATCAATAAATCAGATGCTGCAAATTCAACCTAGACCTGATGAAACCCCTCTGTCTACTGAGACCCTCACATAGTTATATATAAATCTAAACTTCCCCAAGAGGTTCCAGATATTCCAAACATTCATTCCCTCATCAGTAGAGACTCCCAAGACCAACCCTACTTATCCAACAGCTATATTTTCTGAGAGAACCAGGCATATTATTAGCATGCTATATTTATTGTGGGTTATTTAACTGATGAGCATGTTGATGCTTCAGTCTTAGGTTTCCTGTCTATTTTCACCCCTGGTCATCCTCCTGCTACCATATTCAATTTTGTCTAGTACCTTGCTGACACAATCCATGAACAACTTGTTAAATTCCTGAAGAAGGTGTCTTCAAGTATTCATTAGTTCTGTTCAACATGTTTCTATACTTTCAATCTGAAAGATTTGCTATCAACCTTCATAAATTGGATGTTGAAGGTAACCCCCAGTTAGTAACCTTTTGGACTCCATTAATTAGAAAAGAATCCACATAGTCCACATACACAGACTTTACTGACTAATTTATTTATCCTATTGTCAATATGCTGAACAACAACATTCAACCAAGAGTCAATGATGATATAAAAAAGGCCCTGTAGTTATCAGAACACAGAAGGACAGGAGATTCGTACCTTTATTAGAACCACAGAGAGATTAAGGTATATGGATCTAATCTCTTTCCATATAAGCTGCCCAAATACCTCCCAGTGAGGTTATTTGCACTTGAATTAATTAGGCAGATCCTTAAATCTGATGGAATAAATTTCTTGTTAGCCAAAAATAAGACACAGTTTAAGATATAGAATTAGATTGGTTCTTTTATTTACAACAGTAGAGATGCAGGTCAACACGCAGAAAAATATTTGCAGTTTTTAAGTTCAGTCAAAGTTTCCAATGGTATTATCATCCTTTAGGAGTTATAAGCAAGTTAAGAGTCAAATGTAAATTAACTCCTTATGTACATGAATCCAAGCCAGACATTGAGAAATACTCCAATTAGTCTGAATGGTTGGATAACACTTTGAAAGAGGCATATAAGAAAGGTGATACTAGTTCCATCTTGCAGACTCCAGCCCCACAGGATAGGAAATCTAAAAGAGTCAGAGAAGAAGGATCATACTCAGCTGAAACTACCACTGAAACAAAGTTCAAACTGATGTGCATGAAAAAGCCCAAATTAAATCCTGTAAATTAAGGATTGGAAACTATTGAATTTATTGACACAGATATAGTGGTAAAAGAAAATGCTCCTCCAACAGTTTCAGAGGAAACTCACCAACTTTCAACATATAATACTCAGATTATTCAGAAAAAACATAGTCTTGAAGTGTCTTCATCTAGAAAACCAACAAAAAAAGAGAAAGATATCATGCAGAAGTATAAAGAGATCAAGATCAGGAATGAGGCATTAAAGGCTGATACCTATACCCAATACTGGAAGAAATCACCTAGTGACCAAAGTATATTGCTTTCTGCATTTGACTACAAGACTAGGAAGACGCATAAAAATTTCTTACAGCCCACAGTGAAACATCCCAAATAATCAACATCTTATAAAAATACATCATATGAAGTTCAAGCCAAATATCTTCATCCTATAGACCAGATAGAATTTCACAAGAAAGCTAGTGAAATGTTGTATTATAATATGACAAACAAAGCCATGAGTGTACATAAGCTGCAAAATACTCTTGAAAACATTAGAGGTCAACTAAAGTTAGAAAAGGCATCCTCACAGGCTAAAGATAACATAACTAAATATCTGGAATATTTGGTTATTGAAGTAGGATATGATCCAACAAATGTCAAAGTTGCAGATGAGCTCATAAAGAAAAAGAATGCAGACATTGCTGCATTAAATAAACAACTCAAATTTCCTCCTACTGAACATCCACAGGCAAAGGAAGTGTTAGAAAATTAAGGACAAAAATATGATATGATGAACCTCATTCTTCAGTTAACTGCCCAATTAAAAGAAATGGAAAATGAAATGGGCAAGTCAGTGTAGGAGAAAAAGGCCAGGTTAGAAGAAATCCCTATAACCGTTATTCCTACAGTCACTACAAATGTTCCTTCTACCTTAGCAGAATCATTGGCCCCATCAATTCCAATATCTACAACACTTCTTGTTACATCAACAACTACTTCAATAACAAAGTCATCTACAACAGCAACACAGCCTAGTGATGAAGCAGGTAAACTAGTTAAGGCAATGCAAGAAATGTCCATCCAGACTAATGAAATCAATAGACTTAAAGAATAGTTGAAAATTCTAGATGATGAGAAGAAACTAGTTTAGATTATGCACAAGAATGAAATACAGAAGACAAACAGATTGATAGAGAAATTGAAGAAGTTAGAGAAAGATTTAACACTGAAAGAACCAATGGAACAAGCCAAGCAGCAACTATGGGCCAATATCATTGAATCTTTCAATGATATTTGGCCATCCATTCAGCTCATTTATGAGCAGAAGGATCTTATCAAATCAACAAGTGAAGCCATCCAGAAAATTAAGGAAGAAATTGGTAAGTAGCCAGAAGAAGCCAATGAAACCATAAAGTTTCTTAATTCCAAGAATAAGCAAAAATTAGAGGAAATTGGAATTAGTGACAGGACATAAACAATCCTAGAAGTTAGGAAGGTGATTTCAAAGAGAAACTTAATGGTTCAACTTGAAGAAAAATCTCAGAACATGGAGATTTCCATAACCAGATTCATGGTGAAATTTGATATTCTGAGGGAGAAAGGCCTTCCAAATCCTTTGGTTATTAATGAAACAAGAAGACTATGATAATAAAATCAGAGAAGTGGCAAAGGAGCAGGCTAACAATTCAGCCACGCAAGAAATTCCAATAGGAAAAGTACTATACAAAAGTTTTGAAATTCTATTTTACCTACAACATGAGGTAAAACATTTATTCATTAACAAGCCTACTTTTGAAAAGTCTATAGAGGCTGATGAGATATTCAGAAGAATGGTGAAGATCAAGTTACCAGATGCAGAAGACTGGGAGAAGTTGACTAATTTACTGTAAATGCAGTAAAGGTTAAAACAAATCAATCAAGATAAAATAGAGTAGTCAGTTTAAAGTGAAAAACAACAGTTACAGTAAAGAGTATCAGAGTTTAAAGTGTATCAGATGAAATATAATGTTTAAAGTCAAAGCAGAGTTGAAAGTAAATAAAAAACCAGCGTAAAGGACACTCAACAACAGCCTTTGTTGAGCAACAGTCAGAGACAAATCAACAAAATATCAAACAAGAAACAACAAATCAATAAAAGCAGGGACAACTTGCATTAGTTAGATAGGTGTCTCTATCTTCTTGCATGAAGATATTTATTTTTCCTTGAATAGTTACTAAGACAATTTAGGATATTTTGTATTAATTTTTTTTTATAAATACTTCACAATTCGAAGTATTGAGGGTGGATTGCAGATTGCTAAACATTTCTATAGATGTACTGATTTGAACTAGAGGGTTCTTTGTACCATTTTCAAGTCAATAGATTGGATTGAGAAATAAAGGCATTATATTATAGGATTCACGTGTTAGGCCACTTCAGTGAAGTACTCTCAATTGTTCTTTGTTATTATCTGAAGTTTTCACATACTTGCATGTTTTCTTAATCTAAATGTATAACAGGAATATTATTTCAAAATATGTTTAAAGACACTTTGTCTTGAACTGTTATGTAATTTTCATGTTTTCTACTAATATCCAGATTAGGGAATTCTCAATTGCTACCTAGTTTCGATTGACCTCTGTCATTTCCCTCATTATCCGGATCTGAGAATTCTTAATTGCTCTCTCATCCTGATTGAAACCATTTCACCATTAGCCTAAGGGTCTGAAGTTACTTAGCTATCTTTCCCTGTGAACACTTCCCTTTAGAACCTTGATTCTGCTCTATTGCTTGACACATTGACTCCATTAGCCCAATGGAATACATACCTACATATATCCAACTGAAATAGTGATTCCACCACCAGACCAAACACAAAATCAAAACCCAATCAATCTTACATAACTAGCCTAAAATCAACTAAAATAAAAAAAGATAAATCATATAGAGAGAGCTCTATCTGAGCATTAGGAAGGCTAGATCCTAAGCTTAAAAGTAGGTTTGTGGTTACCTCTAATATTCTTTAAACCAAAAATATAAACAACCCTTGAGAATTATTGGAGTGATAACAAACCACATGGCAAAGTAGATGGGCGTAAGATACATTTGTTCAACAATTCTTGAATTTTCTTCTTGATTTCCAAAATCTCCATAATTGACATGCAATACATACCAATGTTTGGAAGTGTAACATCCTGCTGCAACTGAATCTCATGTTGAATTCCCCTCTTGGGAGGTAACCCATTTGGTTCTTGAAACATCTCTCCATGCTGAATTACCACATCAAACAAATCAGATTTTAATTTTTCATCACATCCTTCAAAAGATTAATAGTCAACATCATCCTTTTTCTTGATCATGAGAAGCACAAAAAATTTACTTGAATTAACTAGCCTCTTCATTTTCCCTGCATTAACTAAAGAAATATTTCATTTTTTGCGACGAGCTCTCACAATATACTCCACCGCATCCTTGAGAAAATGATATTTGTTCTCATGGTGATAAAACACCGCTTTCCTGTCATATAAATATGGATTTCCCAAGATAATCCCAGAAATGTCAAGTGGAACCACATCTAACTCGACTTCATCAACAAAGTTTGCAGTAATAGAAAATTGAAATATGCATTTCTTTATAACTTGTAAATTAACATTCTTAACTATCCAGCCCAAAGGGTATGGTTTATGATGTGGTATGGTTTCAAGGTTAAGATTTTTTACCAAGTATTTTGAAATCAGGTTTGCTTGTGACCCACTATCAAACAATGCATTAATCTTTGTATGATTTGAAATCACTCTAACATGGAACAATTCTATCCTCATGTCTTCATTTGGAGTGTTGTTGTGACTATTTGAGGAACTATTACTTGCTATGGCTTCCTTTCCTTTGTTAACCATGGCTACTATCTTGGTCTCTTCTCCTGAATCAGATCCAAGATCTTCTTGTGTGGTGGCAATCATCTTTTGTTTCCCTTTGTTATTTGGTTTCTTTGGCCTTAGTTTGGGATGTAGTTTCCAACAGTAGGCTTCATCATGCCCCTCTTTGGAACAATGCTTGCATGTAGTTTTCTACCCTTATTTCTTTATGCTTGCATTCTTCTTTCCCTTCCATTTTCCTCCCTTCTCTTTTCCCTTACCCTTGAATGGCTTCTTATTACTACCCTCTTCCTGAATGTTCTTTCCCCTTGCTTCAAGATGCGTGGCTTGTACACATTCTTCATCTAAGTTTTTTCGGTTAAAAATAAGGATGTTTCAAGTAGGAATGTAAACCCCCAATGCATTTCAAGAGTGTGTATTGTGAATTCAAGTTTAATCCTAACAACAAAGCCCTCTTTCTAAACTCCGTGTGTACTCTTGAACAATTTGGACTTTGAGTTGCCTAAATTTTTTCCAACTCATTATTGCTTTTTGCATATAGGCTAATGGATAAAACAATATTTTAATGGAAGAAATGAATTCAAACAAATAAATAGATATCTTACTATGAATTTGCATTTCCTCTTGAGTCTTTGCCTCCCACAAAACTAGTGCTGCTCCTTCTAGCCTTAATGAAGCTAACTAGATCTTTATGTCGTCCTCTTGTAGATTCTGAATTCTGCAGTATACTTCCAATTGACGGATCCAATTGTCTAACTTCTCTACATTTACCTCACCATTGTACATGGGAAGTTCAAACTTGATTTCCAACTTAAGTAATGGAGTTTTTCCTTTTGGGATTTTTGAATGAGTGTGGGTGGTTTTTGTGGTGGAAGTGGAAGATGAAGAAGCTGATGAAGCTGATGAGGATTAGGATGGTGGAGATGGAGGTGGCTTTCCTCCACTTCCTTTTGAACTCTTCTCTTCATCCTTATTACCATTTGAAGATCCTTCTCTATGTGGAGGCTTAGAACCTTCTACTACTCTTTTTGCAGTGAATGAATCAAATATGATTTTAACCATTCTTTGAATGTCTTTGAAGTCTCCCTTGACATCCTATTCTTTTGAATTTCCATGAGTCTCTCCAACTCTTGACATAATGGCTAAGGATTCAAGCTCAACCTCTGATGTTTGTACCTCTTCAATCTAAACTACTGGAGATGGAACTTGAGGTGCTTCAAGTGCAGTTTTGAGTGGAAATTTGGGTGAAGATGATGCTTTCTCAACTCTCTTTCTTCTTGTCCTAATCTCAAGACTAACAACCAATAACTTCCCTTCTCCTCTTTGCAACTTCAACCTTGTAAGCAAGAAAATAACCTTCTTGCACAATATCAAGAAAAGCAAGAAAATAACCTTTAGCAACCTTGTGCTCTGATACCAACTTGATCTGAAATCAATTTTTATTTAATCATGTACGAAATATTAGTTTCAGAATTAACATGAAAGTGCTTTGGTTTGCTCCTTATGTAAGGGTTTATACATGTGTTTATGATTGACAATTCATTAAACTTGAAGAGATTAAGTGTATTTCATGAACATAAAACAAGGAAAATAAATGATGAACAACATATAAAAACATAGAAAGAACAAATAACAGAGACAAATACACAAGTTTTTGATGAAGGAGTTCACCCCTCCTGGGCTACATCTCCTTGGTCCAGCTTCATAGTGTGGGCCTTTGTATTAGCTTTAATTGTGCAAAAGTGTTATTTACAGTCTCCTATTGCCTCTGCAACCTACTCCAATGGATCCAAAACATCAAAATATATTGAGAATGACTCTTCCTAAGCCAAAATTGGTCGAAAATTGCCTCAGTTATGGAAAAACCAAAATTTCCTAGTTTTTCTCCACTAATTCTAGAAGTCTGCCAGTTAACTCCACTAAATGTGGAGATTTCGTCGCATTTGGCGGTTTCACCAAAATTTCTGCAAAGATAATACGCATTTAATTAGTGATAAGCATGAGTTAAAGTGCAGCTAATACATCATTAGCGCAAAGCATGATTTTAGCACTAATCACGGGTTATGGTGCTAACAAGGATTAGTGGCATGATTAGTGTTAATAATCATGGATTTAAACTCGTTTTAAAGTTCCTGCCGAAATGGTCTTAGCTCACAGTTGCAGTAGCGTGGAACATGTAGGAGAAACATTTCTCCTTTGAACCAACCTTAAGCACATCGTTAATTAAATTAATGTAGAGCTGACATGGGTAAGGATCATGGGATGGCATAGCAGTGGTCAGTATCAGTGCAGGTGGTAGGTAAGGTTGAACCCAGGCCCACATACATATATTTTGTTGTAATATATATATATATATATATATATATATATATATATATATATATATATATATATATATATATATATATATATATATATATATATATATATATATATATCAACCATAACCAAATTTTAAGAACTTTGGATTATACACATATGTGCCTTTGCTGCTAATTTAACCACTGTCCACTAATTTGACCTATCTGTCAGTTTAGATAGCTAGCCTCCAAATATAGTTAAGTCACCACTTTGAAATTCGAAATATGTGAACCATAACATGCCATGGGGGAGGGCATGTGGCAGCCTTCGACTGCGCCATGTGGCCCTTCTCCATTGGCCTAGAATTCACCATATAAAATAATAATCCACAATAGACAAAATTTCAAACTTAGGATTAGGAGGAAAAAATCAACTTCCTCAAGCAACATTGGCGAATCTGGTGATGACACTTGTCACAATGTCACTGGCTGAAATCTGGAGAATATTCCCTGAAGATTCCTGAGGTGCTCACTGGACTGCGAAGTCATCAGTCTATCACTGTTTTGCACAATTTTTACTTGTTGTAGAAAATGAACAACAGACCATAACTTACTCATACGAGCTCGTATTTTGATGAAAAGAGTTGCGTTGGAATCCTGGTGACAAGCTCTATCCGGTCATTCTAGTTTGGATAATTTTTGAACACTTTCAATTTTTAGCTAAACACTGAGCCTCTGATCATTGTTGCTCTTTAGAATAGAGCATCAATAGACCGATCCATTGGGTAGCGGTGCACATGGGGTCATATCAATGGATTTCTTAACCTGACAGTGTAGAGGTACCCCTGTGGGTGAGGTGAAGATGTCCCTATACTCCTCCATGACCTTGTCCATCTATTGCTGCTGTGTGGAGGAGCCCTGTTTGGAGGACATGGCCACAATATTCTTCTTTCCCTGCGGGAGAATCATAAGGAAAACAAATTTCCTAGTCTGGGAAATGAACTTACTAAATTGCTTCATAGTGATAAAAGTTATGGTGGTAGACGGTGCCACCTCCTATATCCTGCACAACTTATTTCCCTTGAAGTAATAATGATAGTGTGATGCTTAGACTCATACACATCATGCCACTTCCACAAGTATGGTTGGCCTAATAATACTTCACAAAATTAAAGAGGAGAAAGATCATACAATATTTCATCTATGAAGGGCTTGATGATGTAGAGAAGGTGATACTATTGGTTGACGCATATATCTCATCCTTAGTGAAGTCATCTGATGGTGTACAATTGTGGGTGTGTTGTGGTCAGTAGGCATAGTCAGTTCATGAACTCCACTGAAATGAGGTACTTTTGGATTTTTTTGTCGACAATGAACTACAATGGATAACCCTTCACCCACATATGGGAGAGGAAGAGGCACTCCCCCACCTCTGGATATTCATGCTCATCCTTCTAGATCTTAGTGGTGGAAACAATGGAACTGGGCTCCACATCAATAATTTTCTTCCCTTTATCATTCCCCTTATTGGGTTCTCACTCAGATTCAGATAATGCATTTGATTCAGAAGCCTTTAGCTGAACTACCAGTGACTACTTGGCCTAAAACTCACTTGTGTTGTGAGTGGGGATCTTATGGAACTCACACCACTTTCCCATGTCCTTCTTTGTCTCCGTGGTGTTGTTCTTTTCTTACCGCTTCGACGAGTTTTCCTCAGTCGCCCCACATTAGATTTGTCCTTTTTTCTACGATTTGGGGGCATCTTTCCCTTTCTTCATATTTTCATATCCAAATTCTCGCTTATTCTGTTTAAATTTCTTCTCGATCTTGGCGGCATATCGGTATGTTACATCAAGCAAGGAGATATCAAGGAACTCCATTTCCTCCTGAATGAATTTGTGCAAACAACTGTGGTACTTAAGCACCAAATTTTTCTCTGAATCTTTGATACCCAACTTTGTGCATAAGGTATGGAATAGGTTCATCAACTCATGCACATCTTGATCCCTTTGTTGCCGCAACATAGTCCATTGTATGTACATGTCCTCATAGCTCCCTAGGGGGTAATATTGTTCCTTGATGGCATCTCAAAAAGAATTCCAAGTGGGTTCAACTGAAAATAGTGAGGTTTCTCTCTTGTCATTATGTTTGCAGTAGGTTCCCCACCAGTCCTTGACATGGGGGGTGATTTTGAGGAGTGAAAAAGTAATATTTTCCCTATTGGAAAAATCATTAACTAAAAAATATCCTTCCATTAGATTTAACAATCTATCTACGAAATCTGCATCTATCTCGCCTTCAAATATGGGAATGTCAAATTTCAAGTGTACCTTCAAGGGATTGGTGCCTCCAGAGTGACTGTCGGACGAAGATGCATCACCTATGGGCATTCGCTGAAGGATTTGGGAAAAATTATCCATCATCGCATTCCTCTATCGCTCGAGGGCTTCTTTGAGCAATGATTTTAAAGGATATCCTGCTCCCTCATATTTATTTTCTTCCACCATGGGAGGCTGTCGGGGTTTGTGAGGCTGGTCTTGCAAAGTTTAAACCAGTTTGATCCCTAACTCCTTATACCATGACCTCGTTGGGGACATGCAAAGAAAAAAGAGAAAGAGAAGACTGCTCTGATACCACTGATCCAAACATTGATAGGGATACAAAATAATACATATACAACCATAAATACAAAGACGCAGTAGAAATAACACTTCATTTCATTAATATCAACGAACTGAAATATGCTTACAAACAAAATGGAAATAAGCTAGGTCGGGTGATGGTAGCTTATCTATGAGAGGAGATATGGTGGCTACATGACTATGAAATATGTCACAATGAGGCTCAAGGGCCTATTTATTATTGAGAAATAATGGAAAACCTTAAACATCCAAAAACCTAACCCTACGAGATGAATCACCAAATTTGTGGGCGCCGTGGGGTAAATTAGTACATCAACTTCTCGGGGTCATATATTTGGCATACGATCTCTGTTTGACGCACACACTACCTCATTAGAAATAACTATTCGAGGTCTACAAATTTTGACTTCAACATTTTAAAAAGACCTATGTTTTCCCGTTTTCGAAAAAAATGTCGTTTAGGGCCTCAAAATGGCTCCTGAAGTTTAGGACCCGAAAAACTGCCAAAATGATAAACTATGCTAAAATTAAGGAAACTCAAAAACTAAAATAAAAAATGGCGGAGGTGCAAGTGGAATAGGTGGGTGGCCACCAATATCCCCCTAGATCAGGATATGAACCGTACAAGGTTATATACTCTCTTAAATATGATGCTTTAGATTTTTATTGGAAGACTAAAGCTGAAAATGGAGATTGTCATTAATTATGTACATGTTATGATAAAAAGGGGACATCAACCTGGATAATGCCAAATATTCAAACTACTCTTTTCAATTATGTGGGATTCCCTGTGTTGTCCTTGTGCTAACATGGTTACATTCAACATTCCAAGTACAAAGTAATCTTTCATATTTTCACAAAGTATTGACCTTTTTCAGTACCAATTGATTTTTACATGTCAATATTAGAAGAAAAGGGTAACTAAGATTTTAAAGATACTATAGGCACTAAGTTGGGTTTAGCTTAAAAGTAAGATTAAATCTAGTAAAGTAGTATTTTAGGATGTTCAAAAGTATATGGATTTAATTACAAGCTAAAGAGAGACTATAAGTAGTTGAATTTTGATACAAAGTGACCAAAAATGTATGCACCACATTAAATTTATTAACATTCACAGTCTTAGGTAGTACTGAGATGTCCAGTTTGAAACAAGGGTGTAAGGCATATAATACTGAAGAGTGGAAAGAGTCACTCAAATCAGTGACCCATGTTTCAGGAAGTCTGAACTTTAAAAAAATGTGTCAGACATATTTTTGTAAGAGAAGTGAAGGCTCGGATGCACCGTGAAAGCATAATAACTTACCAAATATATAAAATGTAATTAATTTGGGGAAAGGAAAGATGAAAAAAAATAGTACTTCTTACAGAGGACCTAAAATAAGATAACAAGTAGCAATAGAAAATATTAATTTTGTAATATCAATTTTGAATGATTAAGGAAACATATAGAATTTCCTATAAGTCCTTAATTTGAAATAAATTAAGAAGGTACAAACTTGAATTAGAAGTTGAGAATACCAAAGTATGTTTAGGAACAAATTTTTTAAGATGATTTTTGCTGCTAGGAAGAAGGGAGCATGCAGTATGGTCATAAGATACCGTTTATTGAAATATAAGTAAAGATAGATAGAAAATGAATTAAAAGAAGGATTCAGAAATATTAACATACAACAAGTATGGAAAAAGTAATTTTTCTTGAGCATAGTTTATATTCATATATGGAAACCAAAAGCTAATAGCATAAGTATTATAAATATTATATGGTTGAGAATTAAACAAGAAAATATGTTTAGAGTGAAATTGTTTGAATAACCGATAATTTTTTTGAAAGGAAATTAAATTTGCTACAAATAAATCGATGTTTGAAATGGTGATCTCCTTGATTGAGGAAGTTAGAAATATTTAGTGTAAATTAAGTTACAATGTCTGAGCACCCATAATAATAAGATTACGATGGGTCATTAATGACAAAGTCTAAACAATAAAACGAGTAGCAACAATATAAGAATGGGCTTTATTAATCCACCTTGGACAACATCCACAATGATCCAGATTTATGCAGGAATGCAACATAATACAGAAATAATCATAAACATAGAAATACAATGGAAATAAGGCTTCATTTCGTTAATATCAAATCACAGAAATATGCTTACAAACATGATGAAAATAAAATAGCTAGGGTGCTGGTAGCGAATCTCTGAGAAGAGATGTGGCGATTACAGACCTCTAAACTGCATTACAATGAGGCTCGAGGGCCTATTTATTATGGAGAAACAATGGAGAATTCTAAACGTCCAAAAACCTAACCCTAGGAGATGAAGCACCAAAACTATAGGCCCCGTTTGGGTAAATTGGTGTTTCAACTTCCCAGGGACGTAACTTCGGCATACTATCTCCGTTTGGGGCTTCAAAATGGCTCTGGAAGTTCAGGATTCGAAAAATTTCTAAAAATAGTAAGTTGTGAAAAAAACTGAAAGAGACAATGGTGGGGCCCCAAGTGGAATAGGCGGGTGGCCACCAATATCCACCTGGATCATTCCTCCCCCCTTAGGAAGCAATGGTCCCCATTGCATTGAGTACCTCCATGAGATGAGGAAACTTCTATTGAACTTGCTCCCTGGTGAACCACTTGCCTTGGTGCAGGGGTTGGCAAACTTTGACAACCCGATATAGTTGGATCTTCTGTCGGCGAGTGTTCTTGATTTGCATGTCCATGATACAGTCTGTGGTGGCATGTTCCATGAAGTCTGGATTTAACTCTTTTGGTGTGAGTTCTTCTGCAATGTCAAAGGTGTCCAATAGAGGTGAGAAGTAGGGACGAAGGCGGTCTACATTGAATACTGGGTGCAGACCAAGGAATGGTGGAATACTGAGCTCGAAGGCATTGTTCCCTACAACCTTAGTGATGGTGTACGACCCATATCAGAGTGGGCGAATCTTGTGGTGGGGTCCAGTGAGGCGCTCCTTTTGCAAATGTAGCCACACTTTTTCACCCACCTGGAAGTTGTGTGGCACCCGATGTTGATCATGTCGTTGCTTGTACTTAGCATTTTCTTTCTCCAATATGTCATGAATCTGTTGGCGAATGTGCTGAATGCGCTCGATGAATTTGTTTGCTTTGTCAGCCTCAGATTGGACATGAGTCGAATCGGCCTGAGTAGCTGCAAATGGCATGGCTACGTCAATGGGACATAGTGGCTGGAATCCCAAGCCCACCTGAAAGGGGCTGTGGCTGGTTGAGCTGTGGAGAGCCCGGTTATAACTGTGTTGTACATAGGGAAGGCTCTCATCCCATGTGCATGTATGATTTGAATTGTACATGCATAGAATGTGTACAATCATCCTGTTGATGACCTCTGTCTGGCCATCAGTTTGGGGATGGAAAGCTGTGGACTTGGTGAGCTTGGTGTCCAACATTGACCAGAGGCTGGACCAAAATGTGCCGAGGAACCCGCTGTCACGATTTGATATGATAGACTGTGGGATCCCAAAGTGCACCCACACTCGTTCAAAGAAGAGTTTAGCAGTGGCTTTTGTTGTGATATTTTTCTTGCAGGCCGCCATAATGGTCATCTTTGAGAATCTGTCGACGACCATGGAAACATAGTCGTTTCCATGCTTAGTAGAAGGAAGGTTTGACATGTAATCCATGGAGATGGATTCCCAAGGTTGACTAGGGGTAGGTAGCAGAGTATAGAGCCCTTGATTCTTAATGGTCGGTTTGGCAATGGCGCAAGCAGTGCAGGATTTGATGTACTTCGCGACATCCTGTCGAAGGTTCGACCAATAGAAATACTTCTGCAGTACTGCCACTGTTTTCTTGACCCCAAAATGCCCAACGACTCGACTGTAGTGTGCTTCCCATATCATCTTGGCACGCTCGCTTGAAGGAACACAAAGGTGTCCTGGGTGACATAATAGTGCATCTTGGAGGTGAAAATTTGGAACTTGCATACCCCCCAAGAGTGCCTTGTATGTGGAGCTGAATTATGGATCACTCTTGTCGAGAAGCAGCCAATCAGAAGTCTCATGCCCACAAGAGTTGAGAACGGTGGTTATGGCCACGATCAGTGGTCGGCTGAGGCAATCTGCAACATTATTGGTGCTACCCTTCTTGTACTTGATGTTTAAATGAAATTGTTGCAGATATGTGGACCACTTCTGATGGCGATCGTTCTGCAACTTCCCTTGTGTCTGTATGAACTGCAGGGGTCGGTGGTCTGTGTGGATGATTGTCTCCTTCCCTAAAATGTAATGCTTCCATTGTCGACAAGCCTGCACAATGGAATACATTTCTTTGTCATAAGTGGGATACTTTCAAACTGTGCCGGACAATGTATCACTGTGATATGCCACTGGATGCCCCTGTTGAGTAAGAACTGCCCCAATAGCATAGTCAGAGGCATCTGTCTCGATCTGAAATGGTTGTTGCAAGTCTGGTAATGTGAGCACTGGGGCAGAACATAGGCGATGTTTCAATTCTACGAATGCCTTCTGTTGAGATTCTGACCAAAGAAATTTGGCTTTCGATCCTACCTTGGTGAATTGACTCAAGGGCTAAGTGATATGAGAGAATCCTAACATGAACCTGCGGTAGAAATTAGCAAGACCTAGAAAGCTGCGAAGCTCTGTAAGGGTGGTTGGGGCTGGCCAATCCCGAATGACTTGGATCTTGGCTGGATCCACATGCACCCCCCTTTCATCAATAATGTATCCCAGATATTGAACCTGGGTCATGCCAAAAGTGCACTTCTCCAAATTGGCACACAACTTGTGTTGCCGCAGTTTTTGGAGGACTTCTCGAATGTGGTGGAGGTGCTCTTCCAAATTCTGGTTGAAGATAAGAATTTCATCCAAGTATACTACTACAAATGAGTTGGTGAATGGACGCAAGATGTCATCCATCAACCTCATGAAGGTTGCGGGAGCATTTGTCAATCCGAAAGGCATGACGAGCCATTTGAAAAGGCCCTACTTGGCTTTGAAGGCAGTCTTCCACACATCAGAGGGTTCGATTGGTACTTGGTGATACCCAGACTTCAAGTCGATCTTGCTGAAATATTTTTCCCCTTTGAGTTGGTCCATAAGGTCATCAATCCGTGGGATCGGGTACCTATTCCGGACAGTGATCTTGTTCAACGCCCGATAATCAATACAGAGTCTCCAAGTCCCATCCTTCTTCTGTACCAGCATGATCAGGCTAACACAGGGTGATGAACTTGGTCGGATGTGACCTTTCTGCAGCAGCTCTTGAATCCGCCTCTTGATTTCATCATTCTCCAGAACAGAGCGCCTATAGATTGGTCCATTGGGTAGTGGCGCACTTGGGGTCAAGTCAATGGGGTGCTTGACCTGACAGTGTAGAGGCACCCCTGTGGGTGAGGTGAAGATGTCCCCGTACTCCTCCACAACCTTGTTCATTTGTTGTTGTCGTGCAGAGGAGCCATGTCTGGAGGTTGTGGCCACATTCTTCTTCTTGCCCTGGGGGCGGATCATCAGGAAAAAAAATTTCCTAGTTTAGGAAATGATCTTATGCATTGTTTTGCAGTAACCAAAGAGATAGTGGGAGGCGATGGTACCTCTGGTACCTTGTACAATTTATTTCCCAAAGTAACAATAACAGCGTAGGGCCGGGACTCATACACATAATGTCGCTTCCACAAGTATGGTTGGCCTAATAATACATCAGAAACATCAATAGGAGCAATGTCACACAATACCTCATCTGTGAAGGGCTTGATGCTATAGGGAAGGCGACATTGCTGGCTGATGCAGAGATCCCGTCCTTGATGAAGCCACCCGATGGTGTATGGTTGTGGGTGCGCTGTGGTCGGCGAGCCCAACCTCTTCATGACATCTACTGAAATGAGGTTCTTTTGGCTCCCATTATCGAAAATGAATCGTAGCGGGGAATCATTTACCCACATCTGTGAGTGGAAGAGAAGCTCTGCCTCCTTTGGATATTCTAGTTCCTCCTTCTGGATCTTCGTAGTGGCAATAGTGACGTTGGGCTCCGCATCAATAATCTGCTTCCCTTTGTCATTCAACTTGTTAGGTTCCGATTCAGAGTCGGAGCATGCATCTGATTTAGAAGCCTTCATCTCGGCCACCAACGACTGCTTGGCCCGACACTCACTTGTGTTGTGAGTGGAGCTCTTATGGAACTCACACCACTTTCCCGTGTCCTTCTTGGGCCGCCATGCCTTGGCTTTGTCCTTTGTTCTATGGTTTGGGGGCACCTTTCCCTTTCTTTTGATTCGCAGATCCAAAGTCTCGCATCTTCTGTTTGAATTTCTGCTCAATCTTGGCAGCATAATAGTATGCTGTACCAAGCGAGGAGATGTCGAAGAACTCCATTTCCTCCTGAATGTATCTATGCAGACAACCGCAATACATTAGAACCAAATGTTTCTCTGAATATTTGATACCCAACTTTGTGTGCAGGGTATGGAACAAATTCGTTAACTCATGCACATCTTGATCCCTTTGTTGCCGCAACATGGTCCCTTGTATGTACTTGTCCTCATAGCTCCCCACGGGATAGTATTGTTCCTTGATGGCATCTCGGAAAGAATTCCAAGTGGGTACGACTGAGAATATAGAGGGTTCTGTCTCTTCTGTTTTCTCACAATAGGTTTCCCACCAGTCCTTGACATGGGGGGTAGCTTTGAGGAGTGCAAAAATAATCTTCTCCTGGTAGGAAAAATCATGCACTGAGAAATATCCTTATAGTAGATTCAACCATCTATCTATGGCATTTACATCTATTTGACCCTCAAATATGGGAATGCCAAAGTTTACTTGTACCTTAAAGGGAGTCGCGCTTCCAGAGTGGCTGTTGGATGCAGATGTGCTGCCGGTGGGCAGTCGTTGAAGGATATGGGAAAAGTTATCCATCATCGTGTTCCTTTGTTTTTCGAGGGCCTCCTCGAGCAATATTTTGATAGGATCTCCTGCTCCCTCATCTTTCTTTTCGTCCCCCATGGGCGTTCGTCGGGGTTTGCGAGGTTGATCTTTCAAAGGTTCCACTAGATCGAGCCCTAACTCCTTATACCTCGACCTCGTTGGGGACATGCAAAGAAGGATCGAGAAAAAGCAGACCGCTCTGATACCACTGATCTGATTTTATGCAGGAACGCAATAGAATACATAAATAATCATAAATATAGAAATACAATAGAAATAAGGCTTCATTTTATTAATATCAAATCACAGAAATATGCTTACAAACATGATGGAAATAAAATAGCTAGGGTGCTGGTAGCGAATCTCTGAGAAGAGATGTGGTGAATACAGACCTCTGAACTGTATTACAATGAGGCTCGAGGGCCTATTTATTATGGAGAAACAATTGAGAATTCTAAACGTCCAAAAACCTAACCCTAGGAGATGAAGCACCAAAACTATGGGCCCCACTTGGGTAAATTAGTGTTTCAACTTCCCAGGGATGTAACTTCGGAATACTATCTCCGTTTGGGGCTTCAAAACGGCTCCGGAAGTTCAGGACTCGAAAAATTGCTAAAAATAGTAAGTTGTGAAAAAAACTGAAAGAGACAATGGTAGTGCCCCAAGTGGAATAGGCAGGTGGCCACCAATATCCACCTGGATCACACAAAATATAAGAACCATGAGTAAGATGTTCTACACCTAAATAGGCAAGAAATATGTTTGTAGTTTATATAAGAGTGTCATAATAACAATTACTAATTACATTGGCTTGAAATAAAAGCTAAGAAACTTAGAATTAATAGAAATATTAAGAAAAAAATGACCTCATGAAGGTTGGAATTGAAAAAAAACACTCAAAGGATTGAAAATTGTAATGCATTGTGAAGCACATTTATCTCGGTCAATCAGGAAAAATTGCGAATGATGAAAATATATTGATTACCATTGTCGGTGACGGTGAATTGATAGGAAAAATAGTGAATGGTATACACAGATAAGTTCATCTGAAGGCTATTTTAATCATAATATAGTATCCATGAGAATGTCAAAAGTAGTATATGCACCCTTGATACTGTGATATCTAATTCATAATATGCGACAAACATTTTCTTGACAATTTTTATTTTTATATGAGCAATGAGAAAAGCGTTGTACAATTACGTACATTGAAGTTTATACATAAAAAATATTAATATTAATGGGTATGACCACGAGATCTATTGTAGTAACATATTTATTAGTGATGACCTTATTAGATACATGTGGAAGCATGTTGAGTGCAGGTGGAAATTACTAAATCTATATTTAGCAGGTATACAAACATGCTCGAAAAATATCAAATGCAAGAGTAGGTGTGCATTCAAGTGAGTCATAAGATCAAATGAAATAAAGTGATGACGATGCTAAGTGTGGACAACATATGTCTCTCGGTGTTAAGAATCTTACATTGTCATATATAAGGCTTTGTAGCAAGAAATTGGGAGCATATCCCAATTCATGTGCAAGGGGTGCTAACTTAGACTAAAGGTGAAGCCTCTTCCCACAAAAAATCCTTATATGATTATGAAGTGATGGAATATTGGATAGGATGGATTGTGATATGGGGCATACATGAGGAAGATTTGATTCATATTTAATTTATTTTTGTTCATCCTAATAAACAAGTATAGTTGGATTCAAATGGGAAATACTTGGTGTAAGACATTATTAGATAGAGGAAGAATCTCACCTCATAAAATAAATGGGATGTAATAAGTTATTATAAAATGGTTGTTAGGTGTCAATTCCACTAGCAAAACTGGTTGGGGATGGGCCTCTTCAACAAGGCGACCCAAGATCAAACCTCACGGAGGTTGTTGCACCTGTGCTAGGGAAGGAGACACCCTAAAATCCAATAGCTTAGGGCTTGTGTGGCTGGGCCGGGTGTGATCCCTCATTGAATTTGAGGGATTGGGTGAATTTGACACTTAGATGCCTTTGGGTGGTTGTTTATTAAGCCATAGGTCAAGCCTCGAATAACAAAGACAACTTGAAAAAAAAAGGTTGTTAGGTACTCCTATTTTCCCTACATGAACATAGTCATTTCTAAAAATTAAGTTGAAGAACATGGTAAGTAGTTCAAATTATAAGTATCAAATCTTTATTTCATTCCAAGTATATGTAATTTTCAATAAGAAACAAAAAAAGAATGGAAAGACTTAAGGATTTACACTAAATATTATGAATCATTTTGTTCATGTCCTAGAGTTAATTTACAAATCAAAATTACATGCATGTTATGTATAGTTCTTTTATAACATACCAAGACTTTAAGAATCATATAATATATTTTTCTTCTAATACACAAATTATAAAAGGTTAATGAACCAAAATAAAATATTAAAATAAAATTGCATTTTGTGTAGTTTGAATTATTCAATTTATTCCAAAAATACATTATGTGATAGGTTACATTTCTAATCATTAACCAACATGATAGAACCATATCTTTATATTTGTTCCATGAAGCATCATAAACTTTGTTACTGTTAGTTGAAATTATAAGGGCAAACATCCTCACATCATGATGAGAATATAGCATTTAGAAAGTTTTAAATACTTTATTTATCCTAATATTTGATAGATGATTTCACAATTTTTCCATAACATGGATATATAATTTATTAGGTTGAAATGATATGTATATATAAACGTACAATTTATTTTAGAGAATTTATTTTTAAAATAAAAATAAGAATTATATAAAATTATATATGGAGATGGAGGGCAATCAGGATGAGGGTTACATGGTAGCAAACTTCCCTGCCACCCGGACGCAGCCTTTGTCGACCCCTTGGAGATGGAGGGCAGTCAGAATGAGGGTTACAGGGTAGTAAACTTCCCTGGCACCCGGACACAGCCTTTGTCGACCCCTTTATCAAATTGCTTCAGTGTCTGTTATCTGAACTGTCAAAAAAGTTAACAACAACACAACCGTGTCATTTTCATGGCCATGTCACAAAGGGAGAAAGTGATTTGGAATCCTCGCAAATTGAAATTGGAATTCTAGTGTGATGGATCTTACTTATAGACAACACACCGGCATGAAGAGTTGAAGCAACTCATCTTCAGAATCGGAGAAATGCGTGCAGAACCACATAATTCAATAAAAAGTCAACCACAAATCGTGTGAAAGCGAAGCCCGACATTGTGTTTGGCCGTTACGGTCAACAGATACATTGTTGACACTTGTTTTTCACAATCAAGCGATCTCTCCAATCGGTTACGCTCGCTCTTTCTCTATGACGCATGCATCCGGAGCATCTGATTTAGTTTTCATTTGCGTGTCGCTCTCTAACTTTCAAAATTTAGAACTTGTAGAATAAATGAAATGAAATTTTAACGCAAGACTAAAATAATCCAATAATCGAGGATTATGAGTGAATTTTTTTTTTGTATTCTAGTTTTTTTCTTATTTAAATTGATGATGAGTTGGCTCAAATTTTCAATAATCTCATTGTTGAAAAGACAATGTCAAGAAACCGATGCTAACATATTCTCATAACTTTCTCTGATGTCTTTGAACGCATCACATTCCAAAATGAAAAGTTTTTCCGATTCCACTGTCCTAGGCTTGCAAAATGTACACACTCGTTCTTCCCAAGTTTCTTTAGGCCTTTTCCATCGTGATGTGAGTTGATTCTTAATTGAGCAATAAGAACCTTTGCCCTCCACGGAATGTTAGCTCCAATATACTCTTTTTGTTGGAGATCATACGTAGGGTTGCATTCTTCAATGTAGTACTTTTTCTTTCTACCCAACTCTTTTCCTCATACATGTTTATGAAACTTCTCCATAAAAAAATTCTTTAGCTCCTTGCTATTTGTGGGACAAGCATTGGTGTAGATATTCCATTTTTTCATCCATGTTTAGTTTTGTCTCATCAACGTTTTCTTTCTTTCATTCATGCCTTCTTTGAAGATAACATTAGGCCATCTACGTATTCCCATTTGCTCAATTCTTTTCAGATATCTTATGAGTCGCACCATAGCAATTGCTTTGATAGGACTTGATCCTATTTCACTCAACATTATCTCATAAGGTACCAAACTTTTTATTTTGAACTTGCTCAAGATCAAGCGTTTTTGGATTTTCTCAATTTGCTTCCATTTTGAGACAGGGGTACTGCTAGCCCACAATTCAAACCCATATAGCATCACTGGACAAACTAGGAGTCCAAAAAGCACTTTAATCATTTTCCAATCCAATAACTCCGCTTCTCTACATCTTTTCTGAAGAGCATATAACGCTTTCCACCATCCTAAGATTCTCTTTTTTCTTTAGTCCTTCCAATTAAGTTTGTTGTTGAAATCGATCCTGAGGTATTTGTACTCATTTACTTCTTCAAGAATGTTGCCTTCAAAGAAGAACGTATGCTGACTCTGCTTCTTTTTATTAGAGAAAATCATTATCTTGGTCTTGCTAATATTGACTTGCATCCCCACTGCTCTACAAAAATGCTCAAGGGCATATAGATGCATCTGCAATCCATCGACCGATTTAGAAATCAATACAAGGTCATCAGCATGTGAAAGAAGCTTTATCACAAACTCCCCCAACCGAACATCATCCCCACCTTGCAAATTTAGCCACTCTTCTAGTTTATCAATATATAAACAAAAAAGAGTAGGGGATAGAGGGAAACCTTGCTTGACTCCAATGTCACTTCTAAAGATTTCTAAAATACCCGCTGAGGTTCTAATTTTGACTTTCACATCTTCATAAAGTCTATGGACAACAGCTCTATAATGCAAAGGAATTTCAAGTTCTTCCATTCTACACCACAACTTATCTCTAGGAATTGTGTCAAATTCCTTTTTGAAGTCAACAAAACAACATAATACTTCTTCTTTACCCCCCCAAATCTTTTCAATAATGTGTCTCAAGTGATGCCGTGATCCACTATAGAATGCTTCGGCCTAAAACTGGCTTGTCCTTTTGCCCTCTTTTCTTTTTCTTTTGCCCACTTACTGATTCTGTTTTCTACCATGTTGCCGAAAGGATTTGCAAACAAAGGATTGATCATAATGGTTCTATAATTGGACGGATTATTAATGTCCCCACTTTTAAAAGGGGTATTGCTAGGATAGTTGTCCAGTCTCTTGGGAATCCTTGTTGAATGATGCTGTTGAATATTTACATGATGCACAGTGCAAGAGTGTTCCTTCCCCATTTTTAGATACTCTGCTTGAATTTCAACCAAGTCTTTTGCCTTTCCCGTTTTAATCTTTTTAATTCCAATCTCCACCTCCTGTAATGTGAAGAGCTTTGTAGTTGTGTTGAGCCCCGAGGGAGGCTCAACCTCTGATTCTTTCTCATAGAGTTGTCTTGCATATTCAAAACGTTGATTAGTTGTAATATTATTTTCGATTTGCTTCTTCCATGGTTGAAGTTCCTGCCAGAAAAGTTTTCGATTATTCTTGCCTAGATATATTAACTCTTCTCCCCTTGTTTGCATGAACACATCTTTTTTCCTTTTTATTATTTGCTTATATAACTTTACATTCATCTTCTCCTTGCCTGTCTTTTTCAAGGCTCTCCTTGCCGTTTTGCATTCCTCATCAAACCAAGCATTTACAAGAAAACAAGTTGATTATGATTTCCTATTTTTTTTTCTTTTGTACTTCTCAAGTGCCCTTTGAAATATATTTGTTAACTCATTACTGTTGAAGCTTTGGAAACTAGTTTTCTCTTTCTGAATTAATCTCTCCAGCATTGTCTTGAAGATAGTACAATTTTCTTGTGTTAGAAGAATTTTGCCCCTTGGTAGTGATTTCCGAGAGCATTGGGTTTTTATCTTATGCTGCCTTTCTTCTACCCATGATAACTTCATATAAACTGGGTTATGGTCTTATTTTAAGTCCCAATTATGCTCTCTAATCTTAACTTCATCTATCTTTTCTATCAAGCTTTGTGAACAAATCACATAATCAACGACACTTGCCCCATTGTATGTGCTGCAAGTGAAGTTTCGAGACATTTTCTATCTGTCGAGACCATTGCAAATAATTAAGTTGAAAGCCCCACACAGTGTAAGCAATTCCTCTCCAAAATGATTGCTAAATTTGTCATCTTCTGAACATCTCACCCATTTGGGATTCTCCTATTCAGTGAGCCAAATATGATTATGATCCTCTTTGAAACAAAGAATACTAGCTTGCTAATTTGTTGCTCTAGCATTAAAATCACCCACTAAAAGCACTTCTCCCTACTGATAGTACACAACGATATCTTGCTTTAAAGATGCATATAGAACCTTGCTGTCTAGCCCCTTATTTTTGTAATTTTTTGAGACTTGAGGGGAAAAATAGCATGTTGCAATTCTTATGTGATTCTCATTCTTTGATATTTTGAACCATAAATATTGTTTGTTTTCATCTTCTTTCATAACTGAATGTGACGACATTCCTTTTCTTTCACTAAAACTAGTATTCCCGCATACCCTTTGCCATTTTCTGCTACCTTGTTCCAAACTGATAACTTCAAATAACCGTCAAACACAAGAGTTTTGCAACCATCATGTTCATGAGTTTCTGTGAGACAAATTATGTCTCTACCTTCCGCAATAGGCCCTAACCTAGGTCCCCTCCTCCAAGGGTAGCCTCTACAATTCCAACAAACTAAACTTAGGTAGACTTGGGTAGGATTTGACTGCTACGCAGTTTGACACATAAGACTCAACTTAGAGTCTTCGCCCCTTTCCATCCATGTTGTTCTTGTTGTTTTCCTCCCTATTATCGAATTTTCTATTTTTTCTTTACTGTCAGCTTGCTGCCCCATTGTGAAAAGAAGCAAGGCAATTCGATTTTAATTTATTTTTAATAACTTGTATGGTAATTTCTTGATTCACTTCTCATCAATATTCAATGTTGTCTTATAAGCTTATTTATTTATTTATTTTTAAACATTTTTACTAATTTTAATATAATATTAAAAAATTAGTAATTGTGATTTATAATCAGTTTTATAATTATTAAACTGTATTAATTCAAATGTTTATTATTAAAATTTATTTAAAAATAATAATAATTAAAGATAATTATGTATAATAATTATTAAAGATAATTTTTTCATAAATGTTTTTTAAATTGCATTAATACAAGTGTTTATTATTAAAAATACTATTAATTATAATTTATGGTAAATTTCAATTTTGGTAATTATTATCGTTTACCATTTAACAATTTTTTCTTAGACTAAATTGTTAATGAATACTATATAAATTTTGTTAGGAAAATTTATAGAATTTTTTTAATGAAATGTTTTATAATTTATTTATTAAAGAAAAGTTAAACTCATCAATATTGAAAAAGTAATGCTGGCTGTCTTTGCTATTATCACTTCTTATTTTGCAAACCCCAATATACATAGGGGAAAAAAGATAAATATTCTAGATAAAAAAATAACCCAAACCAAATCATATTTATATTATTTAGTTCTCACAATAAATAGTTTTGTAAAATGATATCTTCACAAATATTTACTTAAACGTTACATATATAGTGACCCATTGTGAAGTTAAACATATGCATACTACTTTCAATGCAATGCTAAGAGATTTAGCATTCGTATACAAGCTTATTAGATTCAACATCTATAATTAGAATTTTTTTCCTCACACGTGTCATTACACCATCATAATAATGAATTCTAAGATAAATATTTATTCCCCTCAAATCTTGATAAGTAAAATACACTTCCCTAACTTATATTGATTCCCAAGAGCTCTAACTATCTCTATTTCATCTCGGAGCTTTCAAATGCATAAATAACTAAAGGCCTTTTAATACTTATTCATTCTATCATGCCTTAGAGAATATTATAATCCTTAGACCCCTATCTTCCTATTGGTTAGGTTGGGTGTTTGGCACCTAAATACCTTCAAATAGTTTGAAGGGATGAAAAAGGTATTCCCAATATAGTAATACAACCATATCTAGTAAATAGAGGATATTTTATCTTCTCTCTAATGTCATCATAATTGGTCAATTCAATCATACATAAATAAATTCTCTAGTCTTAACCTAATATATTTGGAAGAATATGTGGCGGGATAGTTCATATCACAGAAAGGAAGAGCATGTAAGACTTATAAAAAAGAGTACTAATGTTGAATATATATATATATATATTCGTATTTCCATCAATATAGAACCTATTCACTGATATATCTCACCTCTTTAGGACATCTATATCCAATATGGTATCCATACTAGGCGGTCTCCATCCCCACTAGATTGTCTACTTTGTTTATCTTTTCTATCTTATATAAAGTGATAACTTCTTTATCGAATAGACAATGTTAATGTTGAATCTAATTCTATTTATTATTTTATATATCGTGATATCCCTCTATTCTTATAGGTTATATCCCTTTGATTAATTGATATATAAGGATCTCTTGAATCACAATAACTCGTCTTCACCATTGATTTGATAAATATTAACAAAAATGAAATAATTCCTCTCCCTTTTGTTGAGATTGGTTTCACATCCTATCTGCTATTGAAACCTTGCTTGTGCATCCTTTCCTTCCCTTACCCATAGAAGTGTTTCACATTAAAACCATCTACTTTTGAGGGCCTACCCCAAAATAGAGTGCTTACCCTTGCACTTATCACCCTATGTTGGAGCAAGCAATTAAATCCTCTCCCCTTGATCAATCTTTCTTGTGCTTCCTTTAATGGAAAATTTGTGTCTATAATATTCATCATTAGGATTTCCTCATCCCACCTCAGACCCTAATTCCCACAACATTCCCATCCTTAACATTCGTGAGATATGCAACATCCATACAAGTTTAAGAATACCCAATTGCTCATTTTCCCATTTTAATGAAGATGTAATATTAACATAATAGTGAATGCATGGGATATATTCCTAAAAATGTGACATCATGTATCCCAATTCTTATGTAACCATCCGCAAAACACATGCAATGATTAATCATCTACTACATAATTATGAGATTCAAAATGTTCTTAGTTGCACTTTTGCATTTTTCCACGTGTAGATTCATTCTAAAACTACTCCTCACCGTTTATATGGTTTATCATATTATGATTGACCTCCTCCATCCATTGATCATAATGAATATATGGGATGTATTGTACCTTCCTTCCCATGTAGTTTTGGATTTTGGTATAAAAATGGAAGATTACATTGTTTCTCTCTATCTATTGGGAGCAAGCATGTTTACTAACTCATTTCCAATGGAAGGAAATGAAGTTAATCTTATGATTTTTACATAAACACACCCACATAATATGAATATATCATCATAAATAATCACTACTTGACTCTACACATTCAACCAATACAATATCTACTATGTACCTCTACAAATCAACCTCTCCAATGTCTTCACATCATATATATGGTGAAAAATTACACATGATAGTTTCAACATTGGATATATCTACGTGAAAACATAGCATACATATTCTCACAAAACCATTTTCCGTTAGCTTAAACCTATTTCCAACATTGCTACCCACTAGTCACGACCAATGGGACAATTTCTCAGAGAATACACATTCAATTTTTAAGTACAACACCAACACCACTTTTAGTGGCAACAACTGATCAGAAACTGAATTGGGGGAAAAAATTTGCTAAAAATTCAAAGTGTTCATAATTGCTCAAAACCTGAACAACCGGATAGGTCTTGTCTTCCTGATTCCAGTGCACTTCGTTTCGCTCAAAACATAGTTTATATGAGAAAGTTAGAGAGATTTGTTCAATTGCACAAACATGCAAATTTTAGTGACAGGGATGCTGACTAGGCGTCCGTTCAACCCAGTTAATAAAAAGAATATTCCAAGGAATATTCCTTGGAATATTTCCGAAATATCCCCCCAGGTGGACCAGTGAGTTGCTGCCAAGTGTCATTTCCGGATTGGTTGGTGATTTGTTGCAATTAGATTGTTTTGGATCAGACCAATGATGTGCTGACACGTGGCTAGCTCGGAGGCCACCACGTTCCCCTCTAAAGGTTGAATGGAAATATATGTTCACATAAAATTTTTATATGGTGGACGGGTGGAGGTCGGGCTCGACCCCGCAACCTTCCCCACACAAACTCTACGACTTACCACTTCTCCAACGCCATGGATTTTAACATGTATGGGATCCGACATGTATTTAAATTTGAATATGGTATAAGGTGGAAGGAAATGGGGGCCAGCCCCATAGGGCCAACCCCAACACACAGTCCACATGACCTATGGTCATAACCCATGGCATAGGCCAAAGTAAATGCGCATAATTAAACATTAAATCATGTTTAATTAACCATAACCTGTGTTTAACTTGCACTAATCCATTTGATAATATGGATTTGTTTAAATATGCCATTAGCGCTAAACCTCCATTAAAATGCGCTTACCACTAATTATTATGAACATTAATTACGGGTTAATTTGTCAGAGTCTTCCAATATCGGCAGGAAATCCAAATGTGGCAGAGTTAACTGGAGTTGCTCCAGTTTTGGAGGGGTTTCTTAGGCCAAAATTGAGGAAGCCATAACTTGAGAAAATTTTGACCAAATTGGGCTCAGGAAGAGTCTATCTTAGCATTTTTGGATGCTCTAAGCAGTTTGGTGCAGGTTTCAGAGGTATAGGAGCACTTATGGGAGTGATTTTTCCCGTTTGAAGATTAAAGATGCCCAGGGACATCAGGAGAGGAGGTCATGTCTGCTTCACTTAAAAAACCATTTGCAGAGCCAGAAGAGGCTACTTAGGGGTTTTTGGGTCTTCTGAATCCATTGGAGCAAGTTTGGAATCCATTGGAGGACTGTAGGTGCATGTAAATATTTAAACATTAATCCAAAGAGGGCCTAGCCATTGAAGCATGTCCAAGGAGATGTAGCCCAGGAGGGGTGAAATCCTTTATCAGCTCTGCATAATGTGTTTTCTATGTATTTTACTCTCTAAAATTTGCTTGCTGTGTATGTGGTCTAAAGATAATTTACTTCATGAATTGATCATAAAAGACACACAAATTTGACACATAAACCCTCCCATAACTGGCTATTTGATACAACCCTTAAGCACACTTTTATTTTATACTGATGAGGAAGCTAGCACAACAAAAATAGTTTGTCCATATTCAGGTCAAGTTGGTATCATAGTACAATTTAGCTCATTTTAGCCCAATTTTATCTTAGGATTTGCCAAGGTTAGCTAGAAAATTAGCTATTGGTTTTGTCTTTGTGCAAGGAGAATTTAACAGTGTGCAAGTTTATGTGTATCTCGTCTCTTCAGGAGAAGGTCAAGATTGAGGACCCAAATCTCAAATCACAACAAAGAATATTTTTATGCATTAAAAGTGTGATGGTAGATTCATCAAGGGATGTTTCTAATCAATCTTCCTTATCAATAATCTTTGATGAAGAGTTGTTGCAGAAGTTCTTCATCATGAGAGATATGGTGCAATAAATGTTTGAAGATAGGAAGGAGATTACTATACTTCAAGAGCAATTGATGGCCATGAAGTAGGAGAAGGAAGAGCTTCTTGAAAATATGCATGAGATGGAGATTCAACTCCATGATGCCAAGGAAACCCTAGACAAGTATGTGCATTAAAAATAGGTATGAAATTCAAGTTTATCTTCTATCTTCTCTCAAAATGAATGTTTTGGTGTTTTTTAAAGACACACTATAGGAATAGGGTCCAAATTATTGATGAAAATGGGCTATGAAGGTAAAGGGTTAGGCAAACATGCATAAGGCATAGTTGACCCAATTTTTGTTGAGGAATGGCCTAGGTATTTGGGTCTTGGTTATGGAAAACGTGATGGAGAATGCTCCAAAGCCAAGGAGGCACATGAAGGTGTTCCAAGAAAGACTTTAATTACATGTCCATTACCTCAAGCTTGTGAATTTTGTGTTCATGAGGAATGAAAAAGTTTTATAGCCACTTTTCAAGAAGATGATCATAAGCATGCAATTAATGGAAATGGAAAATAAGAGGATGTTGAAAGCTCTAAAGTCATTGAAGCCATTGTTGGTATTCCAAAGAGAGCCTATACATCATAAAAATCACCTCCTCAAGAAGGAGACAAAGGTGAATGTGCAAGGTATAAATCTGCCTTTAATCAAGTTGCCTTTGACTATGATAAACATGGAAAATCCTCACATAAGATTTGGAGAAAATTTGCATGTCCCTTTTCTGGTTTGAATAACCATACTGTTTCAAGGTGTTGGAAGAAGATAGCCATACACAGGAAACTTTCAAAACAAAGGAGAGAGAAAACCAAGGGTCCAATGGACAATGAAAACCATGTTGAAAAGAAGATGCAATTATTTTGCACTCATTTCCATAAGCAGGGCCATCTGGTATACAAGTGTTGGACTTTGTATCTAACAAGTCATCCACGACATTTGAATAAGGTGGAGAGGGAGATTGAAAAGAATGGAAAAGAGGATTCCATAATTGATGTGGATTAGGATGATTCATATGATGAAGTGCAGCTGCAAGAAGCACAATTGAAGTGGTTCGGAAAGAGATGGTTAGATTTTTTAACCAATTAAGGCCTTGCATTTTTGTTGATAATTGATGCAAATCTTGCCTTATTGACAAATTTATTTGTTATATGAATGAATTTAATTTCTCTTGAAAGTATGCTGCATATTTCATGAAGCAAGATGTTGGAAAAGTAGAGTTATGTTGACTCACTTAGATGCATCAAAGATGGAAATTTGTAGTTGAAATTTGCATGTGAATGCATTTATTTTTCTCTAGAATGCAGTTGCATGTTTACGCCAGGAAGGTGTTTGAAAGTGGAGTATGTTGACTCACTTTGTTGCAGAAGATTTGGTCATTTAAGCTCTTTAAGTACTCGTACATACCAATGGGATTCTTGTACTTGTGAGAGAGTTGAGCATTGTATACATGCATGAGAGTTTGTGTGTGTCAACATTGGAATTTTTGATAGTTTCATTGTGCTTGAATATGCATGAGTGATTGACTTGTGTTGGTCTATTGATTGTTACATGTATGTATTATCGACTTGGAAGCGTTGATTTAGTCTCCAAGGATGAAAGGGATATGTTGACGAATTGTTTCATGAGATGTGAAATTCTTTTTATTTTGGGAAAAGAATCGTCAAGTGTTGTACATGATTTTTGTTTGACTTAAGAGTCAATGATTTGAAGACACATGTTTTGTCGACTTGTGTTTGGTCAATGGGTTTGTACACCAAGATGTAAGAATGCATGGCGATGTTCATAGGATGTGACATTTTTTGCTTTGAATGAGCAAATGGAAGAGGTTTTCAAGTTGTGTTTCATGCATGATGTGTTTTTCAAGTTAATGGTTTTGCTTGTGACAAGATGTCTCAGGATTTTGGAAGGTCCACTCTTGAGCAAGAGGCTCATGATTAGCCTTCATTCTCAAATCAAGGCATGAGCAGTATGTTAATATTGTAGGATGATGGAATCAAGAAGCAAAAAGTGGACAAGATGCCAAAAATATTGCAGCAAAAACAACAACCATTGTAGACCATTTGATGTGTTGAAGCCAAGAAGTGAAAGAGATGGTGAATGCATTCTTCCAAATGTGGAATTTGGAACCGTGGAGGTAAAATGAATGGTCATTTATTTTCTTGTGATTACTAATATTGGAACTCATTGTTGTAGTTCACTCAGATGGGCTTAAATTGGAAAAGCAGTTTCCAAGGAGAAGCTTGCATCGAATGCATGTGTGTGCAAAGGAGGAACATGATTCTTAGTGGGAAGGCCATCAGTCAGCTTTCCAAGCACAAAGGGATTTCTTTAGTACAACAAGGTGTTTAATCAGTCAACAAGCAACCAACAAGTGTTGGATTGGGTCAACAATGAAAGGAGGACATTGGTTGAAGTGCCAAGCCATTTGCAAGGCAAAGCATGTCAATGAATCAAAGTGGCTGTACTGGAGATTTTTCTAAGTAGAATCAAGTTGATAGAACTTGGAAAAGAGAATAGTATTAAACTCTCATAAGATAACCACCTTTTGTGGGTCCAAAAGCCTTTTAAGTGGGAAGGAATGATCAGAAACTGATTTGGGGGCCAAAATTTGCTAAAACTTAAAGGTGATCAGAATTGCTCGAAACCTGAACAAATGAATAGGTATCGTCTTCTTGATTCTGGCGCACTTTGTTTCACTTAAAACAGAGTCTGTATGAGAAAGTTAGAGCAATATATTCAATTGCACAAATGAGAAATTTTTGGTGACATAGATGCTGACTAGGCATCTGTACAACCCAGTCAGAAAAAAGAATATTCCCCCTAGGTGGACCAGTGAACTATTGCCAAGTGCCATTTCTGGATTGGTTGGTGATTTTTTGCAATTCGATTGGGTTGGATTAGGCCAATGACGTGTTGACACATGGCTAGACGAGAGGCTGCCACATGTCCATACAAAGGTTGAATGGAAATATATGTTTGCATTAAATTTTTATATGGTTTACGGGCAGAGGTCAGGCTTGACCCCACGACCTCTCCCACACAAACTCTATGACTTATCGCCTCTCCTATGCCATGTGTCTTAACATGTATGGGAACTGACATGTATTTAACTTTGACTATGGTATAAGGTGGAAGGAAATGGGGGCTAGCCCCAATGCACAGTGCACATGACCTATGGTCACAGCCCACGATGGAGGCCAATGTAAATGCGTGGATTTAAACATTAACACACGTTTAATTAACCATAACCTGTGTTTAACTTTCACTAATCCATTTGTTAATATGGATTTGTTTAAATGCGCCATTAGCGCTAAACCTCCATTAAAATGCACGTACCACTAATTAATTCAAACATTAATTGTGGGTTAAGTTGGTGGAGTCTGCAAATTTCGACGGGAACTCCAAATGTGGTGGAGTTAACTGGAGTTGCTCTAGTTTTGGAGGGGTTTCCTAGGCCAAAATTAAGGAAGCCATAACTTGAGAAAATTTCAACCAAATTGGGCTTAGGAAGAGTCTATCCTAGCATTTTTGGATGCTCTGAGCAATTTGGTGTAGGTTTCAGAGGCAGAGGAGAAATTATGGGAGTGATTTTTCCCGTTTGAAGATTAAATATGCCTAGGGCCACTAGGAGAGGAGGCCATGTCTGCTTCACTTAAAAACCATTTGCAGAGCCAGAAGAGGCTAATTAGGGGTTTTTGGGTCTTCTAAATCCATTGGAGTAGGCCGGGAATCCATTGGAGCACTGTAGGTGCATGTAATCAAAGAATTGACCATTAATCCAAAGCGGGCCTAGCCATTGAAGCAGGTCGAAGGAGATGTAGCCCAGGAGGGGTGAACTCATTTATTAGCTATGTTTAATGTGTTTGCTATGTATTTTAATGTCTGTAATTTACTTGCTATGTATGTGGTTTAAAGCTATTTTACTTCATTAATTTCTCATAAAAGACACACAAATTTGACACATAAACCCTCTCATAACTGGTTATTTGAGACGAACCATAAGCACACTTTTATTTTATACTAATGAAGAAGCTAGCATAGAAAAACTAGTTTGTCCATATTCAGATCAAAAACACATTGATTAAGGGTCATTTCTTCCAACCTTCTCCACGCCATATTGTTATTCCTAAGTGGAGAGAATATAGGGGATGGTAACAGTCTAAATTGGGAAAAATTATTATAGAACCATGAGGAAATGCATGCCAAGAAGGATACCTAGAGGAAATTCATATATAGTTATTTCCATATTTTAACTTTAAAATTTCATGCATGCATGCTTAATTTATTATTTCTTTCATCCTTTTATATCCATGCAATCACTATTTTATTTATTTCTATATTCAAAGTATATGAAAGAAGCTATGCTTGGAATTTTATTAAAACTACAATTCTCCCTTTTCCCATAGGGATAAAGGCAAAAAAATAACTCTTATCTCTATTTTCTTTCATATTTTCAATGTTCTTTGACTAGGTTTAATTCTATATTAGATATGTTCCTCTTCAAAGACTGTGAAGGGTTCTTAGAGACTCTAAAATTTGGTGAGATATATTGTTATAATTCTAGATATGTCAAGAGATAGCACCAAAAACAATGGAGTGGATGAATCATACTCAAAACTATATGGTTTTCTAAGGGAGAGACTAGATTTTTCTTAGTTTCATGCTTACATAATTCAATATAAGAAAGAGAAATACAACACTTAGTATTTGGTTATGATGGGTGTTTTTGTTTTTGGCATGTATGAAAATCCTATTTTCCACAAACTCGTTGCTTCACAGATTTTTTTTTTTTTTTTTTTTTAACTCAAACATTTCTCTACAAAAAATGTGAATGTGGACATTTGTGTGTGGAGGAGGAGTAAAATATGGATATGGTGTAAGAGTGGAAGAATGTAGTCCCTACAGAAACAATTTTGGTAAGCTACTATAGAAAGGTTGAAGCGCAAACCAATCCTTTATACCACTAGCATGTAATTAGTATTACTTTCCAAAATTCTTCTTCCATTAGATAATTTTGTTGTGAGAGGAAAAATGATGGAAATGGGAGATAAGGAGGTAGGTTTGAGGCATGTGTATGAATATATTTTTTAAAAATAATGTGAGTTGGTGACAATTCGATGGAAAATAAAATGAAACTTTTTAGATCACATAGAGCTAGTGAAAAATAGATTTAAAAAGTGATTAGAGTTAAAAATGATAGACTAATATAGGGTTCCATGAGGGAACTGTTATAGAATAATTCAACACTCATGTAGTTATAATGTTCTTGTATGGCCTTGGGAAGCCCTTTCCCATGTAGACTTGATATTATATTAAAAAGCAATATTTTGAATTCCATACGTGACTCTTCCCTTTCAAAAGCGCGTACACACACGGGTACCATAAAAAATAACCCGCTTATCTTCTTAAAGAGATGAAAAATAAAATCATATCCTATTTTTCGGGCGAGGTTTATGGGTTTCACTAAAATCCCACCTATGGGATCCAGTGGCCTAAGTGAATCAACCAATTTATAGTGGTATTTATACAACTCATGGGAAGGCCTAATTACAAACAAGGAGGTAGGATATCAACATTATAGTCGTTTTAGTCCCTAGATCAAGTATGATTTTCCCTGCTCCTCCTGCACTCCTGGTCATAGGAAACCCTTGTTTCCTTGCATATATGTTCATCCATCATTATATGGAATCCTTTTGTACATGCTCAAAAGGTGATATTTGAGTCTTGGGATGGACGGATCTAGAGGAAAGTTTCATTGGTGCCATGGTTTGATCACGTTGTATCTCTCTACTACTATTTGTTGATATCAATAAAGAAGCCCTGTCTCCTTTCTGATATGTTATAATATCATGTTTCATGATTCATATGTAATATGTCAAGGTTTATATGTTTATACATGATGATATAACATGTTTATTATGTATACACCTTGAAATACTTGCTATTTATATGCTTCTCTGAACTGTGTTGCAGGCTTGCTCGCTTTGGAGGAGTCAAAGGGTTTGGACCCTACGGGTTTGACATCAAAGGTAGGACCTTTGGATACTCCTATCAAACCCAAATTTAGTAGTTTATATGGTCTAAATGATTGGAAAAATGCATATTTTTGGTTATTTTCTTTCGCTATGTTGAGGTTTTCAACCCTTACCTTAGGGAATTTTTTCCCACCAATAAGAAACTCAAACTAGATAAGAGACAGAGAGAGAGAGGAGCTTCTAATGGTTATAGAATCATAAATATTGAGGGACCAAGTCCCTCAACGTTTTTAATTCCTATATTTTTATGGTGTTTATTATCAAATCCTTTGGAAACAAATAATTAAAAAGAAAAAGAAATTTGGTACAATGCAATGTCATAATATCAATCAACCAATTATTTTGTGCTCCCGCTCTGTAACTTTCCTCTACTTTGTACTTACTTTAAAACCTTGATCGTAACCAATATTTAGTCAGGGTGGGCTCTTCCTCTTCCCTCTTCTTCCCCTCCCGATCCAATCATAGTAGCCTTTCATTCGTTGATCGATTCCCTGCCCAAAAATAAAAATATGAAATAAGGCAGTTCAAAATTTCTTAAAAAGGAAGAGAACATCCATGTTGTCCTAGTTGAGGTCCACCTCTTTTAATTCCATAGTAGTCTACATGAATCTAGAATTGTTCAGAAAGTTTAAATGTATGTGGTCATCCCCCAAATATGTAGAACAATGGGCAGAGAAGAACTGGAGAGAAAAGATGAATGGTGGTCTAGGAATTTACGCAATAGGTAATGGAAAGTTTAGATTTTTATTTGAGACCAGGGAGGACAAGGAGATATTTTTAAAAATTTTCCTCACTTGTTTGGGGCCAAGGGAATATTTTAAATTGGTGGACAATAGATTTCGTTGTGGTAGAAGATATTCTAACAAAAATGCGAGTTTGGATGAAATTGTCGAGACTCCTTCTTCTATGCCAGCGAGATGATTTCCTTCGGAAAATTAGAAATGGAGTAGGAATAGTAGGAATATACATTGGTAGAGAAGAACCTAAAGGAAGGAATTTGACCTATGTAATAATATCTGTAGAGGTGGATCTATAGAAGGGCCTCCTGACGGAGATCCTTCTAACGATGGGAGATTGGAAGCATACCCAAATCCTGGATTTTGATCAACTCCCATTCAAGTGTCGATACTATCATGAGTATGGGAATTTCGTAAGGGATTTTAATAAGGAAAATAAGGGTGAAGAATCACAGACCTAGAATGAAGATAAATGGAAAATGTGAAGGAGGATTCGAAACAGGAAATCATAGGCTCTTAATAACCAATATGCTCCAAGCCATGATGCACCCACCTCCTCAAATAACCCCTGTCGGGTGCTACAAGAAATGGGAGGCAAACAAACAACAGAAGAAAATGATCCCCTTGAGACATCAGATGAGGAAGAACCATACGAAGACACTCTAGAGGAAGGATATATCTCAAAGCCACCATAAGAAAGGTAGGATAGGGGTGCTCCAGTAGTTGAAACATCGACAGTTCAAGCCAGTCCTAAGGCCCAAAAAAGGTTGAAATCAAGAATGGTCAACACCATACAGATTCTATGCCAAATATGGTGAATGGTATCCACACCTTTAGAGCCAAATCTGGTAATGGGTGGTCCTAGGAAAGTTAAAACTAGAAATACAACATTCCTCGCGACTGGATCTGAAGATATGAACAACCAAGAAGTGGAAGTGTTAGGTCCCTATAATACCAGTGTGGCCCCTTATTTTTATTTTTAATGTATCCTCTTTATTGTTATTTTTGTGCCCATGTAGTCCCCATATTGTTATTATTTTCCCCCATATAAGCCCATTGTTTTTATTGTTGTGCCCTTACATTATTATTGTTATGTAGGCTCTGATTATGTTGTGACCTCTTAGACTCCTATATATAAAAACTATGTTTTTTCATTTGAATCATCCAAGAATTGTTAATTAATGCAATGTAAAGGAGGTTCCCCACTCTAATTGGATAATTTTTAAGTCGTTTATCTATATTTTATTCTATTTTGTGAGCTGGTTGCATAACATTTGGTATGAGAGCTTTGGATTCTAGGGTTCTGCTACTGCAAGCAGGTCATCTTGGAATTTTTCTATAAATTTTTTTCTATGAAGGTTCAGAACCTGAAATGTATACCACAAGAAGCCGAAATCCTGAGGAAATTCGTGTAAAAATTTCAGATCTTGGTTCTCTATATTTTTGAAGATATGATTTGAGGAAGTTAGGGTTTTTGCCTAATCCAAAATTTCATCTCAAACATGCGACCGAGGGAAAATCGTTGTAAATTTAATTTTATATATCAGATTTGAATTATGTAAAATGCGACTTAAATTGCATGGATTTTAGTCTCTTGTGTATCAATTTCAGGGCTGAAGGTCAAAACAGTCACACGTGGCACGCCGTACAAGTTCGCTCTATTGAACTAGTCCATAATTAGGTCATTGTAGGATATTAGGCATAACTTTACCTTGGAGAATATAAATTAGGTCCGACTTGTGGCATTGCAAATAAGACTCATATGGCTACTAAATTACCAAGGTTCAGATCTTGTATATCCAAAATTACAAAGTTACAACCATTTCAATATCGAGCACCTAAAAGCAAGAAAGATGTGTGTATTATTTTTTTTTAAATTGCTTAGGTTTTGTTTGAAAAATTAGTATGAAGTGATTCCAAGGGAATATTGAAGAATATATATATTTATTGGCTTCTAAAATTCCTCCAAAAAATAATTCTATACCCATTAAGCCCTCATAAAAATCTACTAGGACGCATGAAGAGGAAGAATTGCAACATGATATATCAAAATTATGAGACCAAGTGCAACAAATTTAGATCTCACAAAGAACTAACAAAAATGAAATTGATTATTTAAATGAATAAATAAAAGCTAATATGGATGGAATAGAAGAAAAATTTAAAGTAAACATGGAATATTTAAAGAATGTTTTAAAAACATATTTGACAAAGATGCTACAAAAAATGCTTCCTAGTGGCAAAAAGGTATTAGATGAAACTCATGATGAGAAAAAAAAAATGTTAATAATGATTCCATAGCCTCTACCATTGGATGGAAGACCCACCATATTCTAAATATTGATACAAATAAGTTTGATGGAAAGGATCTGATAACATGGATACTAGAAATCGAGTAATAATTTGAGCTCCATAATGTGCAACACACACAAAAGGTAGACATTGCAACTTTATATTTAGAACAAAATTATTTTGTATGGTATCGATGGCTTTGTTCTTGCAAAACACTTGTCACTTGGTCAAGTTTTATGGAGGAAATGATAACACATTATGAGGATACAAATAGCAACACATTCTTTAGCCAATTGATAAATATCAAACAAAACTGTTCAATGATGGAGCACATTGAGTACATCCAAAAATTGAATATAAGGGTAAATGATATTCCAGAAGAACATAATATTGATGTATTTATAGGGATTTTAAATGATAAAATCCAACATGAGGTTCGCCTTTGGGAACCTGATACATTGGAGAAGGCATTCAGGTTGGAAAGAAAAATTGAAAGAAAAATTATGGTGAAAAGGAAGCCAAACACTCATAACTATAAATATGGAAGTGTTGCTACTCCTATCCTTCAGCAACCTACAAGGATGACACCACAACAGTTGGAAGAAAAAAGAGAAAAGGGCTTTGTTACAGTTGTGATAGAAAATGCACTAAAGGTCATTAGTGTGTTGAAGAGAAATTATTTTACATATATTGTGAAGGGAGGAATAAAAGGAACAAGAAAATTCAAAAGAAGAAGATTTACACCAGGAACTGGCCTTAGAGAAAGAAGATATGAATCCGACCATATCTTGTAATGCATTGGCAAGAATTACCACTCCTCAAGCTCTCAAGATAGAAGTACACACCAAAAATAAAAAGGTAATAATGTTGATTGATTTAGGTAGTGTTGGTGTCCCGTGTTTTGATAGTTTGGCAAATCAAAAGACAAGGCAACATCAGAACCAATCTTCATAGTTACATGATCTAGTCCTCCTGCTCTCAGAGAGGGATCTCTCAATTTTTTTTTTTTTGCAAAGGTTTATCTTGTGTGCTTTGAGTATAGGTTTTAGACTAGTTATTAAGTGCAAGGGTTTGTTTGTTTGTTTGGTTGGTATTGATACAACAGAACCTAAAGGTCTAGGAAAGATAGATAGAAAGGGGAAATGTTAGCTTCATTGGGCAATGGAGTCAAAAAAAGGTCATGACAAAATTATCAATGGACATGGGATATCAAAGGGCCGTAGGATCCTTTGGTTTTGGAATGAGATGGACATCAATGATTTGGAAAGAGAAAGATTAATTCTCAACTAAGGGAATTTGAAAGCTCAATTTGAACAATAAAGAGCTATTTGATAGACAGGGCTAACCATGAATTCTACAAATCACACTTCAAGCAAATATGAATTCAAAACAAATTTTAAAATGAAATCTAAGATTCGGGGAACACCCTATTTTCTCAAAGATTTTATTTCAAATGATTTAGAAAACATAAAAGATTCACTGATAATTATTATTATAGAAGAGGGAACACCTAAATACATCTATGATCACAACTATAACGACCTTTAAGCCAACTGTTCAAGCAAGGACAAGTGGCAAGATCAGAACAAACCTCCTTGGTTCACTGTAAACAAAGGAACTTCAAAGGGAGACTTCAATAACAGCCTTAAGTGGCAACAGACAAGCAGGGAAAACCATAAATCATTCTTAAACCAACTTTTCAAACTATTTAGGAAATAAACAAGCTTGAAGACTAAATAGAGAGATTAAAGACTCTAAAATACTTCAGCGGAAGAAAACATAAAACAATGAAGGATGAATAGGTCTAAGGTGCTTCCAGGATTCATTTCTTAGCCTAATACTTTCTATCCTACTGTAGTAAGAGATTATGGAACAGAATGAAAACAGGGAAAAACATTAAACAGTTCATAATACTTCACGAATAGCCAAGCTCATGGATCCAATGATAGAGCCTTCTCAAGAACAAGCATGCAACAACATCATCAGGGCTTCCAAGACTTCAATTTTTTCTTCAACTTCAACAGACTATATATTATTTCAGAGAGTTTCAGTATTATAACTAGTATTCAAACAACCAACCAACCAACAATTTCTCATCTTCTATAGAAGTATTTATAGAAGAATGAGGAGGTGAGATCCAATAAAAGATCTCCCAAGATAATTAATACAGATCAATGACTTCTCATCCTTTGAGGGGCTCGATGGAGAAGTTTACAGGTGTTTGTCTGTATTAATGTTCTACATTTAAGATTTAAGCTCGGTGGGAGCTTTTGTTGAATTTTGAGGCTCTGTGTTACGTTATAGTAACTTTGCAGATATTTTACATTAAGTTCATTTGGCAGAATTAATTCTTTGGCTGCGTCAAGGCAAATATCTGATTTTGATCAATAACTTCGGCCTCTATTTGAAAGATTTGAGGCACAGGTGGCTTTGTGGTAGCTGAGAGGAATCAATTGGCTTCTGAGGTGGTGGTGAAGGACTTATGTCTGATAAACACTTATGATTCACCTTTAACTGTGTTTTAATTTGGAGGATTAGGCTTTTGATAATCATTCTTAGCCGTAATCCCCCCAAATTTGTCTTCAAACTTCTGTTCTGCTGCATTTCGTCTTCGACCCTGATACTCTTTTGTTTTTATTTAACTGCCTGTGTTTTGTTGATGTGCAGTGCTGCGCAAGGCTCACAAGGCATCAATGCCCATGAAGCATCGACGTGACATGGAGTTTGAACCCTGCAAATGGTTTCTTTTTATGAATCAAAGGCACGAGAATTTTCATTCCCGACCTTCGGCCTTTCTCTAACAAATGGATAAACCATTTTAAACACCTGCAAAATACAAAAATAATTATGAAATCCTGCGTTTGTGGGTTTAACTGCTACAGAGGGTGTGGGGAGAGAGCCTAGCCGTTGGATGGCATCATCCAATGGTGTAGATATGTTTGTGGAGGTTGAAAGGAGAGTAGAGGGAGAGAATATGTCAGATCTGTTGATCGTGCAAAGATCGACGGTCGGGAGCGATCCAGGATGTATAATAGAGAAATGGCGAAAATACAAAGGAATAAGGTAAAAAACCTTAGGCGGAAGAAGAAATGAATGAGAAATCAAAGTGGGCTTCGGAATGATCGTGGGCCATCGGATGAGATCGGCCCACAAGATCAACGGTGGAGAATAAATCGGGAATCAACGATCGGAGGGAGGCAAAGTAAAGTAATTATATGCACCCGATGGAAAACTCTGATGCGATCACATGTGGACCGTCGATCTGCAGATCAGATTGACGGCGGAAAATGAATCGGGAGGAGTCAATCGAAGGTGGAGAAATATTTTAACGCGCCCGATGAAAAATTTGCGATGCGATAATGCTTGGGGAAGGCTGATGTGATTTGCGCGATCGGGGAAAGCCGATGCGATTGCGCGATCGGGGAAGACCGATGTGATTGTGCGATTGGGGAATATAACGTATAGGGCTAATCAGCATCAGAGTTTGTTTATAACAAAAGACTTGTGATTGCTGTGTTTTTTCCGATGCAATAAGCACCTGGATGGCTAGCGCTTGGTTCTAGCGTTGGGCCATATGGAGGGGAAATGGTTTAAAGCTTAGCCCCAGGGGACTTAAACCTATATACAAAAATATGTATTTTTATTATTTTTTCAATGTTTTTCAATGGATTTGGGGTTTCGGTATAGTTTAAAACTGAGTTTTAAACTATGAAAAAATGATTTTCATGAATGGAATAAGGGGGATCATGAAAATAGAGGAATTTCTATGGAGAAAAAGGGGTAAAAAATGCAGGTTAGTTTTGAAGTGGAAGTAGGGGAAAATGGTGTTTGCAGCAGTTTTTTGTCTGTGAGATCAACATAATTTCTGAGCTTCGAAATGGGAACAACAATGAAGATTTGGATAGAGGAGATGATGTCTTCAAGAGTCTTCAAGAGATAACACTTTTTAGCAATAAAATTTGTTCCTTGAAGACTCCAAAAATGTTTTAGCCACCATTTGATATGACAAATTTTATAGGTGGCTAACAGTGGCTCCACTTGGGGATGGTGCCTTCTTGAAGGCATCAAGAACTTCATACTTGCATTCTCTGGGAGGCTGATCAGTGCCTCATCCATTGGGCTGCCTTTTGTTACTTGGATGATCTTCTTTTGGTCTGAAAATATATTAGCAGCCATAAAAACAATGGATCTTTCATCAACAAGCTTTCTACTTACCCAATCCTACTGATCTAACATTTTTTCTTCTTTAGAGTGCACTTGGATTGGTAAACTCTTTTCGCAACATTTTATTCTTTTGAAAACAGGAAATCTAATCTATTTCTACTCCTTATTTCTCCATAGACTCAGATTAAACAGTTGATTCCATATGATTCTCTACCTAATATACTAATCTGTTAGGATTAAAAAGTCTAACATATTTTTATTCTCTAATTTCTACAACAGAAATTCAAAAACATAAAAGTCAGGATTAAACAGTCCAACTTGTAGCGGATCTATGGCCTAAAATAACAAGCTGCACATAGACATTATTTTGAAAAAATTAAATCAAAATGGAAGGCTTAAGATTTGAAAGTTAAAGCACTTCCTTCATCTTTTTTCAGCTTTGTGCTTACTTCTGTCTGAGCTGTTCTTTGCTTGCTTTCTGGTTCAGATTTTGAGCTGATTAGAACCAGTTTCACTTCTGATTTGACTCAGGATTTGAAAAATATTTGAGTCATTTTTCTTTTTGAGAACTAAGGTTCGAATTTTGAGCATGTTTGAACCTTTAATTTCTAACCTAACCTAACTACTGATAAGCCAAGATTTAAGTTGTTTTGGAAAATCGAATTATCTAACCTATTAGCAAAAATTTAAAACTAATTAGTCATGATTAAGCTGTATGACTAACTAGGAGTGTGTTTTTAGGAGTGGCATTTGAGCTTGCACACTTTCAGATTTTGTTTCTCTTTTTGGTATGGGGCTTTACCTTTCTTGTTTTACAATATGCCCTCTTTTCTCTTTTCTATTGTTTTGTATTTTTATTTCTATAAATTTGAATGCAACGTTCAGACTATGATATTTACAATGAAAAACAAAAATGCTTTGAAACTCATGATTCCTGGCAGAAGTAATAAGTTAGCATCTTGCCATTGACATGACCTCCACACAGATCTTCCCCATTCAATTCTTTCAAGAAAAATGCATTGTGGCCTCTCTCAGCATGAACAACATAGGGCCCTTTCCACAAATTCTCAAACTTACCATGTTTTTCCTTTTCTTCCCTTCTTGAATCCCACTTCAGAACAACATTCCCAATTTGGAAATTGTTTGCCTTAGTCCTCTTGTCAAACAAGTTCTTCATGTTTTCTTGGACCAACTGTGTTCTCTCATAAACTTATTCTCTGGTCTGCTGTAAATGGATTGTTTGGTTGATTCTCCTCTGCATATCATTCTCTTCAATCTGCACTTGTTGAAGGAGTTTCATGATTGGAACTCCTAATGAGGTGGGAAAAACTGCATCCATGCCATAGACCAGCTGATAGGGGGACATATTTATTGACTTCTTTGTAGTTAACCTATCAGCCCATAAGGCATGAACCAACTTACTGTGCCATGATTTCTGATTCTGTTCCAACAATTTTTTGACGATATTGATAAGGCTCTTGTTGAAGGATTAAACTAATCCACTTCCTTGGGGATAGTAAGCAGTGGAATTGCCCAAGGTTATGTGGTATTTGTAACAGAAATCAACCATATTCTTGGATTTAAAAGCAGCAGCATTATCTGTTATGATTTTTCTGGGACAACCAAATCTGGATAGGATATTTGTTTCAAGGAACTTGATAATGACAGAGTCATTAGCATTCCTGGAGGGTATGGCTTCTATCCATTTGGTAAAGAAGTCAGTGGCTGTGAGGATCCACTTATGTTGAGCTAAGGAGGATGGGTGAATTTCCCAAATGAAGTCTAAACCCCATTGTTGAAAAGGTGCCTCAACTTTGATAGGATGTAAGGGTAAGGGAAGAAGTTTTCTTTTGCCATCAAAAATTTGACACTTATGGCAAGACATGACCAACTTTTTAGTATCTGGGAAAAGAGTAAGCCAATAGTAACCAGATCTAAGAATTTTGTTTGCTATGCCCTTCCAGTAGAGGTGTCCTCCACATTCCCCATCATGAAATTCATGCATGATTTTCCTGCATCATCTTCAAGTAAACATTTAAGAAAAATTCCGATAGCATTTTTCCAATATAATACCCCATCCAAGATGCAAAAAATTAAAGCTTTTTGTTTCAAAAATCTGGCTTTAGTTTTAGACAAAGAAGGGGGGGGGGGGAATTCAAATATAAAAGAACATAAATAATGTCAGCATACCAAGGAGAATCCAGAAATGTTTCTTCAATGAAAGGAGCAGTAGATTCTTCTATTTCTTCCAGCACATCTACCATATTCATATCTAGTGCTTGGAAGTTAGACTTAGCCATAAGTTTTGCTAATCCTTGCCCTTTAACTAGTTTGGTGGGCCTGATTTCTAAGTCATATTCAAGAATAGTTGCAATCCATTTTCCCTTTTTACCATCGGGGTCCTGAATTAGAATGTCCTTGACAACAGTATGTGGAACAAAAGCAATTATGTGAGAGTGTAAAATATAGACTCTAAAGTCCTTCAAAGGTTTCACTAATGCTAAGGCTTGCTTCTCCATGATGTTATATTTGAGAGGAGCATCTCTTAAGGCCCTAATAAAGAAGGATATAGGTTTTTCTTGCCCCAAGTCGTTCTTTTGCAGTGAAACTGCAGCTATTGTATGCTCAGATGCAAAAGAAAAGATATAAAAGTCTTTGTTAAAGTCAGGACTAATTAGGACTGGCGTTTGAGTACGAGATTGTTTGACCATTTCGAATGATTGTTACACCTACATATTTCTTAAGCATGTTTGTAATGTTTTTTAATAGCTCAGCAAGGTTGGGGATGAACCTCCTCAGAAAATTAATCTTTCCAATGAAAGATTGTAATTCTTTGAGGCTTCTTTGATGGCTGATCTGCAATATGCCATCTATCCTTGTGGGGTCTATTTTGATTCCCTCTTCTGAAATTATATGGCCAAGAAGTTTACCTTCTTCGAGACCAAAGAGTGTTTTCTTGGGATTTAATGACAAGCCAAATTTCCTACACTTCTCAAAAACTTTCCTCAAGTGAATCAAATGTTCTTCATCAGTTTTTGAGAAAACGGTTATGTCATCAAGGTAAACAATTATAAAATAGCCAATATCTTCAGAAAAGGCTATGTCCATGGCCCTTTGGAAGGTGGCCCCTGCATTCATTAATCCGAAAGGCATTTTGACATACATAAAGGTGCCCCAAGGTGTGGTAAAAACAGTTTTGATTTGATCACTTGGGAGCACTAACACCTAGTTGTAACCCGAGAACCCATCTAAGAGGGATATCCTTTTTTACCCAACTACCCTTTGAAGTATATGGTCCATCTTGGGTAAGGGGTAGTTGTCTTTTAAAGAGGCTCTATTTAAATTTCTTAAGTCAATACAGAGCTTGATTTCCCCTATTTTCTTTCTAAGAGAAACTAAGTTTGATACCCATTCTGAATATCTAATGGGTACTATGATCCCAGCATCATGCATTTTTTCATTTTCTGCCTTAACTAAAGGTAGTAAGAGAGGGTTTATTCTCCTTAGCTTTTGTTTGAAAGGCTTTTGATTTTCTTTAAGAGGGATTTTGTGCTGAATGATGCTGGTATCATATGATTTCAAGTCTTTGTATCCCCAAGCAAAAACATCTCTAAACTCTTTGAACAACTCTATATATTGCAATTTTATGTGAGCTGGGAGAGTGCTGGATAGTTTAATCATCTTGGGTTCTGCTAGACTACCTATGTTGTGCTCTTCTACATTTGTTTCCACAGGCTCTATTCTCGATCCTTTGGCTACATCGTTAAAATCGAAGAGGTGTTCTAAAGGTGTGAGACCTCTTGGAATTTTATCATTCTTGCATTGTAAAACTTCCAAGTCTTCTTGGTCTGCGTTGTCAATCATTACTGCTTCAAAAGTATTCTCATACTGATTTATATCAGCAGAGTATGTCATTTCAACTTCTAGGATTTGTTCGATATACAAACAATTTTCTTTATGGTTGGTTTCTGACATTGGTATGTCGAAATCATTTTCTGATTTTAAGAAATAATCTATGTGTTTGTCAGAATCAAACACTTGCCAGTGGTATTCGTTATCAAGCACTGCAGGCCTGTGTTTTACCTTTACGCTAAGCTGTTCATTTGTCTCAGGTATTTGCAATTGCTGGCATTGAAAGCTAGTTCATTTGCTAGATGATTTAGTGCTCTAGGAATGAAAATATGTTCATACTTTTCAAAAGTTTTCAATAAATCAAGGGCAACGTACCGATATTCCCTAAGCCTTGGATTTCTAGCTGAATATTCTCCTTTGATTTGTCTTATGATAAGTTCAAAATCTCCTAAGATCGATATCCTTTGGGCTTCTAACTGTTTAAGCAATTGTAAGCCTAGTAGAAGCATTTCATATTCAGCGATATTGTTAGTGCATGGGAAATATAATTTATATGAAAAACTCTGATTTGTGTTTTGAATCCACACACCTGCTCCTGCACTTGTTTTATTACAAGATCCGTCAAAGTTTATTATCCAAAGTATGTCTGATTCATTTTCATTTTCTTGTTGCTGTTGATTTTCAATGTTTTGAATTTGATTCGAGGGAAGATTTGGTTGTTCTGATACGCTGATGGGGTCTACGTTTTCCTTATCTTGTTGAGTGATTTCATCTTCGTTACATAAGATAAAGGAATCTAAACTTGATTGAATAGAATAGATTGGAGAGTTGTTTGGTTTGTCTATGTTGCTCGCCATGTACTTCATGTGAGATTCCCTGTATAGTCTTCTGTTTTGGTTAAAAACGAGAATGGTGGCATAAGACATGTCCATTTGAAGGCTTCCCTGAAGTTTGGCTCCCCATGATCTTGATAAGAGCATGCCATACTTAGGGAACAATGTTACCGATGAAATAGGTAACCGCAATGTTACCTACTTTTTTTTGGTAGCATAAAAAACACCCGATTTTGAAAAGTGGTGATGCTGAATCACCATTTTTTTTTTGGTGCACATTTTTGACACTCTAATATTTTTATTTATGAAGTATGAATATTTGTTTTAAAATGTTAGTGATTTTCATGCTAATTTTGAAATGTATTGATGCAACATCAACTTTTTTTTTTTAGAGCGGTGATTTTCATGCTAATTTTGAAACGTATTGATGCTGCATCAACCTTTTTTTTTTAGAGTGGTGATTTTCATGTTGGTAATAAAACACAAAACTTAGATAAAAAAAATATATATAAAAACAATAAAAAAAAAACCAATAAAAATGTAAAAAAAACAAAAATAGCTCGTAAAAATAAAAAATTTAAACAAAATTAAATTAAAAAAAAACAAAAATATTTGAAAATTATATCGAAGGAAATGACAAAATTTGAAAAAAAAACACATAATAAAAAATTTAAAAAAAAAAAAAATGACCAAAAAAATTAAAAAAAAAAAAACATCAAAAACATTTTTTTCTAACTTATTAAAAAAAACCATATAATAAAAATATATATATATATTTTTTAAAAAAATTAAAAATAATCAAAATTACAAAATTAAAATTTAGATTAAAAAAAATAAAATAAATTTTAAAATTTAAATTAAAAAATAATAATAATAATAATAAGAAAAAAATACAAATTTTAAAATTAACAAAAAAAAAATAAAACAATTAAAATTGAAAAATAAAAAAAAACTATCATTAAAAAAACAAAAAAAATGAAAAAAACCATGTGCAAATAATTAAAAAATAAATATACATAAATTTAGTGCTTTTTTTTTTTTTTAATGAAACAATTTATAGATTTTAAAAATGAAAAACTAAATAAACGAAAAAATAAAAAAATAAAAATTAAATTAAATTAAAATTTAAAAATTTTAATAAATAAATTTTAAATTTTAAATTTAAAAAAATAATTAATCTATAATATTAATATAAAAAAAAAAAAAATTAAACAAATTGAATTTAAAAAAATAAAAAATAATTTTAAATTTTTTGAAATTAAAAATCAAATTAAAATAAAATATTAAAAATTAAAAAAATAAAAAATAAAAAAATCAACATATATATATATATATATATATATATATATATATATATATATATATATATATATATATATATATATATATATAATTAAATAAAAAAAATAAAACAAAAATTTTTTTATTTAAAAAAAAACGAAATTAAAAAAAAACAAAATTAATTTTTTGAATTGAGGCATGTGCACCCACTAAAAAAAAAAAAAAAAACAAACAAACAAACAAACCTATGGTGGTGGTAGGGGCGAGCTGCTCGTTGGGCGCCGGCTCACGCGCGCTACTCGGGCGGGGGCAGCCAATGTGGGGCCGTGAGGCCGCTGGGCCGCCCCCGTGGCGCCGCCCGGCTGGCCCTCGGCGCCCAACGGGCGGGCTGCGCCCCCCCCACCACCACCCGTCTTGTTTTTTTCTTTTAATTTTTTTTAAAATTTTTTTTTTAATTTTTAATTTTAATTTTAATTTTGTGTGTGTGTGTGTGTGTTTTTTTTTTAAATTTAAATTTAAATTTATTTAAAAAAATTATTATTATTATTATAATTTTTTTAAAATAATTTTTTTAAATTTTGTTTTTGTTTTTGTTTTTATTTTTATTTTTATTTTTTTATTTTTTATATTTCATAATTTTTCTTTATTATCAAGTTTTACGTTTAGTTTTTTAATATAATTTTATAAAATTTTATAAATTTTGTATTTTTTTTTAAATTTATTTGGATTTAATATTGTTTTTTAAATGTTTTATTTTTTTTTTTTGTTAATTACATAAATTTTTTATATTTTTATATTTCAATTAAAATTGTGTATTTAAAATTAGATTTTTTTTTAATTAAACTTAATTTTTTAAAATTAATTTGTTTTTTAATTTTTTTTTTACTTAATATTCATATATTTATTTATTTTTTTCAATTTTCCATTTTTAATTGATTTTTAAAGTTTTTCTTTTAACAATGTTTTTTTTTTTTTTTTTTTTTAATATATTTAAAATTTATTTTTTCTTTCAAAATTTATTTGTTTATTCATTTATTTATTAAAATTTAATTTAATTTAATTTTTTTTAAAATTTAATTTGTTATTTTAATATTAACTTTTTTTTTTTTTTAAATTATTATTATTATTATTATTATTATTATAATCTGATATATATACATATTTTAATTTGAGTTCATATATATATATATATTTTATTTTTTATAATTTAAATTTTATTTATTTTTTATAGTTTATTTGTTTTTTTAATATATATTGTTTTAAATTTAATATTTTCATTGTATTTTATTTTTAATTAATTTTTCATTTGAATAATTATTATTATTATTATTATTATTTTTAAAATTTATTTATTTATTTTTATAGAAATTTAATAAGCATTTTCTTTTTCTTTTTTAAATTTAATTTCTATATTTAATTTTGTATAATTTCCTTCTGTTTTTAGCTTTTTTTTTTTTTGAAATATATATTTAATATTTTTTTTTTGTTTTTATTTTTATTTTTTAATTTCTATATTTTTTAAATTTTAATCTTAAATTTTTTATTTTTTATTTTTATTTTTATTTTTATTTATTTATTTATTTATTTTTAATTTTTTTTCCTTAAATTTTAGGTTTTTTTTAATGTTTGAATTAAAATTTTTATTTTGTTTTTATTATTATTATTTTTTTTATCTTCATATATTTTTAAATTTTAAGCTTTTATGTTTTTAAAATTTTTTTTTTTTTTCTTAAATTTTAGGTTTTTTTTTAATGTTTGAATTTTCAAAATTAAAAAATGTTATTTCTATTTTTAAAAATGCCAAAAATATGACACAATTTGTTTTTTGGTTATTCCAGCATCAACTTGTTTTGTTTTGAGGGTGTTTTTTCAATCCTTTTTTCAAGAAACAATTTTGTTTTTACCATAATTTTATAAAATGTTGAAATTTGACCTTAAAAAAAAACGAAGTGCGTTCTGGAAGACACACTTTTTGTTTTTGGGGTGTTTTTTCATGTTTTTTGAGTCTTTTTGGGCTAGAGTTCCCGTTTTGAGGTCAGGTTACCTATTTGATCGGTAACAGTGTTAGGGGGAATGCCATCTACAACTATGTCCATCACTAGAATCTTAGCAGGAATTTGAGCTAAATTAACACATAAATCTTTGATTAAACCCAAAAATTTGACTCTGCTTGAGTCGAAGCAATACAAATCTTTGTATGGTTTAGTAATTTCTAAGCCCAAGCTTTCCATTAATACCTTGGGCATTAGATTGTGTGAAGCTCCAGAATCTAACATGGCATTATGTAAGATTTTCTCATGTATGTTCAAACTAACATAGAAGGGAGGGACAACCCCTTCTTGGTATTTTCCTTCAACCTCTGGACCAAACAACAGGTTAGGTTTGTCATCTGTCAAGTTTAAGGTGTCAGTATCACTTCCTAGGTTCAAAGCTTTTAAAAATTGGTTTTTGTACATTTCTTGGGTCACAAGTTTAGCTAGGGGGATGGTAATTTTTATCTTGGCAATCTCTCCCTCAAGGCTGAAAGGAACAATTGATTTGTTGATATTTACATCTGTCTTTTCAATTGAATTCTTTTCGGCAATTTTAATTTGCTGAACTTTGTTTGGACTGGTTATTGGGATTGTTTTGTTAGGACCACTAGCTGAAGTGCTAGGGGTACTCTGTTCAACATTTGGCTGAATGCTTTTCTCTTTGTTTAAATCTGGTTTTTTAGCCAAAATGATGGGTTTGTCTACTGTATTTTTAGGTTGAATTTCTGCATTTTTCTTGACAGTAGTGCTAGTGTTCTTATCCTTTAAATTTTCTACATTCCCTTTGCTCCTAAGATCATACTGTTTGTGTACCTCCATGATTGCATTTTAAAACCTCAATCTATAGTCATCAGAATCTTCATAGGTGTTTGTACTTTGATCAGAAAAGAAACCTTGTTCTTCCTCAGTGAGGAAAACATCATCCCCACTGTCTGATCCAATCAAGTTTACATGAGATTCTCCCAACCTTTCCATCTCCCTATCTTCCTCATATTGATCTACGTAGTTCTGTTGGAAGGGAGGTCTAATCTGTTGGTCACTTTATTTTTGGCTTATCTTGATTGTTTTCTCTTCTATAATTCGGATTTCTATTTCTGTTTTGGTTATTTTGAGGTTCTCTTGTTGGCAGTCTATCATTTAAGTTGATCTTTTCAAGCATCCTCTCCATCACCTTCACTAGGTTGTCAATTCTTGTGTCAGAAGTTGAGGGTGAGGGTAGTAGGTCTGTTGAGCTAATTTATGTACCTAAATTAACACAATTATTTCTTATCAATCCAGGTTGTTTATGCTTTGAGGCAAGTTCACTATATGTGAAGATCAGATGTAATCAAACCTTGAAAGATAAGTTATTTAAAAGCTGAAAGTAATACATCCTATAATTCTAATTCAATTAGTTTAAAAAGAGGAAGAATATTGAAATGGTTCTTGACTCAAGAAGTCCACTTTCACCTCAATTACCACTTAATGAATCAAAGATTAAAGCCAAGAACTTAAGATGGATAAATTATTAATGAAAGAAACTCTTAACTTAAGAGACACATAAGGTATTCCATCATAATTCATTCATCTCAATATCAAAATCTCAATAAGAAACTACTTGCATACAAACAAAGGAAACTATTTTTAATTCATCATTTTAGTAGAAGGGATGCTCAACTTGAACACCTGTTTTTCCAACTCGATAAAGTGATGAATAAGCTATGAACTAATGAAATCAATCATTATGCATGAATCATGAAGAAATCTGAAATAAAGCTTTGAAAAACCAGTTCTACAATATCCAGATTACAAGGAAATAAAACTAGTTAACAAGGAAGTGTACTTAGCTTGGAATGGGGGCCCTTCCACCCTTGCCTTGCACACTTGAGAGGTGATCTCAGAAGCTTAAATTCAGTTACACATCCATAGCATTGAACAGCAAAATAATAATAACATAAGTCTTCAAATTAGCTCCTCAATCCAAAGATGTCACAACATAAAAGTATATTAAGTTAATACATAAGCCATCAAAGTTTTGGCTTTAAATAAGAAGTCTCATGAAAAAAACTGATCTATTTTCACTCAAACAAACCCATCTACTCTCATCCATCTATCTAAGTCGAATTCATTACTCTTATCCCAATAAATATGACCAATCCCATAGAATCTCAAAACTGCCCTATTTCTATGGGATTTCTGAATGACTAGTCATGATTGACTAGCACCAAATGGGCCTAATAAAGCTTGTTCTGTTCGAACTAAGCATAACTGGCTTAATCCTAGTTCCCAAGCTGTCCATCCATGCGGTCAATTCGTGCCCAAGTGTCCTGCAACCACATCAACCATAGAGCTATTACGGGAATTTCTGAATCTGCCAATTTTTCACTAAAAACCAAACTTTCATAAAAACTTTAGAAATTGAAAAATTAAAATTAAATACCTGAATGAATATTAAATATACATCAAAATGGAATAAATGAAGGGAAAATGGATGGGAAATAGATGGATTAGTAAGTTTCTTTGAGCAAAAATAAGACCAAAACTAAGGCCCAACAAGGTCATCTTTATAAGTTCCCCTCTTCTCTGATCTCAACCTATTTCTTTTCTCAATTATGTTTGCTTCTACGCTCACAGCCCCTTTCTGCACGTATTCTAAGGTTAAGTAATCTCTCTCCCTTAATTTATAAGTCATTTTAGCACCAAGGCCTTTGGGATACCTTACCAAGGCCATGCCTTGAGGAGGCTTCATGTGAGGCGGAAGAGCATTGTAAATGCTATTGAACCTAGTGGAGTACTCATGAACACTCTCCCCTTGATTTCTCTTGAGGCTTCTATACTCTGCTAGTATTTGGAGAGGGTTCTTTTTGAGTTCCCATTTGTTGATGAATGTTTGATGCAAAGCAGAGAGATCATTTATGCTGTTAGGAGGTAGGTTCTTAAACCATTTCTTTACATATCCTCCTAAACTTTGAGCGAAGATCCTCATATTCACGGTTTATTCTTCTATCTCCATTTAATCGGATGCATCTTCCATCCTATCTACATGATGCTGAGCTGTTATAGATTCTTTTGTAGTGAAGTGAGGGATTTTGGATTGGTAATCATTTGGTAAGGGAAGTAGAGGTTGTGGTAACACTAATGGAGCATACCATGTTGCCATGTCTGGAAATAAGGGTGGATTTACAAGGGGTGGATTTACAGTAGTGAAAGTGGGCTGAACAAGAGTGTTTTTCACGATGGTAGTATGGATTGGAGTGAAAGAAACACTTGGGCCAGCAAACTGGTTTTGAGTAGTTTTGTTATGAAAAAGGCTAAAGTGATGAAGAAGCTGGGAATCAGGAGGAGTGGAAGGTGAGGCTTCTCTACTAAAGCTCTGTTGCAAATCTGAAATGTCAAGATCAGTTTGGTTTAAATCACCTTGAGATCTAGTTATAAAGATGTTCTTTGTATGACGTAAATCAAAGTGTAAATCCTCTAAGTCAACAATGTTTTCAGGAACAGATCTTGTTCTTAAGAGGTTCTTATTAGCAGCTGATTTTTCAGACTTGGAAGTCTGCCATAGAGTTCTTTCTAAATTGTCAACTATTAAAGGAGGATTAGGGTCTGGATGAGATCTAGTGTTGATTCTATGTGAAGCCAGACTGATTTTGAAAAAATGGGAGAGGTTAAGGTTTTCAGGACTTTGTTTTTGGAATTTTTACCTCTCACAATATCTTATATAGTATAATACTACGTTTCTAAATTTCCTCAAGGCTGGTTAACATAGTCCTAAAGAGATCTGGGAACCTAGTTGAGTAATAGGCCTACTGGGGCTAGTGGAGTCGCCAGGTGGAAACTATTTGTTTCTATGAAGGTAAAAATTGGATGGTTCCACCACCATGTTTATTATGAAGCCAAACTAAAATGTTTTTGGGTTTTTCTGAGTTACTTTGGTCTTATAGTTTAAGAGAGTGTCCTAAATCTGATTTAACACTTAGCTAAGGTGTTCAATCATATAGAGTTTCACTCTTATGGCTTGGTAACTGATTGCTTCAAGGTTTGATAAGGTCTTGCAGGAATCCTAAGGGTTACTTAGTTTTTCACTGATTCAATTAAGTCCTATCATGATTACCATTTTGTTAGGCAGTGCTTGAAGAAGGCTACTTGTGTTATATTGGACAGGGAGTGCTTAGTCTTAAAGATTTTACTCAGTGTCCCACTGTGATCGCCATTATGTTGGTGTCCTGTGTTTTGATAGTTTGGAAAATCAAAAGACAAGGCAACATTAGAACCAATCTTTAGAGTTACAGGATCTATTCCTCCTTCTCTCAGGGAGGGATCTCCCAAATTATTTGTTTTTGCAAAGGTTTATCTTGTGTGCTTTGAGTATAGGTTTTAGACTAGTTATTAAGTGCAAGGGTTTGTTTGTTTGTTTGGTTGGTATTGATACAGCAGAACCTAAAGGTCTAGGAAAGATAGATAGAAAGGGGAAATGTCAGCTTCATTGGGAATTGGAGTAAAAAATAGGTCATGACAAACTTATCAATGGATATGGGATATCAAAGGGAAAATCTAACTTGGCCGTAGGATCCTTTGGTTTTGGAATGAGATAGACATCAATGATTTGGAAAGAGAAAGATTAATTCTCAACTAAGGGAATTTGAAAGCACAATTTGAACAATAAAGAGCTATTTGATAGACAGGGCTAACCATGAATTCTACAAATCACACTTCAAGAAAATATGACTTCAAAACAACTTTTAAAATGAAATCTAAGATTCGAGGAACACCCTATTTCCTCAAAGATTTTATTTCAAATGATTTAGAAAACATAAAATATTCACTGATAATTATGATTATAGAAGAGGGAACACCTAAATACATCTATGATCACAACTATAATGACCTTTAAGCCAACTGTTCAAGCAAGGACAAGGGGAAAGATCAGAACATACCTCATTGGTTCACTGTAAACAAAGGAACTTCAAAGGGAGACTTCAATAATAGCCTTAAGTGGCAACAAACAAGCAGGGAAAACCATAAATCATGCTGAAACCAACTTTTCAAACTATTAAGGAAATAAAAAAGCATGAAGACTAAAGAGAGATATTAAAGACTCTAAAATACTTCAGCGGAAGAAAACATAAAATAGTGAAGGATGAACAGGTCTAAGGTGCTTCCAGGATTCATTTCTTAGCCTAATATTTTCTATCCTACTATAGTAAGATATTATGGAACATAATGAAAACAGGGGAAAACATTAAATAGTTCATAATACTTCACCAATAGCCAAGCTCATGGATCCAATGATAGAGCCTTCTCAAGAACAAGCATGCAACAACATCATCAGGGCTTCCAAGACTTCAATTTGTTCTTCAACTTCAACAGACTATATTTTATTTCAGAGAGTTTCAATATTACAACTAGTATTCAAACAACCAAAAAACCAACAATTTCTCATCTTCTATAGAAGTATTTATAGAAGAATGAGGAGGTGAGATCTGATAAAAGATCTCCTAAGATAATTAATACAGATCAATGACTTCTCGGCCTTTGAGGGGCTTGATGGAGAAGTTTACAAGTGTTTGTCTGTATTAATGTTCTACATTTAAGATTTAAGCTCGGTGGGAGCTTTTGTTGACTTTTGAGGCTCTGTGTTACATTATAGTAACTCTGTAGATATTTTACATTAAGTTCATTTGGCAGAATTAATTCTTTGGCTGCGTCGAGGAAAATATCTGATTTTGATCAATAACTTCGGCCTCTGTTTGAACGCTTTGAGGCACAGGTGGCTTTGTGGTAGCTGAGAGGAATCAATTGGCTTCTGAGGTGGCGGTGAAGGCCTTATGTCTGATAAACACTTATGATTCACCTTTAACTGTGTTTTAATTTGGAGGATTAGGCTTTTGATAATCATTATTAGCCGTAATCCTCCCAAATTTGTCTTCAATCTTCTGTTCTGCTGCATTTCGTCTTCGACCCTGATACTCTTTTGTTTTTATTTAACTGCCTATGTTTTGTTGATGTGCAGTGCTGCGCAGGGCTCACAAGGCATCAATGCCCATGAAGCATCAACGAGACGTGGAGTTTGAACCCTACGAATGGTTTCTTTTTATGAATCAAAGGCACGAGAATCGTCATTCCCGACCTTCGGCCTTTCTCTAACACAATGGATAAACCATTTTAAACACCTGCAAAATACAAAACTAATTATGAAATCTTGCGTTTGTGGGTTTAACTGCTGCAGAGGGTGTGGGTAGAGAGCCTAGCCGTTGGATGGCATCATCCAACGGTGTAGATCTGTTTGTGGAGGTTGAAAGTAGAGTAGAGGGAGAGAATATGTCAGATCCATCGATCGCGCAAAGATCAACGGTCGGGAGCGATCTGGGACGTATAATAGAGAAATGGAGAAAATACTAAGGAATAAGGTAAAAAACCTTAGGCGGAAGAAGAAATGAATGAGAAATCAAAGTGGGCTTCGGGATGATCGTGGGCCATTGGATGAGATCGACCCACAAGATCAACGGTGGAGAATAAATCGGGAATCGGCGATCGGAGGGAGGCAAAGTAAAGTAATTAGATGCACCCGATGGAAAACTCTGATGTGATCACATGTGGACCGTTGATCTGAAGATCAGATCGATGGTGGAAAATGAATTCGGAGGATTTAATCAGAGGTGGAGAAATATTTTAACGTGCCCGATGAAAAAGTTGCGATGCGATAATGCGCGAGGAAGGCTGATGCGATTTGCATGACCGGGGAAAGCCAATGCGATTGCGTGATCGGGGAAGACCGATCCGATTGCGCGATCGAGGAATATAACGTATAGGGCTAATCGGCATCGGAGTTTGTTTATAACAAAAGACTTGTGCTCGCTGTGTTTTTCCGATGCGATAAGCGCCTGGATGGCTAGCGCTTGGTTCTAGCACTGGGGCACATGGAGGGGAAATGGTTTAAATCTAGCCCGAGGGGGCTTAAACCTATATACAAAATATGTATTTTTATGATTTTTTCAATGTTTTTCAATGTTTTTCAATGGATTTGGGGTTTCGGTATAGTTTAAAATTGAGTTTTAAACTATGAAAAAAATGATTTTCATGAATGGAAGAAGGGGGATCATGAAAATAGAGGAATTTTTATGGAGAAAAAGGGGTAAAAAATGCAGGTTAGTTTTGAAGTGGAAGTAGGGGAAAATGGTGTTTGCAGAAGTTTTTTGTTTGTGAGATCAACAGAATTTCTGAGCTTCGAAATGGGAACAACAATGGAGATTTGGACAGAGGAGATGATATCTTCAAGAGTCTTCAAGAGATAACACTTTTTAGCAATAAAATTTGTTCGTTGAAGACTCCAAAAATGTTTTAGCCACCATTTGATATGACACATTTTATAGGTGGCTAACAGGTAGTACCAATAATTTTATTCTTTGTAAGACAACAAAGGAATTGAATTGCTTCCCATATCCAACATTATAGTGTCAAGTGATGGTTATAAATGGAGGAATTATAAATTTATCTTTAAAGTGCCATAATATCAAGCTAACCATGGGGGAATATGTATTGAATAGCCCAATTATTTCCATTCCAATAGGTAGTGCTAATGTGGTACTATGAGTTCAATGGTTACAATATTTTGGTTTGATAACTTTTAATTTTCAAGAATTTTTCTTGATTTTTTTTTGGGAAGGAAAGGAAGTTGAATTAAGGGGTATTACAAGGAAAATATGAAAAATAAACTATAATGGCATGAAAAATCTTATAAATAAAGAACAATGAGGTGTAATTGCACAATTATGCTCACTAGAGTTTCAAACATCAAAATCATCTATTTCTCCAGATATCCAAAATGACTTGGACAATCATTACAAGGTATTTGAGACTCCCAAATGCCTCCCACCTATTCACGATCATGATCATGCTAGTTATTTGATTCCAGGAAGTGTTCCTCCAAACATCAGGCCTTACAGATATCCCTATGCCCAAAATAGCGAAATTGAATGTATGCTTGCAAAAATACTAGAGGCCAATATAATTCAACCTAGTCAAATTTCTTTATTTGATCCAGTATTATTGGTGCACAAGGAGGATGGATCATGGTGCATGTTTCAAGATTACAGGGAGCTCAACAAGCTCACTATTAAAGATAAGTTTTCCATTCCCGTAATTGATTAATTATTGGATGAATTACATGGAGCAATTTACTTCACCAAGTTGGATCTCTGTTTAGGATATCATTAAATTAGAATGAAGACTGAAGTCATTCCCAAAAAAACATTTAGAACTTATGAGGGTCATTATGAATTTTTGTTCATGCCTTTTTGCCTTATCAGTTCACCTTCTACATTTCAAGGGTTGATGAATTCCATTTTCAAACTCCTCCTTAGAAAATTTGTGTTAGTATTTTTTGATGATATAATAATCTACAACAAGTCTTTGAACGATCATGGTCAACATGTTGACGGGGTGCTCAAAATATTGGAGGAGAAATAATTATATGCAAAAACATCCAAATGTTTCTTTGGAGTACATGTAGTGGAATATTTGGGTCATATTGTATCTCATGAGGGTGTTAAGGTAGACCCTAACAAAATTAAAGGAATTAAAAATCCTCACAACCATAAATCATTTGCGAGGATTTCTCGGGTCAACAGGGTAGTATCGCAAGTTTGTTAAGAATTATGGGAGAATAGGAGAACATCTAACAACAATACTAAATAAAGATACATTTTATTGGAATCTAGAAGCAACTAAGGCCTTTGAACATCTTAAAGAGCCAATGTGCCAAGTACCTATCTTAGCTATGCCAAACTTAACAAAAACCTTTATTGTGGAATGTGATGTCTCTAGAAATGAAATTGGTGTTGTTTTAATGCAATAAGGAAGACCCATTGCTTTTGAAAGATTCCCAATCAAAGGAAATTATTTAAAGAAATCTATTTTAGAGAAGGAAATGTTGTCAGAATACTGCATGAAATAAATAAATGGTGACCTTACCTAATGGGAAGACACTTCAAGGTAAAAAAAAAATAATGATACTCTTAAATAATTTTTGGAACAAAGACTGTATTTAGAAGAGCAACAAAAATGGGTCACATAGATGTTGGTTTATGACTTTGAAATCATCTACAAAAAAGGGAAGCTAAATGTGGTTGCAGATGCAATCTCAAGAAAGGATGAGGAAGTGTAAGCATTTCTTTGTTCCATTACTATTATCCAACTAGATTGGATAACCGAAGTAGGGGAGGAATGGAAGAATTATGAAGAAGTGTGGACACTCATTTAAAATTTGCAGCAAGATCCCAATACATCGGATACATTTAACTGGAAAAATGATTCATTATGGTACAAATATCGCTTATATATTTGTAAGAATTCCAAGCTAAAACAAAAGATTCTTTTGGAATTACACACCTCTCCCTTAGGAGGACACTCAAGATTTTTATAAACTTACCACAGAGTCAAGAAAAAATATTTTTGGGATTGCCTTAAATCTAATATTCAAAAGTTTGTGGCAGAATGTTTGGTCTGCCAACAAAATAAAGTTGAGAAAAATAAGACACCGGGTCTGCTACAACCTTTATCTATTCCAAGTCAACGTTTGGAGGAGGTTTCAATGGATTTTATCGCAGGTTTACCCAAGTATGAGGGAAAGAGTATCATCATGGTGGCAGTTGATAAACTTACCAAGTATGCACACTTTTTTGCATTATCTCATCCATTTAAAGCCATTATAGTTGGTACTGCATTTATGGAAACAATTCAAAAGCTACATGGAAACCCAAAGATTATTGTAATATACAGAGATCCCATTTTCACTTGAAACTTTTGGACGAAATTATTTTCTTTTTTTGGGTACTCAACTATCTCATAGTTCATCTTATCATCCTCAATCTGATGGGAAAAATGAGACATTGTACAAATGTATGGAAGGATATCTCCGTTGCTTTGTATCTGATAAGAAAACAAAATTAGTCAAGTGGTTACCTCTAGTTGAATGGTGGTATAACACTTCCTTCCATACTGGAGATAAAATGACCCCATTTATGGCACTTTATGGATATCATCCACCGTCCATCACATCATATTTAAGAGAAAATATAAGGTTCAAGTAGTGGAATATCACATCGAGAATCAACAACAAGTTCTCCAACTCTTAAAGGATAACCTCACTTTGGCACAAAATCGAATGAAACAATAGGCATATCAACATCGCAGTGGAAGAAGTTTTTATGTAGGCGTCTGGGGATTTTTAAAGCTACAAATATACAAAAAAATGTCCCTCAAGCAAGCTAATAAGGATAATAAATTATCGCCAAAGTACTATGGTCCTTACAAGGTGGTGAAAAATATTGGTACTATGGCATACAATATTGAGCTTCCTGCATCTTCCCAAGTGCACCTAGTTTTCCATGTTTCATGCTTAAAAAGAAAGTCCTGATGATGGATCCCCGTTGGGATTTGAAACGTCGACACTCGTTCTCTAGCACTGTGGATAATCTGGGAAGTTTAAAAAAAATGGTTATAGGTGATAAGCTCCCAGTTCAAGCAATATTTCTAGAACTTGACAAGGAAGTAATAATCATATTGGAACCTAAAACAATCACGGAAACAAGAACTCAAAAGCTACAAAATCGATAAATTTCAGAGTATCTCATCAAGTGGAAGAACTTACCCGTTGAAGATTCCACATGAGAGAATGATAATTTTATACAAAATCATCCAAAACTACTCAAGCATTGAGGACAATAATTTTTTGAAGGAGAGGGGCATGTTAGGTCCCTATAATACTAGAGTGGCCCCTTATTTTTATTGTTAGTGGAGCCCCCTTATTGTTATTGTTGTTCTCATATAGTCCCCATATTGTTATTATTGTGCCCCATAGAAGCACATTGTTTTTATTGTTGTTCCCTGACATTGTTATTGTTATTTAGGCTCTGATTATATTGTGACCCCTTATACTCCTATATATAGAAAGTAGGTTTTTTCATTTGAATCATCCAAGAATTGTTCATTTATGTAATTTAAAGGAGGTTTCCTCCTCTAAGTGGATAATTTTTAAGTTGTTGATCTATATTTTATTTTATTTTGTGAGTTGGTTGCATAGCAAGAAGGCACAAAAAAGGAATGAGGTCATCACTTGAAGAAGAAGTTTATAGAGAACAAGGAAAAAATCAATAAAATATTGGGGAGTCAACCTCAAATTTCAAATATTTTTAAGGGGTCAGGGTAATAATTTAAAGCATGAATGAGACATGTAGATGGATGGCGGAGAGCTCATTCCCTTGTAAAAAAATAATGAAGTTTATTTCATGGAATTTAAGGGCCATAGTCAACCCCAAAAAATCCCTTTCAATAAAGGATTGGATTAAAGAGAATAAGCCTACAATAGTGTCTGTATATGAGTTGTAAGTAGAATATGTTGATCCCATGTAAGCCTCAAAATTTTTATAGAAATATACTGAAGGGGTTGCACAAAGATCAAGGGTAGTATTTGGTGGTATAAGCACCTTTTGGGATCCAAATGTCTACACCATGAAGGGGGATAATCGAAGACGAATTGGTTAGGAGTGGAGCTAGAAGATAAAGGAATTGGGGAGAGAATAAGATTAGTGAATATACATGCTCCAGCTAAATATGGGAAGAAAGTATAATTATGGGATAACCTTATTTTATTAAAGCAATTTCTATGGCATCATAACTCCATAGTAGGAGGAGACTTCAACACCACTCTTTTTGCATACAAAAAGAAGGGAGGCTTTCTAGTGAGAGACCCTTTCAGGGAGAGACTGGAGGACCTCATAGAAAAGTGGGATTTGATATATGTATAAACAACAAGAGGTAAATTCACCTGGTCAAATAGAATGTGTGGAGAAATTTTAATATTAGACTACTTCTTCATTCATAGTTTGTGGATTTTATCATGAAAGGATAATTCCTCAACGATTTTACCTTTCGGTGAATCTCCCCATCAACCTATAAAACATGTAATTGAGAAAGATGAATACTTGGGTCCATTCCCCCTTAGGTTCAACCCAAAATAGATGTGAGAAGAAGGGGTTGTGAATATCATTAAACAATAATGACACATGCAGGTCAAAGGATCATCATCTTTCATTTGAGAAACAAAACTAAGGGAGGTCAAATGGGCCTTGTGATAAATTATTACCCCCAATGGGGTGACAAATATAGAGAGGAAAGGGGGTATCCACCACCCCATTAGACCAATAGGCTAGGATGTGTGATATTGTGCCTCTGTCATGTGTAATATACTAAAGGTTTACAGATATCACTCTCACATGAGACTTTATGGAAGGATGAAAAGGTAGAAGATGAAACTTTGTTTGTGTGAAAGAGAAGGTGGCTATAATGTAGTGCATGATAGAGTTAATATACTTGCAAGGCTATGTGATCTAGAGCATTGGAGAGGTAAATGGGTTGAAAATTAGAGATAGCCCTAGGAACACCAGACATGAGGTTAATTTTAATAGGGAGGTGAGGCACCGAATAAGGAATTAAAAACAAAAGGACTTCCTCATCCAATGGGATACTAATCAATGGGGGAATTATAGGTAGTATTGGTAGCAATTTGAAATTTTAATTTGTTTCAACATCAACCAATGGATTGATGGTAGTAGCCCCCATTCCACAGATTGGATGAGTATATTACTAATATTGCAACAGAAAAAGGAGGAATCCTTACTATTTTATATTAGTGTCAGGAATTAGTGGAGGCAATTACCTACTCTTCAACGAGTTAATTACTATACTATTGAATGATTTCCTACTTTTGGGAATGTTTATTGGTTGCATGTTATTGTAGTATCTATGGGATTTTCAATATATATTTGTAGGACTTTGTTTTTGTTTGTGAAATTTCAATTTAATGTCTTCTCTTTGCGGGTTTGGGGACATAAAATCAAGGGAAATATAGGAGAACATTGGTACTAGGATAATTTGAAGGATAGTGTTTAGCATCGAAAGGTTTTAGTTAATATATATTTTGGAAATATTTGGGGCTCCTTTGGTTTTGAATGCAAGAGTAGTCATGATGGAAGTTTCAATTATTATGGGAATCCAAGGTGCCAGTCTATGTCTGGTTGTTTGGATTGGAGTGAGTATAGGAGCTGGCAGGGATTTATATGCTTGGGAATGCCACTTAACTTGTACTTATCAATGTGGTGTGGAAGGATGGAATCTTGTTGGGCTTATACCCTTGAGACATAGTTTGCTTATCCTTTTAGGAAATTGTGGGTGAGGGATATTGACTGTAGTAGTGGCATAAGCAGTAGGTGGAGTCCTAGATTAGTGTGGGAAGGAAATTGTGGGTGAGGGATATTGACTGTTGTAGTGGCATATAGTGGTGTGGGAAGGTTTTAGTTATTCTCTATCCTAGAAATACTTGGGGATGATTGGGTATTGAATTTAGGAGTAATCATGTTAGAAGTTTCAATTATTCCAAGTATGCAAGGTGTTAGTATGGGTTTGTATGTTTGGCCATTGCATGGAGTATATAGAGGTGGGAGGGATTTTTGGGCTTGGTAAGGCCACCTAGATTCTACTTATTAATGTCGTGAGGGAGGATGGAATATTTTTTGGATTCAACCGTTGGGACATAGTTTTTTCATCCGTTCAAGAAGTCATGGGAGGTAGATATTAACTGTAGTAGTGGGATAAGGAGTAGGCCGAGTCCTAGAGTAGTGTGGTCAAGGTTCATTGAGTAAGGCTAGGCTAATTGAGTGGTAATATTTTGAGGCTTGATTCAAAGGTCGTATGAAATAACCTCATGGAATTGCTTTGAAATATGTGAGCCCTTGTGTGACCTATAATTCCTTCCTCTCAAAGTCTGGGTATTAGTGTCTGCATGTGCCATGCCAAGAAAGAGAGGTTGTATGAGGATTGGGGGAACATAATATGAGGAAGATAAAAACGGGAATGCTCACTTAAATTATCGAGTAGAAGGATTTTCATAAGAAATTAGGAGTAGTTTGTAGTTTATGTACATGAGGAGCTGACCTATACTAAATGGGAATATTATTCCCATAAAACTTCCTTATTTTCTTATTAAGTGATTTTCGATTGGATATAATGGATCCATGTTACGGGGAACACATAAAGAAGATCCAATTAATACAGGTAGATAGTATATTTCACTAGCAGGTGATGATCATGTTGGGATGCATGTTATTGAATCGTTAGGAGTCTAGGATGGACTTGATCCACGACTTGGACCACATGTATGTGCACTTGAAATATTATGACAATAGTCTAGACAATATCGACCATGAATTGGTAAGGATCAAGCACCATCTTTGCATCCCTCTGATGATAGCTAGACCCCTAGCTCATCTAGTAGACCATATCCCCTCACTTTACTATTTTATGACTATATTTATTGCAGTTACTTTCACTAATAGTTTTGTGAAAGGGAAAATGGGCCATCACCAAGATTTCGTTGTGATAGTTTTCAATTTTGTTTGTTTCAAATTCTCTTTAGACCCTACGCAAGGTCCATTTTTTATGGTCTAGTCCCACATGTCAAATATTAATATTACTTATGGTACTCCCTGATATAATCTCTAGTTTCTGAAACTAATATATTTCACTTCACTAAAAAATAAAAGAAAATAAAAAAATAAATCATTTTTCAAAAATATATTAAAATAATAAACTATTTATTTAATTGATAGATAAAAAATATGAAAAAACATTAATGTACGTAAAAATAAAATAACATATAAATAAATTGAATATTAACTAAAATTTCATTTCATTAAATATTATTGTTTTCATATCTAAGAAAAATTTAGAATATGTAATATTATTATATTTGTTACCATTTACAATTTAATTATGTCCAAATACAAAAATATTTCACAATAAAATCAATTCAAAACTAGTTCATCCTTTGATTTACATAATTAAATGTTATATATATATATATATATATATATATATATATATATATATATATATATACATATATATATATATATATATATATATATATATATACATAGAAATAATTAATAGATGTACACAATGGTTTATATAATTTAATTTTTTTTAAATGAGAACATTATTATGAGTTATTTAGATAACGTATATATGTCAAAATTCAATGTCTCTAGTGGTACCTAACAAGTTTAATTCCCCCTCTACCTTTGCTATATTTTTAGAAGGCATGTTAGCCTATGTGGAAAAAAATTGAACAAGTCGAAAATTATTATGAGTAATTTCTATAAGCCTTAAGAGGTAGGAAAATTTAAATATCTTCATATTGAAGTGAATAGTGGCAATAGTAGAATAGATTATACATAAATGTTATGTAAAAATATATAAATATTTGACAGTAGGATTTATCCAAACAAACTCCACTATTTTATTTAGAGAGAAAATATGTTTTATTTTGATAACAAAGACATTTTTCCAAATGGCTTGCATGGAATTTATTTACATTTCTATCAATTATTTAGATATGCATAAATTTTTGATGTGAAAATCCATGAATATTTAATAATCAAAAGTTATCAAATTTTTTTTATAGTGTTTTACTGAAATTTATTCACATACCTGTGATGTGAATCTAAATAATACTATGATGTTTTTCTATTTGTGAGACCAATAACATGAGGTTAATGTGCTTATATTCAAAATGTATAATAGGACCAACAAAATTATATAAATTAAATGGTTGGTAAACACGAATATCTATCAATTGATGATGGACATAAAAAAGTTATATCTAATGTTATACCTAACATTGATGAAGCGATAGTCATAGGTGAACCATACTAAGACGATTTACTAATGAGAATTCCTTGCATATTACTTAAAAACTCGCATCGTACATCGTTTGGTGTAATAGGGCCTATCGTGATCCTGTCGACTACGGATCGGTGGCGTTATTCGAGGACCGAACCAACTGATCAACTGCTTGACTAGCTGGAAAATCCAACGTTGTTGCTATCTTTTCATTATGTTTTATATTTGTGGAACTATCGTATATTTCTGAATAGACAATTCACAATGATTTATGGGTTTTGTTAAGTAATGCTATTCATATAATGATGGTTGTGTATAAGTATGGTACAACTGGGAAAATTGGTAGTTCATCCTTTCATGTGTAACAACAAAAATTTGGTTTGTAATTCCTTTTTGAATTAATGAAATTATCAGCACATCGTAACTTGGTGTGATCTATCATTCTTAGCCACTGCCTTGATCAGAGATTTGGGCCCATTCTTTTGATTAGGTGTTGTTGGATACGATTGTGTGGTATAGGTATGCTTTTCAATTATATTGTTAATGCTTTATGAGTGTTGTTTCATTCTTTTTTTTTTATTATCTCGCTGTTATATTAGAATTGTTGTTATTCTAAATTATTGTTACTTAGATATGACATTATTTAGTTTCTTGTTACCCAATTTGTAGCTTTCTTTGGGCCTTGTATTTCATAATTTCTCAATGCTAGGTAAGGAGCATGTGGTCTGCATAGAACTTGCATGATAACCTCGAAACAACCAGATGAAGCATATATTGACAATAAATGTAATATAAACTGAATCTATAACCTATATTAAGACCCCAACATTTTTCTGTCATCATCGTGCCGGTGGGAGAACAAAATTTCCTTGACCCTTTCGAAGAAGAGGCCATAAGTGGTGAGAAAGGGGGTGTAATTTCAGTTTCCATTTCACCAACATCCTCTATTTCCATTTCCTAAGTTTCTTCGATGTCTTCCAAATCATCTTGTTGACCCTTCATTTATTAGTCTTCGTTTTCCTCCACTTCCTCTGATATTTATTCGATTTCCTCTTCTTCAAGAAATTATTCTTCTAGCCTTACGAGCATCATGACTACAACTTATTCCTCTGATAATTCAACCAGTTGTTGCCAAGTTATAGGAGTCTGTAAGAAGGCATGAATTAAAAAAAATCTAACAAGTCCATGATTTGTAAGGACTATCAATGCCTGGCGCAAGCAGTGCACAGATCGGGCCATCAATTGCAAATTTTTCAAAAGAAAGAAAAGGATATTTACAACATGCATTTGAGGAAATCGCAGATACGCTAGGAGCTTGAAATGGTATTTAAAAAGAATAGAGAACCGACCTTTGTAATTTATATACCAAATTAATAAGTATGCAACATATGACTAGGGTTCTAGTAGCGATTTCCTATCATATCATTTTCCTTTCCGCGCCACTTTCTCCTCCACATGCAAGAAAAACTTCAGAAACTATGGAAAGGCTACTCTTCTAATATACCACTTTTTTCCATCATGTGATAACCCACTGACTGCTACAATGAATTCATTAGTTACTTTAATTTCCAATCCGTAGACCATAGAACTATTTCCTTATAGATTCAATGAAAATTCAACTATCACCCCCTCGTCGAATCCCTACAGCCGATCAAAATAAGTATGCCAACTCGTATTTTGAAAAATATGCCATACTTCTGGTTGGCACCGTATTTGCTATGTACTCTCAGGTTCATGTCTAATAGCCTGACCACCCATTATCAGTTACACTGTTGTAATGTTTGGAGTAGCAACCAAACTTTGAGGGAATAATTAGCCAAGAAACCACGTGGTATCAGAAATGGAGACAAGGGAAATGAATCTGGGAGAGGGTTATGGTAAAACAATGGTAATCATGGTAATATTTATGGTAATAATTATGATACATTGGAAATGACCACATTTTAATGTAGGCATGTGTATTTAGACATGGTGTATTTTCCAATGAGTGTTGGTATGTGTGAAGGATACAAATGGATATATGATATGAGTGGGTAATGATTACAATATTAATGATATTATTGGGTGATTTAAATGGTATTTAATGAGGTATGATAATAATGAAAAAGGTACCACTATTAATTTAAATGCGATAGTCTCCCCCCAACTAAGGTATGGCCATCAAATCGTCCATTGATGGTTAGGATGGAGAATTTCCAATTTGGGGCTATATATACTAAACATTATTAGTTTCTCAAGTTAGAAGGATGAATGGATCGGATGCTCACAACACAACAATGGTGTGTTGACATGTGCACAAAGCATATCTCTACTTTTAGGGAAGAAGCCAAAGACAATTGTCAAAGGCATTGGATGCTTTCATAATCAAGAATAATGACATGGGAGCCCTTTGGGGAACCAAAATTTCTAGATCATTGGAGGGAATACCACAATATATTGCTTGCATGCAACACTGTGGAGTTAATTGGCTGGGGTTAAGTTTCTGTTTTCCTATTATCTAGACACCCTTTGATCAGTATGGTCCAACTTATATTGTGGATGAAGATTGGTGGAAGGACATCATTCAGAAAAATAGGTATCAACTACCTAGGATTCATATGGAAAAACAATATGACCTCACTCAGCTCCATGATAGTCACATCAGGTCGAACCCTGATCTACACCGAAAGTGGATTACATAAGGACATGCAACCAAGCCAGTTAGGGGGAGATGTTGGCTCATGAAATTACCCATTTTTACCTACTTTCACCTATACCTTTGAATCTAATTTATAACTCTTATGAGTTAAATTTGTATCCCAATTAATGAAAGGATAATGGCATGTCTTCTTGAATTTTTAATTGATGAAGCGGTAGTCATAGAAGAATGATACTTAGAAAATTTAGTGACGAGAATTCCTTGAATATTACTCAAAAATTCATAACGAACATCGTTTGGTGGAACATGGCCTATCGTGATGATGTTGAATGTAGATTGGTGGCGTTATTTGAGCACTGAACCAACTAATCAACTGCTTGAATAGCTGGAAAATCTAGCGTTGTTGCTATATTTTCATTATGTTTTATAATTGAGGAAATATTGTATATTTATTAAAAATAGTTCACCATGATTTATGGATTTTTTTAAGTAATGATATTCATGTAATGACGATTGTGTATAAGTATGCCACAACTGAGAGAATTGGTGGTTCATCCTTTCACATGGAACATTAGAACTTCAATTTGTAATTCATTTTTGAATTAATGAAGTTATCAACACATCATCATACATGGCATGATCTATCATTCTTAGCTACAACCCTGATCGAAGAGTTGGGCCCACTCTTTCGATCAGGTGCTTTTGGATACAGTTTGTGGTATAGGTATGATTTTCAGTTATATTTTTAATGCTTTATGAGTGTTGTTTCATTCTTTGTTGTTTTATTATCTCACTTTTATTTCAGAATTATTGTTATTATGAATTGATGTTACTTAGAGCTGACATTATTCAGTTTGTTTTTACTCAATTTGTAGCTTTATTTTGGCCTTGTCTTTCGTAATTTCTCAATTCTAGGTAGGGAACATGTGGCCTACATAGACCTTGCACGATAAAATTGAAACAACCATACGAACCCCATATTGACAATAAATGTAAAATGGAATGAATCTAAAACCTATATTAAGACCCCAACACATAGCACCATATGTACAACATGCACACCATGAAATATGTACACAACACCACATATGCAACATGTACAAAGCATCATATGTACACAACATCGCATATCCAACATGCACACAACACCACATGTACAAAAAACTGTGTATCCAACATGCACACAACACCATATGTACACATCATTGTGTAAACGACCTATACACAACACCATATTATACCAGCACTGCATAAACAACATGTAAACAACATTATATATACACAACACCAGATGTACACAAAATCATAGGTACAACATGTACAAAAACTACATAAAAGTAGTACTGCACATCCAAAGACCACACACTGACCTTACTGAGAAACCTTGCTTCTAGTGCATTTCCATTATTCATGCTTGTTCCAACATGCAAAAAACAACACTTCTTTCATTTCGATGATGTATTCATCTGCATTAGGTGTCCATAACATAAACATAGACATAATCACTTAATATCGATTCATATCCACATGATACTAACCTCATAGATATGTCAAGGATACTCTTCCACTTGATTCCTCATAAACCCAGGAACATCTTCATGCCATTATCCTGCATAAGCAATCATTCCTCCATGATAATGATATCTGGTGACCATGTCGTACAATGACATACATACATGCATATATACATATAAACATTAGCACAAAGAAATCATGATCCCTGATGACCCTGTCAAACAACAAGGCATGTACATACATATATACATATATAGACATCATCATAATCATAATCACAAAATAATTACCAGATATCATAAGGTTAAGGTTAAGAGAACTCCCTTTATCCATGCACATCATTTACAACATTGAGAAAAACAGATCCCAACATAGACAAGGCATCTAATGCCTCAAATCCATTTAATTTACCTTTCGTGCTTACCTTTCTCATGTTTTTCTTGCCACCATCCATTTATCCCAATGGACCCAACCAAATCAATTGAATATCATATTGATTCCTTCTCTTGTACTTTTACATGCCCCAGGCTTCATTTGAGTATTATAATACCTGTTGGGTTTCTTTCAGCTCTCCTCAAGCTCCATTAAATTCCCTCTTTCCCAAACTAATTCTCAATAACCTAAAAAAAAGGCAATAACAAAAAGAAAATAAGAAGAAGACCATGAAAAACCAAGCACCACATAAAAGTGGCATGGCCATGCAACATACATTAAAAAATACAGGTCAGGAGAAAACAAATCACAAAGCACCAAAAGCACAAAACTAGCAACAAACACCATGAATCAACCCCATGGGTTCCCAATGCTACCAAGGGAAAACTCAACCCGAGCCTTCTTAATTTCATGGTAACCTCTTTTGCTATATTTATTCCCCTGCATCATATTCCCATAAACACATAAGTGTCATTACATAAATAAATATAACAATACACTAGTTATCTTACTTTTTTGTGTCAAGAACACTGACATGTAACTGAACACATCCATGCCATATCTCAAGGAACTCCAATTCCTTAACGAATCCATCTATAACTGAAAACCAGTTGTTATAACTCTCAAATACATGTTCAAGAATATAGAAGATATCCACATAATGACAGAAAAAATCAAGATTAAGAAGACTTCCTGTATTCATGGAAAGCACTCATTCATTTGGAATTGTGGTTTCAAAATACAGTGAAAGGAATTCTCACTCAATTCCTTTATTTTAACTTCTTCACTACTCCAATCAAGTCTTACAACGTACTATCAAATCACCCAACTATTAGTTATATAAAAAAATCAATGGTTACCTTGTCAGCTAATACTAAGCATGTGGCCCTGCAGTTATTCACACAGGTCAGTCACATGTTCCAAAGACAAAGACATCATATCTATAATTTTAAATCAACCTTTACCAAGAATAAAAACCATGTCCTAATCAACAATCAACTCATAGTCCTTAATCACAATACTACAACTAGCACGCACTTACACTGAAGTACATATCAGTTGGAGTCAACACATATTGTGTTAGTACAACCATATTAAAACAAGAACATTCCTTCAAGAAATCTCATAAACACATAGTAATATCATGCAATAAATGAAACATTCAACCAATCTGTAAACATACCATGTTAGATAGGTCCAATATACGACATAATCAAACTCATACCTTAATTTATCTCATGGGAGGCTATCACATCCACACAAGTCAGTCCAGATTAGTATGACACAATTTCACAAATATATCGATTCATACTTGAATAACATAAACATAACCATTTGTATAGGAAAATGAATATTAAAATGATACATATAACATCAATATCTTAAATTCAATGACCATAATCATCATGTGTACGACCAAAATGCGTATAACAAAAAGTTACTACCATACATGACTGTCTGACGCATGTGCATATGATCACATTGATCAACTAGCATCTATCATGCATGTAAACATAATAGAAATAGAATGATAGGAATGCATACAACCATAATTCATATAATAACTTGTAACTAACATACATGCATTCCCAACATATAAACCTGCATGATGATCTACTGTTGCTCCGAGGTCCAATGTTGCATCCTCGCTCTGATAATCTACATATCCTGTTCTATCTCATCCAACATATTAGCATCATAAAATAACAACAACATCATGATGACACAAAATACATAATGAGCACCAGGATGCATTCCTAACCTACCATGCATGCATAAACATGACCATGAAAATCCATGGATAACAACACATAGGTACTTACATGCATTCAAGAGAAACACATCCCAACATCAACATCATTATCTTCTACATGAAAACACAAATGAAACAATGACCATCACCATGCATACACATAAAGTGCATATAAAAACTACATGTATGAATTACAAACACATTCCTCCCATCCAGTACAAGTGTTGGACCATGCTCTGATACCATTTTGTGGCACCCTCCCCACACACTTACCCAAGCTAATTGGTCCACCGGGGTAAATATGTGAAGAAGGGTTACTATGATATGACTCAATGATCTAGATCTTGGGGGGAGGCCCCCAAGATCTAAAAAGTTGAAATAGATCTGACAAGATCTGCAAAATTAGAATGCTAGAAAAGAAGAGAGAACACAAAGAAAATAAAACCACAAAGAAATTTGTTTTATTAAAACAGAGAATAATTGTAGAAGCTACATTGTGGCAGACAATTTGTCCTTTTACAAACTGAGGCTTGTTATTTATAGCCTTTTTTGAGTCACAATACCATGTGTAGATACCATAGGCCAATACCATGAGTAGACACCACTTACAATACCATGGGTAAATCCCATGTGTGGATGAATACCATGGGTGGATACATACCATGGGTCACTTACAATACCATGGGCGAATAAATATCATGGGTGGATGAATACCATGGGTCGACGCCATTTACAATACCATGGGTAAATTCCATAGGTGGATGGATAACATGGGTAGATGAATACCATGGGTTGATGCCATTTTCCATTTGGATCACTCAACCTCCTATATAGCCTTAAGGAAGTGGAATATACAAACCAAAACCTTAATGACCTTCCTTAGGAGCTATAGGACCCACGGGGGCTAAACCACACCTACAGGTTTGCAAACCCCGAGTCAGATTGTTTTTTTCACCAAAAAAACCTCCAATCGCATACAAAAGCTTTCATTCATGCTCTTGTAGGCTTTTAGTCGCTCCCATAAGCATGCAAGGGAGAGACTGTAATATTTTTCAGCCAGTTATATGCCTGCTACCATGAGATTTGAGTAACTTTTTCAAGGCTAGGATCAAGACCATTACTCATAACTTGGTGAGACTTTCAAAAACAATAAATGACACAAAGAAAAATCTTATAATACAAAGCTTGATCAATTAATTTACCTAACCAAGCCTAACCATGACATCCATTTCATCAAACACACAGTGAACATGTAATATACAAGCTATAAATGCATATCTGAACATAAGGGTCTAATACTTATTTGAAAATCACCAAGAAGGTATAGTTCATTCTCATAATAGCTGCAGTAAAAAATATTAGGTCATGCATTCAATAGGCATTCATTTACCAATACTTTTTTTTTAAAGATAAATAAGTAAAATATATCATGAAACCATGCTTATAATTATTATATAACCATAATAATATTAATGATAGAATAGTAATTAATGCCACGTAATAACAAGTACATTTAATCATAAAATACAAGGGGAAAAGAGCTCTTATTAACATATGAAAAATCCAACCAATTCAGGGACTTACACATACCACCCGACCATACATTGGGATGAACCAAATCTTTCTTTCAACCAATCACCCATGTGCCATATTCCAAGCATGAATGTGGGACTCACAAAATAATCAATTAGGGATTCCTCAGGCTTTACTGTATATCCCGCCAAGGCATTCCTTGGCCTGAAACCATCATCTATTCAACCAAGCTTTATGCAATTTTGCCAAGGGATTCCTTGGCCGAATCAAGAAACATACACTACAAGGCTTTACTAAAATCAACATATACTGGTCTAGGGATCACTAGGCCTATACAAGCATGGATGCCTCCACATCCCGCAACCTAAAGCGTGAGGAATTTTTCTGTATCTACCCTTTATTATTTACCGTATATCCCTTTATTTACTGGTCAAGGATTCCTAGGCCCAACGAGGGTACTCATAACTAGGATTTAGCACAATCCCACCTTTACTGGTCTAGGGAATCCTAGGCCTTGTGATTTCTCCTGAGACTACCCCACTCAGTTTCAAAACCATCCAAAAATCCAACTAAACCAAGTAAGAGAAATCCCATCACACCATGTCTATCCAAAAATGGCAAGGAAAGGTTGAAAATAAGTGTCACACATGGAAAAAAATCATGTCAATGAAAAAAAGAGAACCAAAGACACACATGCATGTACCATGTATGTGAAAACTAGCAAGGAAATAATACATGAAACTCGATACCTGTGAGTGATACAACTACAACCACTTGATTCCCGCTCTTCCTTGATTGATATATTCTTCCCTTTGCTTTCTTATCCTTCATTTTCCTTCCTTCCTCCAGAGCTAGAGTGCTCCAAGAATTCCATAAGTGTGCAAGAGTATGAGAGAGTAGAGAGAATAGAGAAAGAGCTACAAAAATGAACTAGAAAAAGGTTGCGAAATGATCCTTAGAAGCATCAATGAGGCCTCTATTTTCTTTGTTTTCCATTATTTCCCTTCATTTTCAACATCACATGCAACCTGTGACCTTTCACCTTCCTTTTCTCCTATTTTCCATTATTTTTGTAAATAAAGTTCTAATTAATGCCTCTTTCTCTTTCAAATCCTTTTCCAATTTCCTTTAGCCATACTAAACCAAATGAAAACCTGCTAGGATTTTTTTTCCCAACATTCATCTTGGAATATGTGTTACATGACCTTAGTCTTACTTTTGCCTTTATTAACTTTATTACATGGAATTTTAACCCAGGTTTGTTACAATGATCAATCGATGATGGTCATCAGAACACTATATCTCACATTTATAATATTTTATAAATATTATAATTTAATTAAATTATAAATTTATTTTAAATTATTATTATTATTATTATTAAATATAAAATAATTAATAAATCACATCCTCACTGCTACCAAAACATATTCTAGAATATTCCATGAATTTCAAATTCCTACTATCCACCTAATAATTATTGATAATTAAATTAAAATTTGGAAGCCCTATTCGGAAATAAACATGCATAAAAACATAACAATGAAGAGGGTAAGGAGAGATGAAAAGCATGAATAATGAGGGGTTACACGGTAGCCGAGTTTATGATAGCTTGAAGCATCCTTAGTCAACCCTTTTTCTAAATCTTCCATGAACATTTTTAAAAACAATTTCATTCATTCTCTTTTATTCATTTGACTTAGCGAAAACTATTTCTATGTCTGTTACAAGTATGATTGAAGTTAACTAAAATATTGATATTATTGATATCCAACACAACTACATCATTTATGTATTCTTCAATTTCATGGTCATATAGTTAATTTAAAAAAGAGAAACTTATAATAAAAAAAGAAGAAGATAAAAACCTCTTACTCTACTTAGAAAATGCATAATTGAATCAAAATATAAATAAGTATGTTCACTCTTCTCGTGTGAGATATTATTTATAGAAATCATACTAAAATGGAGAGTAAGGAAAAATGCACTTTAAAATTTGTGGCATAGATACATGCAAAACCATAGAATTCATTGAAATTCAACTGAAAATCATGTCAATGCAAAAGTCACCTTTGTCCCTTACCATTACGATCAAAATCTACTTATGCGTCTACACTTTTTTTGAACAATAAACGATCTCTCCATTCTATTGCACTTTTTTTTCTCAATGACATGCATCCTTAGGAATTGATTTCACTTTCAATCTGTGTGTTTTCTTTCAGTCCCAAAATTTAGAATTTGATTTCATTGTATTATTCCATGTTTTATATATATGGGTGAATGCATGAAGGTGAGTTACATTTTTGAGCCAAATATGGTGATGAAATTGCAAATTTTTTCTCTTTTATTAAATTGAATTCCATAAGATTCATATAAGCATTGTGAATTTTGATTTTGAGTAAAAAGACAAATTGTGGAGTATTACACTATTGTCATAATTGTATTTTATACAAAGTGTGGTGTAGCCTTGGAAAGGAGGTGAAATTGATTAACTTGCAAAGTAGTTGTTTTAACCACAATTATGCCTTACAATCGAGACGTCAACAACTTGTGGTTTTTGTTTCCCTTCTTTTTATGGATCAAAGTCTAGGATTCAGTAATTTCCATATGAAACGAAATTTTATTTAGATAGTTATATTTATTAACTTGCAGGGATGTCAATGCCGCGGTCATGTTGTTTCCTTGCTCAACACATCCTTAGGGATTGGTTTCACTTTGAATCTGTCTATTTTTTTCACTCCAAAAATTTAGAATTTGATTTAATTGTATTATTCCTTGTTTTATATCTATGGGTGAATGCATGAAGATGAGTTACATTTTTGGGCCAAATATGGTGATGAAATTTCAAATATTTCCTCTTTTATTGAATTGAATTCCTAAAGGTTCATATAAACATTGTGAATTATGGTTTTGATTAAAGAGACAAATTGTGGAGTATTACGTCGTTGTCGTAATGATATTTTTTACAAAATGTGGTGCAATCTTGGCGAGGTGGTGTAATCGATCAACTTGCAAAGCAATTGTTTTCACCATGATTATGCCTTACAATCAAGACTTCAACAACTTGAGGTTTTTGTTTCCCTTCATTTTCCGCAACAAAGTCTAAGCTTTGGTAATTTCCATCTAACTCTTGTTGGGAAAAATACTGAGAGGGGGGGGGGTGAATCAGTATTTACTGCATATTCAAAATTTTTACTTTTTCTTGCTTCTAAAACCCATACGCTACTTTCCTGAAACAGACTCGCGTATATACGCAGATACCCTTTATGAAACTCGCGTATACACAGATATCTAATTATGTTATTAGATCTTCACTTAAATCATTTCATCATTCATTCATCAGATGTTTAATAAACAGTAAACATGAATAGTAAGAGCAGAGTAAACCATCACACAAAGCATCACACATGAACACCAGGATTTTTAGGTGGAAACCCAAGTCGGGAGAAAACCACCACTGCCGTTGCTCAGCCTTCAATCTTTTATTATAGAGAAAACATCTTACAACATATGTGCTGGTGCAGACTCCTACCAGCATGCAGGCACCCACCTGCGCTTGTTTACCAGCCTCTCCTGGAAGGGAGCTCCAACCCCCTGACTCGTTTACCAGCCTCTCCTAGAAGGGAGCTACGACCCCCCGATCTCGTTTACCAGCCTCCCCTGGAAGGGAGCTACAACCCCCTGACTGAAGGCTACAACCCTCAGCACCTCTATGGACCACGTTTCATCAATTTTCACACTGGATCCAAAGCTTCAACTAGGACACCACTTGCAGGCCACGTTTCATCATATTTTCAGACTGGACCCTTTCCATACTTTTAAGCTCAAACATACATCACCAATAGATACTTATCAATTCAGACAACACAGATCAGATAGCAGAAACATAGTAGAATACGTCAGATATTTCATACCCCTTGCATCAACAAACCCTAGTTTGCATACGCTCTTTCCATTCACTGATGTCGCGTATATACGCGCTTCCGTTCACATAAACCCGCGTATACTTCAGTACAAATTACAAAGTCAATTTTATTGCGCATACGCGCTTTCTCTTCAGCTAAGCCGCGTATATATGCGCTTCCTCTGCGGTGAACTAGCGTATAGATCTTCAACTATTATAGAGCAGCATACTTCTTCAGATCAGATATTCAGTTCAGATTTACCTTTTTGCCTCTGACAGATGTTCGCCTCATCTCAGATCTAAGCCTTCCATGAACAGATCTAGCAAATACAAGTACAATACAGATCTAGATCCCCTTCTTCATCACTCCTTCATCGGTGCATCATACATTCAGATCTTTCATTCAATTATAACCCTTTCCATTCAGATATACTCTAGAAAAAAAGTATTCATTCAAGCTCAGACATCTTGCACCCACTCTCATGCTTTGCACAATGAAATTCTTCTCCTTATATAGGTTTACCCAATTTCAATACCATGAGCCAAAACCACATTACTTCTGATGGTATTCCTGGACGGGGTCATTTAGACGAATCATTACCCAATACAATGGGTCAATACCATGGTGGTTACCCTTGGTTTCGCATTTTAAGAGCGCTTTTGCCCATACGCGACTTGACACGTTGATCCCCGCGTGCATACGCGACTTCCCCTAGGCAAATCCGCGTATGCCTAGAGACATACTCTTTTCATCAAGATTTAGCACATGCTGAAATCCTTTCTTCATTGCCTTATGTACACACTGTAGATACATCAGATTTACTCCATCAAGAACATATTCTATCAAGCACAACTTCATCAAGTAGATTGCCGTCAAGGACAACACATGTCTACAGTCGTATGTCTTCATCTTCATTCAGTGGGTTGCCATCAAGGACAACACTCTGCATCATATTGCCAACAATCTCCCCCTTTGGACTTGATGGCAACCACGATGGTGTTTGGTTACCACAACAGATAGGTACATTAAGAATACAATGACACCATTCAAACACCATGTCACTCTCCCCCTTTGACATCAAGGGCAAAGGGCTGATCAAAAACCAACATACTCTCCCCCTTTTCTCCTCATGTGGAAGAAGCATTCTGCAGATCTGATATGTACAGAAGTGACCAAGCTCCCCCTGAGTTCATGCTGAATATTCAAACATATATTCCAATGAAGTACATGACTCTATGAACTTCCTATCACCAAAGACTCATACTTACATCAAATATCCAACCAAGTGGATTTACATATGAGACTCAAGTACCCAACCAAGTGGGTTTACAAAAATTGACTCAACTACCCAACCAAGTGGGTTTACAACTTTGACAAGTCCTTACATGACTGAATATTACAATTTTACATCATGGGTCTCAACATGACCTTTTTATCAAAATACAAATATGACTTTTCATAACCAACACCAGAAATTCCTCAAGAAAGAGAACATATTTCAGAAACATCATAATGCCAACAATGCATTATACTCAGCAAAGCTAATGCTCCCCCTGAACCTGTGCATCCAAGCATCCTTTTCATATGACTAAGGCTCCCCCTTAGTTTGTGCATCCTGAACACTGTCACCAACAAATCATCAAGGCATCTGTATCAAAACATTAGAGAAAGAATTATGAGAATTGGAACTCCACCAGAGATACCAAACAGTATCAGAGATACCAAGCAGCACTGCAGCTGTGCTGAAGAGAGCTGACTCCAAACAGAAAATTATCAGCAATCAGACATACGCGGTTTTCTGTGCATGAACTCGCGTATATACGCGACTGTGTTTCATGAAACCTGCGTATCCAATACCATCTTCTAAATTTATGCAGATTTGTTCTTTTGACTGGCAGAGAACACTCCCAGCTTCTGTCTTAGATACTCGAACGCTTCCCTGGGCAGAGGTTTGGTAAAGATATCAGCAATTTGTTCTTTGGAGGGAACATACTCCAACTTCACCTTTTTCTCAAGCACTTGTTCACGTAAGAAGTGATACTTGATGGGAATGTGCTTGGTCTTCAAATGCATAACAAGATTCTTTGAAATACTGATGGCACTTGTATTGTCACACTTAATGGGGACAAGAGGTGTACATTTGATTTGAAAATATTGTAAGGTTTGCATCATCCAAAGGAGTTGAGTGCAACAAGATGCGGCAGCCACATATTCTGCTTCTGCTGTAGATAAGGCAATAGAATTTTGTTTCTTGCTGAACCAAGATACTAACCGGGGTCCCATATAGAATGCACCACCACTAGTGCTTTTCCGATCATCAACACTTCCAGCCCAATCTGCATCGGTGTAAGCATGAAGAGTAAGATCAGCATTCTTTGGATACCATAGACCAAAGTCTTGAGTTCCTTGTAGATATTTGAAAATTCTTTTCACAGCCTGAAGGTGAGACTCTTTTGGATTAGCTTGGAATCGTCCAACAATCCCATTTGCATGCATAAATGTCGTCCCGTTCCGGTGAATAAAGAAGTAGACTTCTATCATTGATACGTATTCTGGTTGATTCACCGTGGGAGAATCATCATGAGAACTGAGATTGCATCCGGTTATCATTGGTGTACTTACAGGTTTGCATTCTTCCATGCCATACTTCTTCAGAATTTGCTTAAGATATTTTGCTTGTGATAGGAACATTCATCTTTGCTAGCTTGATTGAAATTGTGTGGTTCAATTGTGGATAGAAGTGCTAGATGATTAGAAGATCCCACAAGAGTTCTCCTTGTTCGTACACCTAATTCCTTGTCACCCAAAATTTGAGATTCAGGATGATTCTTTTGCACATATCTGGATGGAGCTTTTTCAGATAGATCATCTTCGGGTTCTTCATTGGATCCATTGTCTATATCATTTGATGTAGAAGGACATAGGTCACCATCATCTTCTTTTGTTGTTTGTTTTTCTTCTTTAGGAGCTGCAGGAGACTCATCAATAACAACATCAATACATTCAACAATCTTTCGAAGCCTTTTATTGTAACATGTGAATGCTTTGCTTGAAGATGAGTAACCAAGAAATATCCCTTCATCCGATCTAGGTTCAAACTTGCCAAGCTTTTCATCATTATTTTTGATAAAGCATTTACTTCCAAAAACTCTAAAATGCTTCACAGAGGGAGAATTACCATACCAGAGTTCATATGGAGTTTTGTCACTATTTACACGAACATGAGCCTTGTTGAGAATGTTAGGTGCTGTATGTGCTGCTTCTCCCCAGAACATGTCAGGAGTTCCAGAATCATCGAGCATAGCTCTAGCCATTTGTTGAATTGTTCTATTCATTCTTTCTGCTACGCCATTTTGTTGTGGAGTACCTGCTACAGAGAATTGTTTTTTTATGCCATGTTGTTCACAAAATTCAAAGAATTCATTTGATGTATATTCTCCTCCTCGATCAGATCTAAGACACTTGATTTTTAGATCTAATTCATTTTCAACTAAAGCTTTGAAAATCTGAAATTTTTCAAATGCTTCATCTTTGTGTTTAATGAGCCCGATCCAACACATTCTAGAGTAATCATCAATGAATAAGATATAGTATTCTTCCCCATGTGGTGAATTTTTCCTCATAGGTCCACATATGTCAGTATGAATGAGTTCAAGAGGCTCACTTGATGATCCTTCTTTGGCATTAAATCATACTCTGGTCTGCTTACCGAATTGACAAGATTTGCATATGATACTTTCTGGTAGATTAACATTGGGAAGATCACGAACAGCTTGAAATCTGCTTGCTTTGTTGATTTGAGAGAAGCTCAGATGCCCCAGCCTTCTATGCCATAGCCAATTTTCTGAAGACTTGCTCAAGTAACATTGATCTATGCCGTTCAGAACATACAGGTTGCTAGGATTTCTTTTTCCTTTTATAATGATTTTACCTGTATCAAGATCACGAACCACACATTCCTTTGAACTAAAGACCACTTCTATTCCTTGATCACACATTTGACTTACACTTAACAAGTTATGCCTTAATCCATCCACATACATGACATCATTAGCCTTCACCTTTTCTTTTAGAAATACTGACCCTTTTCCTTTAATTACAGCAGGAGTATCATTTCCAAAAGTAACTTTCTTTTCCTTTTCTAGAGCATTATATGTAAGAAGTTTGCTTTTGTCACCTGTCATGTGTCTTGAGCATCCACTATCAATGTACCATTGATTTTCTTCACCTTCTGCAAATAATGCTATCCCACAATTTTCAACCTGTAATTCTTTCTTTTTCCATACTTTAGAGCTTGAGGGAACATGTTCATTTGGCTGGACCTTTCTCCTGCATTCAGATTCTTCATGACCAAAGTTATTGCAATAAGTACATTCAGCTTCATTTTGAAGAGGAGAAAAGTTGTTATAGGTATTCTTCTTTGGTTCAATATTCATTCTTTTCTTTCTTGCTTCTCTTGTCATGATGGTTTTATATGCAACACATTGAACAACTTTATGACCAAAATTGTGACATGAGAAACATTGTCCATTGAAGTAGAAATTTCTGCGATCATGAAATCTTCTATTTGAATTTACCTATTGGTTGTTGCTTCTTTGAGGGATCTCCCTGTTAGTGATCCTTGATTTGAGATGATCATGCTTTACCTGTAAATATCCTTTGTTCGCTTGCTGAGTGGCTGAGTGAAGAGAACCAGTTGTGACTGCTTTCAGATAATTTGGTGCTGAAGTCTGGGAAGATTCCCGAGTATATCCAAGACCTGTTTTTATAAGAGGAGACCGTTGTGTCTTGATAATCTCATCTAAGGTTTTTGAACCTTTAGCAAATCTAAGATTGAGAGTCTTCACTTTCTCATTATCTTTCCTTAGACTTACTACTTCACACTCCAATTCCTCAATGCGTTTTTCCTTGGCTTCAAGCTGATTTTCAAGAGTCTCTATGATTATGTTCTTTTCTTCTAGGCTTACTTTGAGTTGATTGTTTTATTCAAGAAAATCATTGTCCTCTAGAGCATCCACAAAAGTATCCTTTTCTTATCTTTGTTCAAAAGCCATGAGAAGTCTAAAGTCTTCTTCACATTCTTCCTCACTATTAGATGATCCATCACTGTCTTCATTAGTATAATAACTTTTTCTTGTGCTAGATCGATTCTTATTCCTTCTTTCTACTTCTTTTCCTTTAGCCGAAGTTTCTTTATAAGGACACTTTGCAGCATAATGACCAACTCTTCCACAGTTGAAACATTTGAAAGGAAGCTTACCTTTGAACTTTCCGGTACCTAGTTGAAGTCTTCTCACAAAATTTTCTTCTTCTTCTTCTTCAGATATATAGCTGGATTCTTTGATAACTTCCTTTTCTTTTCCTTTTGCTGATGCCTTAAAAGCAACTTCTTTGATTTGAGAAGGGCCTCCTTGCCTCATTTCAAAAGCAGTCAGAATACCATGTAATTGAACAATAGTAAGAGTTTGCAGATCTTGCCTTTCTTCAATAGTTGAAACTTTAGAGTCAAATTTTGAAGTCAAGGATCTTAAGACTTTTTCCACCAGAGTAGTATCGCTTATGGTTTCACCCAAATTTCTCATCCGATTTAAAATATCATCTAGACGAAGAAAGAAACTGGCAACATTTTCATCACTATGCATCTTCAAATTTTCATATTCGATTCTAAGAGTTTGGAGTTTTGCATTTTTTACCTTTGTATCTCCTTCATAGCTTAGAATGATTTTGTCTCATATCTCTTTTGCTGAATGTAGCTGCATCACTTTAGCAAATTCTGATTCAGACATGCTTCCTAATAAGACATTCACTGCTTTGGCATTGATTTCATACTTCTTTCTTTCAGCAGCATCAGTAGGAATACTTGCCGGGTATTGATAACCTTCTTCCACGATTGCCCATACATCTGCACCAAGACTTTGTAGATATGCTTTTGTTCGTACCTTCCAGAATATCAGATTGCTTCCATTGAATAGAGGTGGCTTTATAGACATTACTCCTTCTTGACTTCCCATTGCGACGGATCTCCTTCAAGCGATCAAGCTTCTGCAGAAGAACCTGCTCTGATACCAATTGTTGGGAAAAATACTGAGAGGGGGGGTGAATCAGTGTTTACTGCATATTCAAAACTTTTACTTTTCTTGTTTCTAAAACCCATACGCTACTTTCCTGAAACAGACTCGCGTATATACGCGGATACCCTTTATGAAACTCGCGTATACATAGATATCTAATTATGTTATTAGATCTTCACTTGAATCATTCCATCATTCATTCATCAGATGTTTAATTAACAGTAAACATGAACAGTAAGAGCAGAGTAAACCATCACACAAAGTATCACACATGAACACCGGGATTTTTAGGTGGAAACCCAAGTCGGGAGAAAACCACCACTGCCGTTGCTCAGCCTTCAATATTTATTATAGAGAAAACATCTTACAACATATGTGCCGGTGCGGACTCCTACCGACATGCGAGGGCACCACTGCGCTCGTTTCCGGCCTCTCCACAGGAGGGGCTCCAACCCCATGACTCGTTTACCGGCCTCTCCTGGAAGAGCTCCCCCCCGACTCGTTTACCGGCCTCTCACCCGGAAGGAGCTCGACCCCATATTGAAGGCTACAACCCTCGGCACCAATATGGACCCGTTTCATCAATTTCACCTTGGATCCAAAGCTTCCACTAGGACACCACTTGCAAGCCACGTTTCATCATATTTTCAGACTGGACCCTTTCCATACTTTTAAGCTCAAACATACATCACCAACAGATACTTATCAATTCAGACAACACAGATCAGATAGCAGAAGCATAGTAGAACAGATCAGACATTTCATACCCCTTGCATCAGCAAACCCTAGTTTGCATACGCGCTTTCCATTCACTGATGTCGCGTATATACGCGCTTCCGTTCACATAAACCTGCTTATACTTCAGTACAAATTACAAAGCCAATTTTATTGCGCATACGCGCTTTCTCTTCAGCGAAGCCGCGTATATACGCGCTTCCTCTGCGACGAACTAGCGTATAGATCTTCAACTATTATAGAGCAGCATACTTCTTCAGATCAGATATTCAGTTCAGATTTACCTTTTTGCCTCTGACAGATGTTCGCCTCATCTCAGATCTAAGCCTTCCATGAACAGATCTAGCAAATACAAGTACAATACAGATCTAGATCCCCTTCTTCATCACTCCTTCATTGGTGCATCATACATTCAGATCTTTCATTCAACTGTAACCCTTTCCATTCAGATATACTCCAGAGAGAAGTATTCATTCAAGCTCAGACATCTTGCACCCACTCTCATGCTTTGCACAATGAAATTCTTCTCCTTATATAGGTTTACCCAATTTCAATACCATGAGCCAAAACCACATTACTTCCGATGGTATTCCTGGACGGGGTCATTTAGACGAATCATTACCCAATACAATGGGTCAATACCATGGTGGTTACCCCTGGTTTTGCATTTTAAGAGCGCTTTTGCCCATACGTGACTTGACACGTTGATCCCCGTGTGCATACGCGACTTCCCCTAGGCAAATCCGCGTATGCCTAGAGACATACTCTTTTCATCAAGATTTAGCACATGCTGAAATCCTTTCTTCATTTCCTTCTGTACACACTGTAGATACATCAGATTTACTCCATCAAGAACATATTCTATCAAGCACAACTTCATCAAGTAGATTTCCGTCAAGGACAACACATGTCTACAGTCGTATGTCTTCATCTTCATTCAGTGGGTTGCCATCAAGGACAGCACTCTGCATCATATTGCCAACAACTCTCAAAATTATGTTTAGATAGTTATATTTAATAACTTGCAGGGATGTAAGTGATGAGGTCATGTTGTTTCCTCGCTCGGCCTTCTGAATTTGTATGCTCTAGTAATTTTTTATCCATTTTGTGCCTATTGGTATAATTTTATTTCTTTAGTCTCAACCCTATTCTCATGGATATGGGCCTCAATTTTCCTCTATGTTGTTAAACCTCAATTTCTCGTCCATATGCTGAATGTTGTAGAATTTTTTTTCACGTTGGACTTCTAGTAACCAATTTTTTTTTGTGTTAGCTGGTGTTTTGTAGGGAGTTGAGGTTTACAATCCTCTTCACCATCACTCTTAGGACACAATTTGTATGATCCCTCCTAATTAGACCCACTATTGGTTATGTTTCTCTTGTTCATACTTATATTAAGTGGAAGCCATCCTGTACAATAGATATTTCTAGTTTTTTTCAACCTCTGGTCCACTATGTTTTTTTTATTTTCTCTCCTTCACGCCTTATCAAGAAATTTAGGTTCAAAGGGGGCTTTCATATTATGCAAGCCGATAAGGGGAATACTCGCACACACCACTAGTTGGAGGATTTTGTTATGTGTTAGCATGATATTATGTCAGGGCCTTTCCTAGAAGAACTCACTTAGGATTAGAGGGAAGCTTCCACATAAAAAATTACCCTATTATAAATGGGGGTGCTTACAAAAGGGAAAGATTGAATCCTAGACGCAAGTCACACAAGGGATTAGTTCAATCAATATATCCAAATTTTTGACCTTTAATATAAGATGAAATTATTACTCGGGGATATTCTTATGGACCACCATGAACACCGCGAATATGTTCTTCATTCCTTAGATCACTTACATCATCACTTGAGGGACTTGGACTGTAGAGTAGAGAGAATAGAAAAAACATATCGACGTACCTCCTACAATGGCTAGAACATCTGAGGACCTAAAAGAAACGATATAGGTTGGAGTCTCATATTTTGATCCTTCAGCTAATGTTTGTCATACCCATGTTTTTTTCCTCCTTTACTATAGAAGCTACCATATAGAGTCTCTTGTGCCTATGTTCGAGTGTTATTTTGAGTAATTTTATCTCCTATAGTATTAAGTTATCATTGTCCTCTATATGAAGAATTTTCTTTGGATATAGGGAGGTCCCTCTAGTGGGAGAGTGAAAGACTATTCATACTTGTGATGTATAACCCAATTTTTTGAAGGTAATAGAATGAAAATTAAAAGAAAATAATTGTGTAGGAAAAATCTAACCATATATGTGTATATGTGAAAAAAATTAAAGTAAAGAGAAAAAAAAATATTAATGACAACTTTTATATTATAAATAATAAAATTAGTATATTTATTTAATAAACATAATTTATTACCCAAAATGGGTTGACAAATACAGAGAGACTAGGGGGTCACCACGACCTCACCGAACCAATAGGCCAAGGGGCGTGGCACCGTGCCACAATCAATTGTAATATATTGAAAGTTTACAATTTTCACCCTCACTTGAGATGTCATGCAAGGATGACAAGGTATAAGAGGTGTTTTTTTTGTGTGAATGAAAATTTGGCCATTATGTAGTTCATTGTAGAGTTAATATAATTGCAAGGCTCTACAGTCCAAAGGATTGGAAAGTTAGCTAGGTTAAAAATTCTTGATAGCTCGATGAATACTAGAGATGCGGTTAATTTTAATGAGAGATGAGCCACCAAGTAGGGAATTTCAAATGAAAGGACTTCCCCATCCATTGGGCTACTAATCTATGGGGGAATTATGGGTATCCCTAGAAATGGTTTGAAATTATGGTGTATTTCAACATCAACCGATGGATTGATGGCAATAACCCCCATTCCATAGGTTAGATGAGTAGGCTTCTAAGCTTGCAAATAACAAAGGAGGAATTCTTACTACTTTCTCATGTTGCTATTAGGCATCAACAAAGGAAATATCCTAAAAATTGTTGTCCTATTGACTAGTTTCCTCATTTTGGGCATGTTTATTGGCTACCTGTTCTTGTAGCTTCTCTAGGATTTTTGATCTATATTTATAGGAATTTACTGGTGTTTGTGAAATTTCTATTTAATGCCTTCTCTTTCCTAGTTTAGGGATGGAGAGGCTGGGAAACTCTAGGAGAAAACTGATACTGGGATAATTTGAAATGGAATGTTTTGTGTTAGAAGGTTTTAATAGTTACTATCTATTTTGGAAATACTTGGGTCTCCTTTGGTGTTGAATTTAGAAGTAGTCATGCTGGTAGTTTCAATTATTCTGTGTATCTAAAGTGTTGGTTTGTGTCTGAGTGTTTTGATTGGGGGGTGAATAGGAGGTGGAGTGATTTCTGGGCTTGGGAAGGGAACCTAAATTCTACTTATCAATGTGATGTGGAAGGAGGGAATATCGTTTGGCTCAGTCCCTTGGGAAAAATGTTGTTCACCCTTTCAAGAAGTCTCTAGGGGTGGGTATTGACTGTAGTAGGGGCATAAGCAGTAGGTGGAGTCCTAGAGAAACATGGATGGGGTTAATTAAAAATTTTTAGGATATTTGGGTGGTGATATTTTGAGGCTTGCTTCAAATGGCCTTCTAACTAACATTAGGGAAGTGATTTGGAGTACCTGAGCCCCTGTGTGAACTATACAACCTTCCTCCCATAGTCCAAGTATTAGGGTGTAATTATGTCATACGAAGACAAAGAGGTTGTGTGAGGAGAGGGGAGTCATGCTAGGAGAGATATCTCACAAAAGGAATAGTAACGTCATAATTTAGAATGTTTTGTAGCAAGAAATTGGTAGCATATACCAGTTCATGTACAAGGGGAGCTCACCTAGACTGAAGGGGAAACCTCTTCCCAGAGGAATTCCTTATATGATTATGAATTTATGGAATATTGGGTAGCATAGGTCCTGATACGGGGCACACATGTGGAAGACTGAATCCATATTTACATTTATTTCATTATTCCTAATAAACACCTATATTTGAATTCAAATGAGAAATCCTTGGTGTGAAACATTATTAAAGGAAGAATGCCATATCATAAAATAAATATTATGCTATAAGTTATTATAACAAGGCTGTTAGGCAATTATTCTTCCATTTTTCCTATATAAACATACTCATTACTAAAAATTTAGTTGAGGAACATAATAAGTAGTTAAAATCATACATATAAGCTCTTTGTTTCATTCCAAGCCTATATAATTTCTTATCAAAAGATACAATGAAAAAAAACAAATGGGAATATTTAAGGATTTACATCAAATATTAAGAATCATTTACTTCATGTCTTATAGTTGATTCACTAGTGAAGTTACATGCATGTTATGTATAATATTTATATTACATGCGAAGCCCTTAAAAATGATATAATATATTTTTCTTCTAATACATAAGTTTTAGAAATGTTAATAAACCAAAATAAAATTTTGAAACAAAGTTTCATTTTGTATCATTTAAATTATTTAATTATTCCAAAAACCATTATGTAATATGTTAAATTTTTAATCATTAACCAACATCATCCCTGGACCTGGAACCATGTATTTATAATTGATCCATGAAGCATCATAAATTTTGTTACGATTAGTTTAAATTATAAGGGAAACCATCCTCACATCATGATTAGAATATAACATTTATAAAGTTTAGATACTTTCTCTATCCTTAGAATTAATAGATGATTTAACAATTTTTGGTAACATGGGTTTACAATATTTTTATGCTGAAATGAATTATATATATATATATATATATATATATGAAAACCTACTATTTATTTCAGAAATTTTACTTTTAAAATAAAAATAATACAAAAGATATATAATTATTGAAAAAATTAAATTAACAAATAATAAATATAAATAATCAAAATAATAAATTTAATTTATAAAAAAATATATTAGAAATTGTCAAATTATTTTAATTTATTAATAAAAATAAAATAATATAAAAACATTATAGATTTTCGGATTATCTATAATATTAAAAAATATTTGTCGACGTTTCGAATCCCAACGGGGATCCATCTTCAAGATAAGTTAACTAGATAAAACAAACGACAAAAGAATAAAATTACATATTAAAAAAAAAATCAAAGCATTAAATAATATTATTTTTATATTTAACATAATTTTAAAATTTATAATTCTATTGTTTTTGGAATAACTAATAATATACACATGTTCAAGTAAACTAATATCTAATAATAATAAAAAAAAAATTGTTTTTTATTTATCTTATGGAAATGACGTGAAAGATGAAAATATACCCTATTATTGTTAATTATTTACATAAAATATAAGTGAAATTGATTTATATAATTTAATTGGTGTGGGAAATGAAAACATCCATATCACACTGCATAAATCTAATAAAGAGATACATGCATATTTAACAATAAACCCATTCAAACAAACTTCACTATTTTATTAAAATAACATAAAGGATTTTGCAAATGACTGCATGAATGGCATTTTTTTACTTGCTACCTAATGTGAATATAAAGCACATGATAATGATTTGCCCCTTGTGAGGGACAGAGCCCATGGTGTTAGATTAAGCATGCAGGATAAGAATGTTCCCTTTTTTCCAATTGGATTTGTGAGAGATGAAAGTATGTTTACTAACTAATTAGATAGAAAGTATTATTATTAATACATAAATGAAACATATAAAATTATTGTTGTTAACTATTTACATAATACAATGAAACTAATTTATATATTTCTCTCATGTGAAAAATGAAAACATTCATATCATAATGCATATATGAGGGCAATGAGAATAACGGGAATAGGGTATCCAACGCAACCACATTATTTTCATGGCCATCTTCTTCATATAAAAATGATAAAGTGAAAAAATTGATGAATTCTAACTCTACCTCGAAAATGTAAAAAAGAATCGAATTATAAATAAGAACCCTCCCTCTTTTGGGAAATTGGAATTGGAATTCTAGTGTGGAGGAACACACCGACATACAAAGCTGAATCAAATAATCTATGGTGGAATTATAGGTATTGTTGGAAGTGGTTTGAAATTTTGGTTTGTTTCAACATCATCTAGTGGATTAATGGCACCAGCCCCCATTCCACAGGATGGATGAGTATACTACTAATCTTGGAACCTATAAAAGAGGAATTCTTACTACTTTTTTATGTTGATGTCTAACATCAGGGGAGGAAACTTCCTACTCTTCAACCAGTTAATTTATATCCTTTTGAACAATTTCTTCTTTTTCTTGAAATTTTATTGGTTGCATGTTCTTGGAGTATCTATGGGCTCTAAGATATATATTTCTAGGAATTTTTTGGTGTTTGTGAAATTGCAATTTAATATCTTCTCTTTGCTGGTTTGGGGACAAAGAATCTAGGGAACTCTAGGAGAAAATTGGTATTAGGATAATTTGAAAAAGAGTGTCTGGTGTGGGAATGTTTTAGTTAATATCTATTCTAGAAATACTTGGGGCTCCCTTGGTATTGAACGTAGGAGTAATCAGGTTGGAAGTTTCAATTATTCTAGGTATCTAAGGTGTCACTCTAGATCCATATGTTTGGATTGGAGGGAGTATAGGAGGTGGTAGGGCTTTATGGGCATGGGAAGGCCACTTAACTTCTACTTATCAATGTGTTGAGGAAGGATGAAACGTTGTTGGGCTTAGACCCTTGGGACATAGTATTTTTAGCCTTTCAGGAAGACATGGGAGGTGGATGTTGATAGTACTAGGGGCATAAATATTAGGTGGAGTAATAGATCAATGTGGTTTGGGTCCATTCGGTAAGGTTAGGCTAATTCAGTGGTGATATTTTGAGGCTTGATTCAAACGTGCTATGAACTAACCTTAGGGAAGTGGTTTTGAGTAAGTGAGCCCCAACGTGACGTATAAAAGCTGCCTCTCACACTCTGGGTATTAGTGTCTTTCTGTTCCATGCAAAGATAGAGAGGTTGTGTGAGGAGTGGGGCAACATACTATGAGGAAGAGCACAAAGGGAATGCTCACTTACATTATATGATAGAAGACTTTGTAGTAAGAAATTAGGAGTAGCTACCAATATAGGAGCTCAAGTAGACTGAAGGGGAAGCCTCTTCCATATAAATTCATTATTTTATTATGAAGCGATGGTGGAATGGATATGGTGGATCCCTGGTATGGGGAACACATGGGAAATATGCAATTAATAAATGCACATAGTATATTTTCACTAGTAGGTGAAGTTCAGGTTGGGATGAATTTTATTGGATCATTCAGAGTCTAGGATGGACTTGACACACACTTTGGACCACATGCACAAGCTCCTATAATATTATTACAACAAGCTAGACAAGATCGACTAGGAATTGGCAAGGATTAAGCACCATATACATCCCTCTAGCAACATCTAGACCCCTCGCTCATACATTAGACCCTATCCCGTCACTTGAATATTTTATGACTATGGTTATTGTATTGACTATTGCTAATTATTTTTTGAAAGGAAAAATGAGACATCACCCATATCTAGTTGTCATAGTTTTCAGTTTTGTATGTTTCAAATTATCTCTTTAGACCCTACCCAAGGTCCATTTTTTTTTATGATGGAATCTCCCGTGTGAAATATTGTTATGGTACTCCCTAATATAACCTCTAGTTTCCAAAACTAGTAAATTTCACTTCACCAAAAAAAACAAAAAAACAAAAAATATTATTAAAATAATATTAAAATATTAAAATTATTTAATTTAATTGATGGATAAAAAATATTCTAAAAACTTTAATGTACATAAAAATAAAATAACATATAAAAGAGATGAAATATTAACTAAAATTTCATTTCATTAAATATTGTTTTCATATGTAATATTATTATATTTGTTACCAGTTACAATTTAATTATGCCCAAATACATAAATATTTGAAAGTAAAATCAATTTAAAACTATTTTCCTCTTTGATTTACATAATTAAACGTTATTTTACATTATCAATTATTGAAATAATGCTTTTATATATACACACATTAACTATAGTTTATATAATTTTTTTTTTTTTGCAAAATGAGAACATTATTATGAGGTATTTAGATAATGTATAGATGTAAAAAGACAATAGCTCTAGTGGTAGCTAGTAAGTTTAATTATCCCTCAACTTTGACTTTATTTTTATAAGACATGTTGGTTTGTATGGAAAAAAAAAATGAACAATTAAAAATCATGAAGAATAAGTCTATAAGCACTAAGAGGTAGGAAAATTTAAATATCTTGATATTGAAGTGAATAGTGGCAACCATAAAATAGATAATACATAAATGTTATGTAAAAATACACAAATATTTAACAATAGAATTTATCCAAACAAACTCCATTATTTTATTTAGACAACTAGCATTTATTTACATTTCTATGGATTATTTTAATATGTGTAAATGTGATGTGAAAATACATGAATATTTAATAATCAAAGCTTGTTTAGAGAGTACATATCAAGTGATGTGAATATAAAAAAGACTATAGTGTTTTTCTCTTTGTGAGACCAGCAACATGAGGTTAATGTGATTATATTAAACATGTAGAATATGACTAAGATAGCTATAGAAATTAAAGGATTGGTAAACAACAATCAATGGATGATGGACATCAAAATGATATATCTCACATTTCCAAGATTCAAAAACTCTTATAAATTAACTAAATTATAACTTTATTTTAAATTATTGTTATTATTGATAATAAAAATAATTAATAAATCTCAACTTCATTGTTACTAAAAATATTTTAAAATATTCCATGAAAGTCAAATTCCCACTATCCATCTAATAAATGTTGATAATTAAATTAAAATTTGAAAATCCTATTTAACAATGAGCATGGAGAAATGGATACCTAGAAGAATAAGGAGTACAAAGTAGCCCAGTTTGTGACACCTTGGTTCATCCTTAGTCAACCCTTTTTGGCAACCTTCCATGAATTTTTTTGAAAACAATTTATATTCACTCTCTCTTCTTCGTTAGAATTAGTGACAATAGTTTAAATTCCTGTTACAAGAATCACTGAAGTTAACAAAAATATTTATATTATTGATATCCAACACAATTGCACCATTTCTGTATTCTTCAATTATTTGGCCATATGGTTAATTTAAAAAAGAGAAACTAAAACTAAAATAAATATATGACAAAAAAAAAACTCTAAATTTAATTGTAAAATGTATAATGGAATCAAAATAGAAATAAGGATCCTTTCTCTTCTAGTGTGAGATATTATTTATAAAAAAATTTGGGAGTGGTGAGTAAAAAAAATAACTTTAACATCAGAGATACATGAAAAACCACATAATTTAGTGAAATTCAACTTCAAATCATGTCAATGAAAAACTCATTTTTGTCACTTACCATTAAGATCAACATCTACTTATGTGTCTACTTTGGGTACAATTTTTTTTTTTACAATAAACAATGTCTCCATTCTATTACACTTAATTTTCTATATGAGATGCATCTTTAGGAATTGATTTCACTTTTAATCTGTGTGTTTTCTTTTCCAAAATTTAGAATTTGATTTCATTTTAGTATTCCTATATACGTGTGTGAATGCATGAATATATATTGGTTACAGTTGTGGGCCAAATATGGTGATGAAATTTCAAAAATTTTCTCATTTATTGAATTGAATCCATCAAGACTAATATAAACATTGTGAATTCTGATTTTGAGTAAAAAGAAAAATTATGGAGTATTATGTTGTTGTCATAATGATATTTTTTTACAAAATGTAGTAGAATCTTCTGGAAATGGTGCAATCAATCAACTTGCAAAGTAGTTGTTTTCACCAAGACTGTGCCTTATAATCGAGACTTCAACAACCAAAAGTTGTTGTTTCCCCTAGTTTTTATGCAACAAAGTTTAGGAATTAGTAATTTCCATGTGACTCTCAAAATTGTGTTTAGATAGTTATATTTATTAACTTTCAAGGAGGTGAGCGCTGAGGTCATGTTGCTTCTTGGCTCGACCTTATGTATTTGAGTGCTCTAGTGGGGTTTTCTCCACTATGTGCCTATTGGTATAAGTTTATTTCTTTGATGTCAACTCTATTATGATGGGTATTGTCATATACCCACCAAAGGCATCTATATATATATAGTTCATATAGTTTATTTATCTCTATTCCTTCCTCTTATGCTACTTACTACTTTTTTTTTTCCTTTATCATTTTCTTATTTGGCGAGGTGATGGGGTTCGACCCATGTAGTGACTCCTTCCTGTACTGTTGAATTTTTGAGGAAAGAACAAGTTTGAATCAGAGTTTCCTCTGGTTGTCATCCATGATGTGTTGATAACTCTTGAAATTCTACACTTTATTCCATATTCCCTCACACAACATCTAGAGTTCAACCATGGTTAACCCGACAATTTCATCTATCCAAAATGAAGTGAGTTCTCCTAGAACCAACGATTATTATCCTTACATTCATTCTATTCCAATAATTATTCTTCTACTCTAATTGTGTTCTGATCTTTTGGAAACACAAGAAAAGGAATATGGGAGATGAGAGATTTTATTCCTTACGACCCAAGCACTCTCTCAACCAATTCGATAAAAAACAGCCATGTTCAATGATTTATGGCCAAGGGGGGTTCGAACTTTTCCCTCCCAACATAATGTAGTCTAACTTGCTTCGTTGTCTCCGTATTTTAATTACTTATTGTTCATTTTCTGTTTCTTCCCACGTTTAATGTTTTACCTAATTAGGGTTTCCCTATGCAGAGGCATCATTCCTAGGTCTCGATGTTGGCTTTCTGACCTTTCCACAACTAGATGTTGTAGATTTACCCAATGTTCAACCAAGCTTACAAATTTCTGTATCGGGTTAGTTTTTAATTTAACATAAGCTATACACACCTGCTCTTCGACCAGTTCAATTATCAGATGATTATCAATATCCAACCATGTGAAATTACAACAGGTAACCTATTTCTTACCGATTTTATTTATAAAAAATAAACCTGTGAGGTAATTTATTTTACTTATACTTGTTCTGTTCTTACGCACGTAAAGTTCGCTTGGTTTTGGTTGACTAGATCACATCCTTTCATTTTGGCTACGCATTCCACCACTAGCAGTGATATACACGGTGACAGGTCAGTGGGAAAATCCTATTCTCTTGAAGCGTATCCACTGAGATGTATTGATTGAAAATTTTCTCTCTGTCTTACACTACACATGATTGCTTTCAACACTAGCATAATTCTTTTTCTTGAAGGTGTTCTATTATTAGAAGAAGAGTCTTGTATCTCCTTTTCTTCAATTAAATAGACATAAACTCTTAATTATTTTGATCTATCACGGGCATGGAATTTTTGTTAAAGATACTACTTTAATCAACATTGAGGTGGTTATAATGTTAATATTAATGGATTTTCCTTTCTGATATGGTTAAATACTTGTCTCTTTAATAGTATGCTAATTTCAAATGTGTTGGTTTATGGTTACTGTAACATTTGATTTTTTTTAGTGGTACTAATGCTGTTATAAGTATCGATTTGAATAGATGATAATATAAGGAGTAATTTCCTTCAATTTTCTAGAACTACATAAGCGTTACTTCTCTCTCCCTGGTTCTTGTTATAAATTATATCTTAGAGTATATGTGCTAAAAGTAATATTTTTTTCCTTTTATTTCTAGGATATGGGTATGTTGTAAATTACAAAAATTCTAGTCATCGCATGCATTTTCTTTTTAGCTTAGATAAATCCAATAAAGATATAATTTTAAACTGCAATAATCTTTCTTTAGGGAGTCATTACCTCAATTTGACCAGGTTACCATGTGTGTATTCCAAAACTAAAAGTGTGTATTCTAAAAAGAGGTTTTATTTTTTTCAGGGTCAATTTTCAATATTTTTTAAAAATGGTAGTAAAACCAATTTTTCTGTGCCAAATAAATGGAAAAAAACATACTAATGTTATTGTTAGAATACCTTTTTTAGTTTTTGAGTACAATTTCAATGTTTTTTTTAGTAATGATGTTGATTATAAAATAATGAGATTTAAACACATTAAAATTCCAACAATTTTCATCCATGTTGTTTAACATATAATATCAAGACATTAAAAATCCCTAAAATTCTAATTGTTTTCAACCATAATGTAAAGGATAAAAAAAAATTGACAAATTTTCATCCATATAATTAAAAAACATTAAGTTTTCAACATATTTCAACCATGATATCATGAACAAATTATATGACTAAAATAATCAAAATATTAATACTTGTAGATTTAATGAAACATAAACTATTTCTCTAAGTTATTGTTGCATTGAGAATATTTTAAACAAATGAATTCATCATAATTAAAACATATAATTCAACAAACATAAAAATGACTAATAACTTCTATGTAAGATCATATGGAAGTTAAAATATTTATTTCAAGTTACCATGCAAATATCATTTATATAAATTGTCTTACACAATTATTCAAAATCACTCATATGTTCTTGCACACCATCAGAATTCACATCTTGACATGAATGACTAGATGCATATGAAGATGTTCCATATTATTCTCTGTCATCAACTAGTGCCCCATTTGAGTCAACATGCATGCTCACCATTTAACGTTTTAAACATATTCTAGATCTACAAATAGGTTTAATAGACTCCCATCTCAACATGGTTTCTTCTAGTATCACTCTCTTCAGAATATCTATCGTATTGAAGCAAAGAGTTCCTCTCTCTATTAAATTCAAGTCATAAATAAGTATGTAAACTTCCTCCAATTTTAAGAGGTCTGTGCGGCAACAATTTATATTTGTACCCTTTATTTTTCTCTTCTCGACATTTTTTTTTAACAACTACCATATCTGGATTGTACACACCATTGAACGGGTGTGTATTTGTGGCATACCAATGTACTTAAACACCTGTAACATCTTCATTTTATGTAATGATGTTTATAACCTTGGAAAACCATAATGAATTGCCATGTGAACCCCATATGTTAACACTGCAATCATGCAACTCTCAATATCCTGTACTGAACCTGTGTAAAGGTATTCCATGGATTCACATTGTGCACGAGATCTTCTGGTTGCAATATACATTTCTCTTTCCTCCACCTGTGAAGAAATAATAATACCTCGAGATGGTTGTTAAACAATTTTTGTTTCCTCATGTTCATTTGACATTTTTTGTTTCCAAGTAAATGGAGTCTTCAAAAGCATATTTTCATTTATTGATCTTTAAAGGATATCACTCTGATCATTGAAAAAGGACTCCCACCAAACTGAATCAACAACATCAAAGTACTCATGTATATCTAATAGATTTTTTAATTTCTTCCAGGCATTCAGAATAATATATATCTCTCTTACGCCTTCGTGCATTATGAAATTCAAAAATTGATTGTAATAACAATACATTTGACGAAAATATTGGATGATCTGAAATGAACTTCAAAAATGTCAAACTTGATGATGATGCCCATTCTGCAGTAATTGAATACTTCTTGCCCCATATAAGTGTCTTCTCATAAATTTTTTTTGATACGAAATCGATTTTGGAAGCTAATGTCATTAAGTGGTTCAATGCATTTCTCCTCACCATGCGATCCTAGAATAAACCTTCGCATGTCAACATTTTATTCTAACACATGAAAAATAGGCTATGGCATATACGATTTCTTAATACATTCAATTAATGATGGAAAGTTCCCAACATCCTTCCTCCTCAATGTTACTGAAAAACGATTTAACATCTCATCAATATGGTCGTGAGTGTGCCCAACAAAAAGGAAACCAACCTTTACCTTATGAAAAATTCTCAATTCAACAAGAATGTTTAGATATCCAAAAAAATCTGATTTTTGTTTTCATGACAAGTGTTTTCCAATTGTAGATTAAAAAAAATTAGGAATATTACCATACCAATGAGAAAGAACATCATGAATTATGGTTATTGTTAGATTTCCATCATTATGAATATTTGGAGCTGTGAAGTAAAATCTTGGCAACATTTTCCCATTGAAGAAGATACAACTGACCAAGTGAAACTATATAACATTTTCCTCCTGTAAATTTTTGGGTGTGCGAAAAAAATGTGGTAGAAGTGTTTTCTTCTGGTCCATACCATCAATTATCAAACCCAAATATTTATTTGGATTATCATAACACTTCTTTTGATGCTTGTACAAGTTTTTCCTTTATGATGCTATTGAGGTACTTTGACAATGGAATCTAAACATAACATGAAATAAACCTATTATTAAATACAATTTCATAGTTGATCACTATAAAATTTAAATTAATAATGTTATGAATGCTTACCTCTTTCTTCTCCTTGACATTTATCCCTTTTTTATTTTAGAGAAGCACATGTACTACAAACCCCCATCCTTGTCTTCATAGGAATACAAACATTGTTGAATTCTCTCCTCCATATCCGCACTAAATATTAATATGTAATAAAACTACCATTTCCTTCAATACCTTTTGCATATTCCTTGAATAAGATGTAGATTTCACGTCTTGAGAAATTATCTAGAATATGTATTGTATCTCTATTTGGAAAACACCCTCCATGTTTTGAAAACAAGTCCATGACATTGTAGTGTTTTCTAATGGCCCAAACTCTCATTTATGACAAACTTTTGAATAATATGTAGGATCCTTTTCCAAATTATCTTGGATTCTTGACAGACAAAAATTACAAACTGAATGAAACATTTTGAAAGCCTTTAAACAAAGAAATAATAACCCAATATGATAATCATAACCTGTCAATCTAGATTACATGCACCGCACTAAATATGAATTCTGCATGATTTTATTCATTGAAAAATAGCTTTTCCTTTTCTCCAAAAAAAACTTGAAATTCATTTGTTTCAAGCAATCCTTTTTACAACAGTCACTTGAAATGAGATCAGTGATAAAACTTCTTCTCAATAGATATTTTACTCGACCCCTTGTATAACTAGAACATCTTGGATTAATATGAAACTGTCTATCCTACTCCTAGATACAATATTTGCTGGAAACACCCCCGTCATTTCATCATTCTCTGAACAAGAATTTACATCATTATTAGGAGGAATACTATTCTTAATATGATAATTTTGAACATAGTTAGGAAATTCACCACCATAATTGTTTGAAAAATATTTATTACCATATTCAAGGGAAGGAAAATTTTCAATACCATCATCTGTGGTTTTGAAATACTAACTTATAGGATATTCTTCACCATCTTGAACTTTCCCTTCGTCACTGTTGCTATCATAGTCCATAGGATTAGGACTAAGAGAAAATTGTGACTCTTTATTTATTGGAAATTATTCATCCTGACCTTCGTCAATGTTGCTCTCATAGTCCATAGGATTAGGACTAAGTGGAATATAGGATTAGGAATAAGTGGAAATTGCGACTCTCGATTTATTGGAAATTCTTCATCCTGGATTTTGTCACCACTGCTCTCATAGTCGATAGGATTAGGAATAAGTGGAAAATGTGACTTTATTTACTGAAAATTCTTCATCTTGCCATTCATCTATATTTCTCTCATATTCCTTAGGATTAGGAATAAGTAGAAAATGTGACTCTCTATCCACTATAAATTCTTCATCCTGCCATTTATCACTATTACTCTCATATTCCTTAGGATTAGAACTAAGTGGAAAATGTGACTCTCTATCCACTGAAAATTCTTCATCCTGGCATTCATCACTATTGCTCTCATAGTCCTTATGATTATGACTAAGTGGAAAATGTGACACTCTATTCACTAAAAATTATTCATCCTACCATTCATCACTATTACTCTCATAGTCCTTAGGATTATGAATAAGTGGAAATTGTGAGTCTTGTTTTTTTGGAAATTCTTCATCCTGACATTCGTCACTGCTGCTCTCATCGTACATAACATTAGGAATAAGTGGAAAATCTGACTCTCTATTTATTTGAAATTATTCATCCTACCCTTCGTCACTGCTTCTCTCATAGTCCTTAGGATTATGACTAAGTGAAAAATTTTACTCTATATTCATAGTGAAAGAATTTTCATTATATTCATCAATATGAATATAGTTGTTACATGATGAAGATGTTGATGCTTTATAAAAATAAAATTCACTATAAAAAGAATCCATAACATTCAAATAGAACATGTTGAATGATGCAAATGCAATCTCTCCCAATGATCATATATAGCTCAAAGAATGGAATTTTCCCTCCAAAATTGCCCTCTAAATTTTTTCGCCGGAAATTTTCCCTCCAAAAAAATTTCGTTTGAAGTATGTCCCTCCAGATTTTAATTCTACGATTTATTTGAAAAAATTCTACTAAAATATTCTCTTGAACATTTACCCCCATTTCCATTCAAATTTTCTGTACAATTTTCTTTTAATAAATTTTTCCAGATTAAAATACATCTTACTTAAATTATATAACATTTACTTGATTATAGATTTTTTTTTAATGTTTATTAGAGTTTTATCCCACATGTAACACAAATTAGTGTATCGTCAAAATATAAACTATATATTATTCTAAATAAGAAATTTCATTGTCACTATTCCTCACATCACATCAAGATTTCTCGAGGTTTCGTTTAAAAGCTTGGAGTGATTTTATGGAGCAACAAAATTGTCATAAAAAAATAGTAAAAGAGAGATTATCACATTTGAAAGGTTAGTTTCCCTTCTACTTTGACCATTTAATGAGGAATTTGAGGAAAATAATTTATTAGATGCCAGCAAATACATTTTTTTATTTTTAGTTTTCTTGGGTAGCAGCTTAATTTATTATTTCGAAAATTAGAAAATTGTTAAAATAAAGTAGAATCAAGTTCAAATCCCATTGAGTACAAGTTTTAAACCCCCATAATTTTACTAGCAGTTACCTTTCACCTCGGTTGGTAGGTTCATCAAGAATACCACATAAATCCAATTAAAATAATTTTATTAAAAAAAAAATAAAAAAATTCACATGGGCTAGGGGGGCGGGGCTGCCTGTGGGATTTCCTAGGGGTGGGCCCCTAGCCACTGTTTACTATGTGGGAAAACCCACCGACCCCCCCCGGTAGGAAGGAGGGCTGATTCTGAGAATCACCCCCCCTTCCTATCGGGTGGGGGCGGTGGGCGTGCCCGCTTGAGCCATAGTGGCCAGGGGCCGCCCCTGAATGCTGTGCTGTGGATGCCCTCCCCCATCGACCCCAATTGGTAGTTAGGAGGGGTCAGTGGGGGCGAGCATCCACAAGACAGCGACCACGGGTGGTCACACCGACGAGTGAGCGCCTACCCGAGCCCCGAATTGGCCCCCCGCCTGGAAACATGCCCAAAAAGAGGAAGCTAGTAAATAGGACAACAATTCGTACAAGATTTCCTCTCTTGATGCCTAACACCAACAAAAAAAAGTTTTAATAATTTTTCCTCTACTAGTTTCAAGCTTAGAAATATGCCCACCCATCCTTTAAAATAAGGGCTACTGCCATTAATCCATCAGAGATGTTGAGATGCACCATAATTTCAAACCATTTCCCACATAGATTAGTAGCCCACTGGATGGGTAAGTCTTTTGTTCGCAATTCCCTACCTAGTTACCTCTCCTATCCTATGGAATGTAGAGTCTTACAAGTATATTAACTCCATAATGCACTACATTATGGCCACCTTCTCATTCACACATAAAAGGTAACCTCTTCTACCTTGTGAGCCTTGCATTACATCTCATGTGAGGGTGATAATTGCAAAATTTTAATATATTAAACCTGACGGTGGCATGGTGCCACATCCCCTCGCTATTGGCTTGGTAGGGTGATGGTGTAACCACCCCTCCCACATTTACCCAAATACACAAGCTCACCACGGTAAATGTGAGATGATATTTATTGTCTGAGCCTCAATTTCCACTATGCAATTATGGAAAATGGGGTCCACATGTCCAAAAATGACTGCAAACACCGAACAACACATGATCACACTACTATTATATTAATTTGACCCAACCCTATTTCATTTTAGTTTCATTTCCTTGAATTTAATACAATTTTATATTTTTTGTAGTTTTTTTGGGTCCTAAAATTCCGAGGTTGTTTTGAGTGCCTAAACAAATTTTCAAGGAAAATGGAGAGACCAGAGAAGTTCAAGGCTAATTTCTTTGTTATTTTTCAACTCCTCATGGATATCTTCAAAATGAGGTATTATGATAGTCACACAGAGATTGTGTACCAAATTTATGACCCCGAGAAGTTGGAGGTCCAAATTACTCATTTATTGAAAGAATTTTTGTACATAGTACCTATAGGTTGTAAGGAAATATCTATTCATTAATTCAATAACCTCACTATAGAATCATAATTGACATAATGGCGAAGCTAAACATTCACTCTCAACTCAAAAATTGACCTAGACTAACCAAAACATACTAGGGATTTCGTCAAACACATGACAAACATATAAACTACATGTTTTAATGCACATATGAATACATGGGTCTCATAATTATCTTAAAAATATCAAGAATGCATGTTTCCCTCTCAAAATAGCTACAATAACATCTCCTAGGGAATGTGTTCAATAACTATTCATTTACCAATTAAAAGATAATGAGAGCCACAACTAAAATCTGTCATAAAAACATGCTTATAACCAACATATAACCATATTAATAACATTGATAGAACAACCATAAAATCCACATCATAAAAAGTACATTTAATCATAAAATACAAGAGGAAAATAGCTTTTATTAACATATGCAAAATCCAACAAAGTTAGGGACTTCCACGTACCACCCAACCATAGACTGGGCCGAACCAAATCTCTCTTCAACCAATCACCCCCATGTCATATTCCAAGGACAAATGTAAGATATGATGAAACAAACAAATAAAACAAAACCAAGGCTTCTAGAGGCCAAACTGCCTCAAACCTCAACCAGTGATTCCACCTTATGGTTAAACATCACTAACCATCACCATATCAGTCTCCACCAAAGTTGTTTAGGGCTCTAGAGAATTTTTTCCAACCTGACTCCAAGACTAATAACTCAACCCACAACTCCTGCAGGGCTTGAGAGATTTTTTCCAATCAAGGATCTAGGACTAGTAACTCAACCCACCAAGGGATCTAGAGTGTTTGTCCAAAAAATGATGCCAGGACTAGTAACTCAAACCAAGCCGTTCCAAGGATTCTAGAGCGTTTTTCCAACCAAGTCTCTAGGAAATAATGGCTCAAACAACATCCACGAGGAACATGAGCACCAAATAGAAAAAAAAAGGGAAAATCCCAGAACACCATGCCTATCTAGGAAATGGAAAGGCTAGGAAAAACCACTGTCAATCAAAGAAATCCTCTATGCCAATGACATATCATAACCAAATAATCACGTGCATACACCGTGCATGCCAAAAATAGCAAGTAAATCATACATGTAAATTTTTACCTACAAATAAATCTAGTTGTAGCTACTCACCCCACTGTCCCCTTGCACTTTTATGCTTTCCTTGCCGTCTTTCTCCAAATGCAACGTGATCTAAGAATCCTTCAAGAAAACTCTAAGGGTGCAGGAGTGAGAGTGAGAGAGAGAGAATAGAGAGGGAGCTCCAGACTAAAACTAAAAAAAGGTTGTGAAATGATCCTCATAAGCCTTTTTATTATCGAGGCCTCTATTTTCTTCAATTTTCCTTCAATTTCCTCCTCATGCAATTATGTGACCTTTCACCTTCCTTTTCTCCTATTTTCCATTATTTCATAAACAAAGTCCCAATAAATGACACTTTTCGATTTCCATTTTCTTTTCCAGTTTCTATAGCCATTAATTAATCACAATTGATCCCCATGACAATGTTTTTTCCCAACATTCAACTTGGAATACATGTCCCATGAACTTGGTCTTATTTTTTCCTTTATTACCATTATTACATGGATTTTTAACGAGGGCTATTACAGGTGGTGACCCCCTAGTTTCTACATATTTTTCAACCCATTTGGGGTGATAAATTATGTTTATTGAATAAATATACTAGTTTTATTATTTCTAATATAAATGTTGTCATTAGTATTATTTTTCTGTTTAATTTAATTTTTTTCATATATAGATACATATGGTTAAATTTTTCACACACTAATGCTTTTCTTAAAGGTGAATTCTATTACCTTCAAAAAATGAGGATTTACATCACAAGTATGAATAGTCTTATCATCTCCCAATAGAGGGACATCACAAGATCCAAAAAAACTTCTTCGCATAGACAACAATGATAACTGAATATTATAGGAGATAAAATTACTCAAAATAATACTAGAACACAAGCATAGGAGACTATACATTATAGCTTCTATATCAAAGGAGTAAAAAAACATAGGCATGACACGCATAGGTTTAAGGATTTGAATCTGAGACTGCAACCTAGATGGTTTCTTTGGGGTCCTCACATGTTCTCTCTATTTTAGGAGGTATTTTGAGATGTTGTTCTATTCTCTGCACTCTACGGTCCAAGTACCTAAAGTGATGATGTAAGTGCTCTAAGAAATGAAGAACATATTGGTTGTGTTTATGCCGGTCCATAAACATATGTCCTAATAAGAATTTCATATCCTAGTAAAGGTAAAAAAAATGGGATAAATTGATTGAATTGGCCCTTTGTGTGTCTTGTGTCAAGGATTAAATCTTCCCATTTTGTAAGGAACTCCATATATAATAGGCTAATTGTTTATGTGGAAGCTTCCCTCTAAGCCTAAGTGAGTTCTTTTAGGATAGGTCATGACGTAAGATCATGATAACATGTAACAAAGTCATCCAACTAGTAGTGTGTGTGTGTGTGTATTCCCCCTGTGGGCCCTCTCTTGGTAATATGAAACCCCCCTTTGAACTTGCGCACCTTAATGAAGAATGGAGGTGAGAAAAATAAGACAAAAGGAGGGGACAAGAGGCTGGAAAACACTAACAATATCTACGGTATAGGAGGGTTTCTAATTAATATAAGTTCCAACAAGAGAACTGTCACCAATAATGGGTATATTTAAATGGAATCATAAGAGAGAGGGGGAAGCGATATGTATACCTCTACTCCCTACAAAACACTAGCTAACACCATAAAAAGGTTTTCTAAAAGTCTAGTGTGAAAACATAGGCCGCATCATTCATAATATGGATGCAAAATTAAGTTTTAACAACACACGATAAAGTTATGGCCCATACCTGTAATATCCCTCTATTGTTAATCCAGTGTGTTGTTGTTGGTGTGCTGTGGGTGGGCATGCCCCCCGGGGGGGGGGGGGGGGTTCCCAAGGCACAAATAGACCCCCCTTATGCCCGGGTGAGGAGAAAGTGTAAGAAAAAAAAAATGTTTTTAAGGAATTGGTTTTCTATTTTGGTATTTTGGATGAACCTAAAATAACACTACACCCGGGGGGAAATGTACATGTTTCTGGTGTTTTTTTTGTGATTTAGTTATTTATATGTAGATATATATGTTTGCAGGAAAATGTCGTCAAGGAATATTTTTGTCAATATTTCTGGATCAAAATCCACAATTACATCATCTAGAGATAGAGGTGGGCCCTCAAAAAATACTACTAAACAAACTCAACCTGAGTTAATTACTGCAAATGCAGGAGATGCCTTCCCAAAAGAAAATAATTTGGTTTCATACTGGAAGAAATAAAAAGAAGTGAATCATACAAAATATGCATGGTATGTGAAATATAGATAAGGAAAAAGTGCGAAATTATATGTATATTCTAGTAATAATTTTGATGCTGCAAGTTATGAGCTAGCAGAAAAAGTACTAGAACTATATATTAGGAAAAATATTGAAAATCTTTATATACTTTCAAAACTGCCCAAGTCACATGATAATATTAGATATCATTTTACATTGGCGATGTATAACACATGGGAATATTCTTCAAGGATATGCAAAAAAATCGTAAATGATATTGCACACAAGATTGTAAGTATTTATATTTATATTTATGTGTTTTGTGTTATTCTAACTGTATCATTTTGTTTTTAATAACTTAGTTATTATTGACATATTATATTTTGTTGGACATGATTTTGCTGAGGGTCTTTCAATTATGTTGGGGGGAATCTATTTTATAGAGCGAGATATTATGAATCTTGTCGGCATATTCCATGAATATGAAGAATAAGATATGGGAAATAAGAATAAAAAATTATGTCATGATGCTACAAGACTATATAAAAGGGATAAAGCTAGTAAAGCTAGACATGTTACTTTTGAAGAGGAGGAAGTTGAAGTTGAAGTTTAATATGAAGAATATGTTGTCATTACTTAGCATCAGATTAGAACTGATGTTAGAAAGGAGAAGAGCCATAAAAGAGAAAAAAAAATGCCCAAGAATATATCCCTTATAGTTGATGATGAGGAGATTTTTTTTGTTGAATAAAATATGATAACCAATAGGAGGAAAAAACTAAAAGTTTCTCATTCTGAAAAAATCATGGACAACAGTGAAGGTCCTAGTGAAAACTCAAAAGGAAACAGGGAAATCATTACACCATGAGTTGATTTAGAGGATGGTGTTATTAAAACAAAAAAAAATTCCATTCGACATCATTTGATGAAGATAAATTTAATTGATGGCGGTTGGTCATTTCAACTTAATGACAGACAAATCTAAAATCTAGATGAAGGACAATCTATATATCAAATTATAAAACCACACCACTTGCATGTTCACAACTTGAAAAAATTGATATGGTACAACCCATATGCACATGTGGTTAATTATTTTCTTCTTGTTGATCCAATTCAGGTTCCCAACAAATAAACATTTGACAAGTCAAAATTTTTTGAATACAAATATTATGTACTTGGGGGGAACTAGTTTGTAGAAGCTCAAAGGAAATTGATGGAGGAATATTCCAATAACCCACATAATGAAAAAATGAAATGTATCATTTATGTTGGTTTAACAGATATAAAAGAAAAGTTATTAGCATGATATCATAATAAAGATTATGAGTATAGTATGTCTACGACTTTCATCCAAAGGGTTAGATTTATTCATAATGAATTTGAGGAAAAATGTGGTGGGGATAAGAAAAATGTTGATCTAGCATTTTGGGAAGGAATGTTGTATAGCAATAGGTTATTAAATTGAGGAAAAATTCAATTCAAAATGTGGAAAAGTAAATTTTGAAATATTCATAGGTATGGATAACATTTTACAATTGGCATTTACAATTGCAGAGATATGTGAATTGATTAATGATATTTTTGAGATGTGGAAGAACGTTGGCATAAAAAGTCAGAAGGTCAAAAGGTATAAACCATTTATATGTACCTGTATTAAATCAGGTCCTAAAATGAAGCTCCTTCCATAATATATGACTATCACACCTTGGAGAGAAATTCAAGGAGTGAAGGATGAAAACTTTTCAAAACAATATTTTCTCATGTAAATTCAAGAGAATTATCATTAGATGAAATTTCTGAGGAAGTTCTAAACTAAGTTTGTTTTTTTTTTTACTTATTTCTGGATTATAAGTTTCTGTTAAATATAATATATTGTTGTTGGTAGTATTTGTTATACATATCACTATATTAACATTTTTTTAATTTATTTATTCAGTCAAAAGGTTTATATGAGAATATAAGAACAAATGGTTAAATTGTCCAATGAAGATAGTTAGGATGATGTTGTATGCAACTACCGATATTCAAGTTCTACATTAGTGCCAAAATATTTTTATCTTGCATCTAAAAAAATATGTTTGATTTATATATTCATTTCTATTCATATGTTTATTATTTTTATTTTATAACCAAAATACATATATTTGTTTATTTCATTAAAGATGAAGAAGGATGCAAATGGACCACCTAATAGTTTCTAAAGCTTTATTAAAAAAATTAAAATGGAAATGATGAGAAGCAAAATCTTAGTGATGTTGAACTTGATCCTAGTCTTAGTCATTTCATTTGGAATGGGATTCACACTATCCAATATCAAATAATACCAGATGACTATGAAGACATTGAAAAAATCATACCTAAAAGGGATTATTCCCTAGAATTTTAGATATTCCTCATGGTTTTAATACCCAAAACATTGAATATGATAGTGACCCTTATACTTATCAATATTTTAGTAAAGTGGTTATGAGATTTCTAGAAGTCACGACATCACCATTTTGGAGATTTGTGGAATTTTATTCAGACACACAATTTGCAATGTTATTAACAAGCTTCATGGGAAAAGAAAAGTCAAAGATGAAACTTACATGGTAAGACGTTGAAATTTTATGTTTGATTAATGTTAAGAACATCATTTATGTAAAAGTTAATTGAACTTTCACTATTTCATGTTACAGGAAAAAATAAAATCTTATTGGTTGTTGATATCAACTAATTATAAGTGATTGTGGGTTCATTCATGTTGAAAGTTGGACAAAATATGATAACTATAAGCCTATTATTTTCAATCAAGTCGATGGAAAGAATCATAGCCAAGAAACAATCCATGATGTTGTTGTAAAATAACTAACATATGAAGATAAATAATCAAAAGGAGAGATAGTTAACATATATCAAAAACCAGAGTCATTGATTAGCTATCTTTTAGATTTATGTTAAAATGAAGGAGATTAGGTTTTGGATTTATTTTTAGGCTCAAGTAAGTTTTATTATATAAAAATGAATTTCAATATTTAAATTCTTTTTTAATTTTTATGTGTATATACTAATTTAATTAATTATTTCTTTTGTACTTGATGATTAGGTACAACACTAGCATGTTTCTTACAAAAAGGAAGAAATTGCATTTCCATTGAGAAAGACTTGATACAATACAAATTTATTTAACAAAGAAGTAATGCTCTTCAATTTCTTCTAGATGCGATGCAAGAAGTTGGTTTGAGGAAAGAGGATTTTAATGAATCCCATGTGGCAGAAAAAGCAAAGGAAACTCAACCACCATTAGATGGAATGATTGGAAAGGCATACTTTGGGAGATTCACAGACATCAGAGATCCGTCAGAAGAGGAATATGTCCAAACTGAAGCCGATAATGAAAATATTGTGGAAGAATACAATAATGAAACTCTTGAAGTTGAAGAGTTTTGGTTACGAGATATTATTGATTAAATTTCAGTTAAGCTTTCAAATGAAGCTCATTTTTTGTAACTATTAATAAGTTATACTTGTCATGTTTTGACTTTGACATTTTATGAGAATAAAAAAGTATTCAGTTGTTGTTATTATATGTTTAATATTTGTATTATGTGATTTTCACTTCATTTTTTACGTGAATCATTTAATTTTTGAAAAAAAAATGTTATTATTATTAATTTTTGACATAAAATTCATAAAAATTGTTATTTTTTATACTTTTCTGTTAATTGTTTCCTAAAAAATTAATTTAATTGACATGTCACTTTTAGTAAAAAAATCTGAAAATGTGTATTTTTTCTGTTATATCTATATTCAAAACGTGTATTTTTATGTAAATTGTTAAAATTATTGCTTTTTTAGTGACAATTATTTCATGTGAATGAAATATTATTTAACAATATATAATTACATCGAAACTTGAAAATTTTGACAATTTTTTTTTTAATAGTGTAAAAAATCAAAGATCTCACTACAAAAAAGAGAATGAAAAGAAAAACAAAAAAACACAAAACTGAAAAACACTTACAAGAAATATGACAGGGAAGAAGAAGAAGACGAGTACTTCATAAATTGTTGAATTTAGAAAATAATTATTAATATTTACTACATTAGAAAATTTAAAGTGAAAAATAAGTCTTCTAAAAAAAGTGGATGATGCTCGCATCAACACTTTTGAAAATCATTAGAAAAGTCACTAACATTTTAAAAACAATGTTTGTTAATCTTGTAAGTTTCATATTCATGCTTATAAGTGACTCAATCATGTTGTAGAAATTTGGTATTATTTCATTGTGTTTTCCCATTTCAAAGGACACATATTATGTTTCTAGTAGAATCAATGTCCAAATTCATGAGAGCATATGAAAATAAACATTACGTGACGAGCGTAGGGGAATTTTCCACCTACATCGATTAAAAGGAAATGATACACCTAGATGGAAAAATGTCTACATTTTTCTAAAAAATGTCATTCTAATTTAAATTTGAATAGTCCAATTCCAAATTCTCAGAATAAATTTTGTGTTTTTGGAAATTTATTCACAATAAATGGTTTTCCTTATATCTACTTCAGTTCTCATATAATACCCAAGTAACATGTCAATAATTTTCTAATACTTACAAGAAAAAATGTGAATTAATGATTACACAATAATCTTGTATTTTTTTTTAGTAGTTACAAATTGATCATAAGCTTAAATATGGACTTTAGCCTTGTTATATACATTTTATCATTTTGATCACAAGACCAAATTATTATATTTATCATTTGGGTGATGCATAGGATGTCAATGTGGCTTCACTTTTACTTATTCTGAATTTACTACTATTGTAGAATACTTTACTTTGGTAAGGCGTGTTCCCTCAATGATATGAACACTTTTTTGAAGACGACCTATCTTAGGAACACTTTTTGAAGAGCACCTATCTTAGGCTCACAATATTAATTAATACACGTGAGGTATTTTCTCTTACGCTAAACATTCTTGATTGCAGTCAATTTATAAACTCTACATGTCTCATCTTCATGTAAGCATCATCTTTTCTTCCCATTAGGTTTGAGAGTGGACCCTAGGGCTCTGATACCAATTTTCATTTACCCGCCAAAGCCATCGATTTTTATTTTTATTTTTTTATATACATAGAGTCTATTCATCTCTATTCCTTCCCCTTGTTTTTTTATATAGATAGATTCTATTCATCTCTATTCCTTCCCCTTCTCTAATGATCATCACTACTTTATAGATTAACTTGTTCTAGGAATTCACCTTCCCTTCCATTTTTCTTAGGGAATTCATTTTCAATTGTAACTCTTCAAACATGCTTAGTAAGTAGTCCCATTGAATTGTGTCTATCTTAAGTCAATTTATACATGTATAAATGCACATATGCCCCTGTATACTATAATAATGTATACCAAATATGTAGGCTTTGTTTGTATTCATACTAAAGTAATGATTCACATGTGATTAATATATATCTATAATTAGGTAGATGTACCTTTTGCACACCTATATTCTAACTTATGGTATAATCAATTAATTTCCTAACCAACTTTTTCCGCAATATACGAGCAAAGGTGGCTATCCAAACCTTTCTCACTTTTCCTTGAATATTCCACCCTATAGTACCTTAACCTTAATATCTATAAATAATTTTCACCAAAATTAATAGATAGTCCTTACACCCTATTGACACAGATTTAAACTCACTTGAGAAACCCCACTATGCTAAAGATATGTTTCAACCTGACTATAGTCATTCGGCTAACCTTAGATGATAGAATGTTCCAGTTACATGATCATTGAGTGAATTTATGTGAATACCCTGATCCAGATTTATGCAAGAACACAAAAAAATACAAAAATAAACATAAAAGCAGAGATTCAACAGAAAATATACTTCATTTCATTAATATCAAATAATTAAAATAAGCTTATGGATATAATGGAAATAAACTAGCTTGGGCAATGGTAGCTTATCTCTGAGAAGAGATGTGGCAGCTACATGCCTCTGAACTATGTTATAATGAGGCTCGAAGGCCTATTTATTATTGAGAAACAATGGAAAACCCTAAACATCCAAAAACCTAACCCTAGGATATGAAGCACCAAAACTATGGGCCCCATTTGGGTAAATTGGTACATCAACTTCCCAGGGTCGTAACTTTGGCATACGATCTCCATTTGATGCAAACAATACCTAGTTAGAAAGATCTATGTGAGTAATACAACTTTGGAGTGACCATCATTGGTCAAAGACCCATGTTGCTCCTTGTTTTCCCAAAAAACTTCGTTGAGGGCCTCAAAACAACTCCGAAAGTTCAGGACCCAAAAAAATTCCAAAAATAGTAAACTGTACTACAATTAAGGAAACTGAAAAATTGAAGGAAATAATGGTGGGCCCCAAGTGGAATAGGTGACTGAATTAATCGATTGTTCACTTGGTTATTTGTGTGGCCATTCTCGACCCAGAACCATGTGCTTGTCATATGGTATTGTCAGAGTTGGAAATTGTGAATGGTAGGGATGAAGGGCTTAGATCCAACAGTCCACTATTCCTCTCACTAACCCTAATCCCTCATAGCTTCTACCCCTATGTTATTCATAATGGGGCCTTTGCGCCACTGTATGAAAACCAGGAAGGGTTGTTTGATATAAAATTCATGAGAAAGAGGTATTTGGGTTGGAGTTATGAGGGTAGTTGTTTCAAATATAGTGCTTCATCGTGAACCCTAAACTCTACTATTAGTATCAACACCATCTTCCTCTTTTTGAACTAAATACCATTCCTGTAGTCGATTATTCAATTCCTAGGGTCGATTTCTATGGCCTAGCTATGCCTCGGTAAGACTAGCCACATACATTCTCTGATTTTAATCGCAATGTTCAGTTCCCTCCATTTTTAATTAATGTAATTGTTTAAATAATGCATTTCTAATAGGGGTTTCAAATCATACCTTGTATTCTCTAAGTATATGAAATGAATCCACCATATTTTTCAGAATACCATTTTTTTTCTTCTGATAGTTCCATTTGTTGGTTTTCTGGAGGGGTGGGTTTCACATGTGAATACATAATTCTTTTGGTTTCATCTTTGTGCCAAACATTCATTGGGTAAACTATACCCCTTCTCACTGGCTACACCCACTACATTTTTTTTCCTTTATCATTTCCTTATTCGGCGAGGAGATGGGAGTTCGACCCAGGTAGTGACTCCTTCCAGTAATTATGAATTTCTAAGGAAACAACAAGGTTAACTCAGAGTTTACACTTGTTGTTATCCACGTTGGGTTGATAAATATTGGCATTCTATGCTTTCTTCCGTATTCCTTCAAGCAACATCCAATGTTCAACCATTTTTAACCCAAAAATTTCATCTACCCAAAATTAAGTGAGTTCTACTCGAACCAACGCTTATTGTCCTTACCTTAATTCTTTTCCAATAATTATTCTTCTACTCTAATTGTGTTCTGATCATTTGGGAACAGGGAACAAGGAATGGGGGAGATTGAAGCTTCAATTCCTCATGAGCTAATCGCTCTCAACCAATTCGAGGAAAACAAACATGTTCAATGATTTATGGCTAAGAGGGGTTTCAAACCTTTCCCTCTGAGAAGAACATATTATATATTTCTTCATTGTCTCTGTATTTTAATTACCTATTGCTCATTTTATGTTTATTCCTAGGTTTACCATTTTACCTAATCAGGGTTTCCTTATGCATAGGTATCATTCCCAGGTCTAGTTGTAGATTGTCTGGCCTTTCCACATCTAGATGTTGTAGATTTACCCAACGTTCAATGGAGCTTACAGGTTTCTCTATTAGGTAATTTTTTTGTTTAGCATAAGATATACACACTTTCTCTTTGACCATTTTATTTAAAATATGTTTTTTTTTGGTAATCCTTCCTCAGATGGCTATCAATATCCAACCATGAAAAATTACAGCATGTAATATTCTTCTTACCAATTTTATTTATAAACAATAACCCTGTAAGGTAATTTATTTTACTTATACTAGTTCTGTTCTTCTTACACAATTAAATTTCTCCTGGTTTTTCTTGACTCAATCACATACTTATGTTTTGGCAACATATTCCAATTCTAACAATGATATACATTGTGACAGGCTGGTGCAACAAGCCTATTCACCTCAAGTGTATTCACGAAGATGTATCGACTCAAAGTTTTCTCTATGTATTACACTGCACGTGATTTCTTTTAACATGAGCATACTACCTACTCCTGAAGGCATTCTCTTCTTAGAAGAAGAGTCTTGTATCTCCTTTTCTTCAGTTAAATAGATATAAACACTTAATTATTTCGATATATCCTAGACATGGAAATTTTGTTAAATATACTACTTTAATAAACATTTCACCTTCCGTTAGGTGGTTATAATGTTTATATTAATGCATTATCCTTTCTAAGATGGTTAAATACTTCCCTATTTAATGGTATGCTAATTTAAAATGTATTAGTTTATGGTACCTGTAACATTTCATTTTTTTTCGTGGTACATCGTACTACTACCGTTAGAAGTATCTGTTTGAATAGATGATACCAGAAGGAATAATTTCCTTTAATTTTCTAGAACTACAAAAGCATTACTTCTCTCTCCACAGTTCTTGTTACAGAGTATAAATTAGGGTATATGTGCTAAAAGTAATATTCTTTTCCTTCTGTTTTCTAGGATATGGGTATGTTGTGAATTACTAAACATTATACTCATCGCATGCATATTATTTTTAGCTTGGATAAAGCCCAATAAAGGTATAATTATAAATTGCAATAATCTTTCTTTAGGTATTCATTACCTTAATTCGACTCGGTTACCCTGTTCTGACATAGCATTTCGATAAAATCGTATTTATGTACCTCTATATGAGTTTATTTCCATAGTAGGTTAAAATTTCTTAATACGGTGACAATATATGAACTAATGAACTTTTTCACTTTCAATATGCATGTATAATTTCAAGAGGAACTAGAATAAGCTATTTTGTTTTTAAATGATATCATTACTATTATAATATTTTCTATCATTTAGAAGATTGGAACACTTGGGCATATCCATGACCAAGGATTACCTATTACCCTTCTCTGCTTCAAGATCAATTTCAAAAAAGGAATACTTATGAAAGAGCGTGATTTAGTTGTATTCTGGATGTTAAATTATAACATACTAAATTTAACTAGGATTTTTAAATGAATTTATAGTTGGGCTCATTCTCTTACATAATTCTCTTCCCCTACTTATATTACGGGTTCTCCACACAACTGTCAGCCTCATTCATGAAAAATAAAATGTAAGTGTTTATTTAATTCCTTCTGGATAGACTGTATCTCACCTCTACCATAACTAATTAATAATGAACTTGTTTGTTTCCTTCCTTAATATTAGTTCGATTTTTTATTACTTTCCAACAACTGCTTAGCATGTGCCTATTTTAATTAAACAATTCTTCCGAGTTTCGAGCTATATGATATTATGGATACTAAAATCCTAGATATTATCCCACGGAGTTAACTATATGCTTCAACCATCCTTGTGCCATTAAAAATTAATATTTGCATTTGGTAATTAGCGCATATACCTGGGTAAATCTGAATTTCGGTGTTTATTTTGTACATAGTAATATTCTCTTAAGAATTCCTGAAAGAAATTTCTATCCGTTCTTCCTATAGTACCTATCGTAATCATTTAGTCCCAAAAATTATTGTCATACTCAAGTTATTATAGATGATGATACTGACCACAATTCACTTCTACATTAGTACTAACAGATATGGTACCCATTGTATCTATATTCATATTATACATGCAATCACTCCCTGTTTAGGTTAAAATTCTACCCATAACTTTGTATTAATTTTCATTCACAAATAACCCAAACATCTTACATCTAAGCAATTGATACACGGGAAATAACATATGTTCATAAATATGCATGATAACAAATATATAACTTCAAAGTAAATAATTTTGAATGAAAATAAATCACATAACTTGATTACTCAAAACAGAATCATTGAGAACATATCTCTTGGGAATTCGAGGACATCCACCCAACCTAGAACTCGTTTCCTCGAGTTCACCCCCCCGAGCTGAGTGTGCTTGCCTCTAGGATTCAACTACCTCTGTTTATCCCTTCATCAAGTATTTAATACTTGTCTTTCATAATAAGGTTTCCTTTTAGCAATGTCCTGCTTTTGTGGATCTCTTATCCACTTTCCTAAGATTTTCCATAAAAGCTCGCCTTTATTTCCCGTGTCGCTTTTATGTTTTTTCCAAGATTATCATCTTTCTTCAGCTAAGCAACTTAATGTATCTTTATCTCCCATTCATTAATATTATCTATAATTTCATCTAGAATTCTTATCATGAAAGAATGGAAAGCATCTCATTTCTAGGTGTTTTATTCCCAAGCACATACATCCCATTTATTTATTAAAATATATTCATTTATATAATTCCAATACTTTTCATGGATTTTTTGTCATTCTACTCAATATTACTAACATAGTGGAGTAATAATGGAGGGATATTACAGGTATGGGAAAAAAATTTCCTCTGTGTTATTAATACTTAATTTTGTGTCCATATTCTAAATGTTGTAGCCTATGTTTTCACACTAGACTTCTAGCAAGCCTTTTTTATGGTGTTATCTAGTGTTTTGTAGGAAGTGGAGGTATACAATCTGCTTACCCCTCTCGCTTATGATTCCATTTCTATGATCCATCCTAAATGGGCCCATTATTGGTGACAATTCCTTTGTTGGTACTTATATTAAGTGGAAAGCCTCCTATACCGTAGAGTTCACTAGTTTTTTTCAGCATCTTGTCCCCTCCTTTTGTCTTCCTTTTTTCACCTCCATTCTTCATTAAGGTGTGCAATTTCATATTACCAAGATAGAGGCCACAGGGGGAATACATACACACACTACTAGTTGGATGGCTTTGTTATGTGTTATCATGATCTTATGTCACAACCTATCCTAGAAGAATTAACTTAGGCTTAGGGGGATGATTCCACATATAAAAATAGCCTATTATATATGGAGGTCCTTACAAAATGGGAAGACTTAATCCTGGACACAAGACACACAAAGGGCCAGTTCAATCAATTTATCCAAATATTTTACCTTTACTAGGAGATGAAATTCTTACTGGGCCATATGCTTATGGATCGGCATGAATACCACAAATATTTTCTTCATTTATTAGAGCACTTACATCATCACTTGAGGGACTTGGATCATAGAGTGGAGAGAATAGAACAACATCTCAAAATACCTCCTACAATGGAGAGAACATTTGAGGACCCAAAAGAACCCATCTAGGTTGCAGTCTCGGATTTAGATCCTTCAACCTATGTGTGTCATGCCCATGTTTTTTTTAATCCTTTTCTATAGAAGATATAATATAGAGCCTCTTATGCTTGTGTTTGAGTATTATTTTCAGTAATTTTATCTCCTATAATATTCAGTTATCATTTTCCTCTATGTGAAGATTTTTTTTGGATCTAGTGAGGTCCCTCTAGTGGGAGAGTGACAAGACTATTCATACTTGTGATGTAAATCCCCATTTTTTGAAGGTAATAGAATTCACCTTTAAGAAGAGCATTTTTGTTTGAAAATTTAATCATATATATCTATATATGAAAAAATTTAAAGTAAACAGAAAAATAATACTAATGAAAACATTTAGATTAGAAATAATAAAACTAGTATATTTATTCAATAAAAATAGTTTTTTATCCCAAATGGGTTGAAAAATATGGAGAAAATATGGGGTCACCACCTATAACAACCCTTTTTAAAAATCCATGAAAATAAAGCAAAAAATAAGACCAAGGTCATGTGACATGTTGTTAAGTCCTATATTAATAGTGTAGCCCCTTATTATGTTAGTGTAGCCCCCCTTATTGTTATTATTGTACCCCTGTAACCCCCATATTGTTATTATTGTGCCCTTAAATTATTATTGTTAGGTCGGCTAGGATTACATTGTGGCCCCACTAGGATTATATTGTGGCCCCATGGACTCCTATATATAAAAGGAGGTTTTTTTCATTTGTATCATCCAAGAATTGTTCATTTATGTAATGTATTGGAGGTTTCCCCCTCGAAGTGGCTTATTTCTAAGGCATTGATATCTCTTTTCTTCTATTTTTGGAGCTGGTTACACAACAGTTGGTATCAGAGCTTGGGAATCTAGGGTTTCGCTACTCCAAACAGGTCATCGTGGAATTTTCGCTATAAATTTTTTTCTACGAAGTTTAAAAAGCTGAAATTTTTAGGGTGCGAAGCTGAAATCCTGAGGAAGATTTTCTAAAAATTTCAGAGCTTGGTTCGCAATATTTTCGGAGATATCATCTGTGGAAGTTAGGACTTTTTTCAAGCTCCTAAACATGTCATTGTGGAATTTTCGCTATAAATGTTTTTCTACGAAGGTTAAGAATCTGAAATTCGTATGGTGAAAAGCTGAAATCCTGAGGAAATTCATCAAAAAGTTTTAGAGCTTGGTTCACAATATTTTTTGAGATATGATCTGTGGAAGGTAGTGCTTTTTCAGGCTCCTGAATTTCATCTCAAAGAGGTGATCGTGGGAAAAATTCAATAACTCTCTCTCTGGGAAGTGGATTTGAGTGCCGTAAAAAGTGGTCACAAGTACACGGAATTTTTTTTCTTGGCTATCAATTTCAGAGACAAAGGACGAAACAGTGACACGTGGCAAGTCCTACAAGTTTTCTCTACTGAACCAGTCCAGAATTAGGTCATTGTGGGAGATTGGACACAACTTTGTCTTGGGGAATCCAAATCAGGTCAGACCTGTGGCATTCAAAAGTGAATTCAGAGGGATAATTCATTGCTGAATTTCAAATATTTAAGAGCCAAAATCACATAGATAATCGAATTTCAATATCGAGCTCCTCAAAAGCAAGAAAAAAGTGTGTATTTTGTTTTCCGAATTGCATAAATCTTGTTTGAAAAATCAGTTTGAAGTGATTCCAAGGGCCTATTGAGAATATATTTCAGTATTGGGTTCTAAAATGCCTCCTAAAAAGAATTCAACACCCATTAAGCCCTCAGAAATCTATACTATGATGCATGAAGAGGAATAATTGCAGGATGAGATATCAAAATTACGGTACCAAGTGCAACAAGTTTCGATCTTACGAAGAGAAATTGAAGATGAAATAGATGGTTTAAAAGAAGAAATGGAGGCTAAGTTGGATGGTTTGAAGGATAAAATAATAGCAAATATGGATGATAAATTAGTGGAAGATCACATCGAGCATCAACAACAAGTTCTCCAACTCTCAAAGGATAACCCAACTTTGGTGCAGAATCTAATGAAACAACAGGAAGATCAACATGACATCGAAAAAAGTTATGAAGCAGAGATAGAAACAAGAACTCAACAAGTACGATCAATTTCAGAGTATCTCAGCAAGTGGAAGAACTTTCCTGTAGAATATTTCACATGGGAGGATGAGAATTTTATACAGAAGCATCAAGAAATAATCAAGCGTTGAGGACAACACTTGTTTGAAGGAGAGGGGCATGTTAAGTCCCTATATTAATAGTGTAGCCCATTATTATGTTAGTGTATCCCCCCTTATTGTTATTATTGTACCCTTGTAACCCCCATTTTGTTATTATTGTGCCCTTAAATTATTATTGTTAGGTCGGCTAGGATTACATTGTGGCCCACTAGGATTACATTATGGCCCCATGGACTCCTATATAGAGAAAGGAGGTTTTGTAAATTGTATCATCCAAGAATTGTTCATTTATGTAATGTATTGGAGGTTGCCCCCTCGAAGTGGCTTATTTCTAAGGCATTGATATCTCTTTTCTTCTATTTTTGGAGCTGGTTACACAACACATGTATTCCAAGTTGAATGTTGGGAAAAAACATTGTGATGGGGATCACTTGCGATTAATTAATGGCTATGGAAGCTGGCAAAGGAAATGGCAATGGAAAAGTGTAATTTTGGGATTTTATTTATGAAATAATGGAAAATAGGAGAAAGGGATGGTGGTAGGTCACATAATTGCATGAGGTGGAAATTGAAGGAAAATCAAGGAAAAATGAAGAAAATAGACGCCTCAATGATAAAAAGGATTCTGAGGATCACTTCAAAACCTTTTGTTATTTTCATCTTGGAGATCTCTCTCTCTATTCTCTTTCTCTTTATCGCACACACCCCTACACCCTTAGAGTTTTCTTGGAGAATTATTAGAGAACATTCCATTTGGAGAAACAAGGCAAGAAAAGCAGAAAAGTGCAAGGGGACAGTGGGATGAGTAGCTACAACAAGATTTCTTTGCAGATACAAATTTTCATTTAAGATTTACTTGATATTTTTTGCATGCACAGTGTATGAACATGATTATTTAGTTATGATTTTTCCTTGGAATAGAGGATTTCCTGGATTGACAATGATTTTTCCTAGCCTTTCCATTTCTTAGATAGCCATGGTGTTCTGGGATTTTCCCTTTTGTTTTTTGGTTGGTGCTCATTTTTCTCATGGTTTTGGGTTGAGATATTAGTTCCTAGTGTTATAGGTAAATTTTGGCATCATACCAAAATACATATCAACATCCATTAGGGTCTATCATACTCAAAATTAGTTGCTACATGCCCTAAGCAAGTCATCCCATTGGTGGTATTCCTTCATAAAAGTTTCACTGCTTAGATGCCAGTTGAAGTGCCCCATTGAGCCATCAACACACCCCAATACTGCAGTAACTTATTTTTAGAGAATCTACTCCCATGAAAGGTTGCATTGCAGAGGATATAGACCCACTTTAGAGTGTGTTGGTCAACAAGGAGAAAATTGTTCATTGGATTCCGAGAATCTTCCCAACCTCTAGTGGCTTATAGAAGTTGCTCCAACTTTCACCTCATATGATAGCTCGAATATGGACACCATGGAGCCATTAAAACTCTTAGCCTCCTATTCCCATGAACAAGGAAACCTTCATCCATTTTTGGAAAATCCATTCAATGTTTCATTAATGTCAAACTACCTTCATCTAATTATAAATAGAGCACTGATCATAGTGTACAAGAGAGTAAGAATTTGTATTAAGTAGAGTTATGCTGGTGAGATCACAACCCTTGGAGGTATCGTGCATGTAATGTTATGCTACTAGAATGATGATGATGTTGGTTTGATGAGGATGCGATTGAAGCTAGAGAGAGTGACATCGAATTGATCAACTAGTTGTACTTCTCCTTCTACTTCATAATAAAGACATGTGTCAATGACGTTATATGTGTATTTATAAATCAAATCGATTCAATTTATTTAACTTGAATATATGAGATTTCCTTTATTTCATTTTCTTTCTTCTATTTTCCATTGTAGGTACAAATCAAGTGAGTTCAGTTCGATTGAGAGAGATGGAAGCGACGAAGGGAGGTGAGAAAAAGAGAATAGATTACAAGTAGGTTTTCTTCCCTTTATATATTCATTTTAAGGAAAAGGTCAAATATCTTTCCTTCTGTTGTTATAAGTGCACCACCACACTTAGGGAAAGCATACTTATCCTTAGGTTTGATTTCCGTAAGACAAATTGGCGACCATACTGGGGAATGTCATATCATCCCTAGTGGTTTTATCCTTATCCATCAACCTCTAGTAGACTTTAAATGCTTAATTTCATCCATTTGAACGTGTTTTAGCAAAATTAGTGTGTTTGATTACTTTTTTAGAGAGTACTTTGGCACCAACACACTGTTGGTCTTGACATAGTGCTCTGCATAACACTGCTGGCTTAGGGACAATGTTATGCAATGCATTGTCTCCCACTCAAGGGTGCATTTCCCCTATGACCAACCAAAATCTATCATATTTTATCTTTTAAAATTCATTTCAGTGTCTTTCTTTCTGAAGTTTTAAGTGATTGATTCCCTCTAGAGACCAGATTGCCTCTATTGTTCTTGCCTCCCTTTGGATTTTTTTGATCAATGTTTCTTTTAATTTTGTTTGTCATTGTCAAATAGTTCCAAAGTTAAATTTTACATTTGATCAATTCATTATTTTCGAAAAGAGGAATTATCGTTTTAGTCTTTGTTTCTTTGAAAGTTTTGAGTGATTTTTTGTGCATTGTTTTCTTTTTTCGTTCATCTAAACTTAAAATAAATTGAAAATAAAAGCATGCATTTTCATATAGGGATTGTGAGTGCTGCATAGGAATAGTTTAGGGAATTGCATTTAGATGTTCTCATTGTTGATTGCATACAATATAATTTCTCTATCTTTTGTAGCTAGTTTTTCATTGTCAAAAATCAAATTGCTAGGTCCCTAGATTACTAGTGTAGTCCCTTATTGTTGTTAGTGTAACCCCTTTATTGTTATTTTTGTACCCCTTTAATCCCCATATTGTTATTATTGTGCCCGTACATTATTATTGTTAGGCCAGCTAGGATTATATTGTGACCCCATGGACTCCTATATATAGAAGGAGGTTTTTTTATTTGTATAATCCAAGGATTTTTCATTTATGTAATTTAAAGAAGGTTGCCCACTTGAAGTGGCTGAATTCTAACGCGTTGATCTCTCTTAGGGTTTCTGACGCAACAAAACTACATTTTTCCCAATTTGTGGGCCTGTGGTTTATAGCCCACACTGCTTACTTAAATTCCACTTGCAAATGGCACACCAAACTCCTTTCAGATTTTAATTTAATGTGGAAACAAAAGAATCTGTATATTAAATTGAAGCAACAAATTTACGTCTTCCACAAATATTATGCCGCCTTTATTGGATTCAATCTGAAGGAAGAACAGGTGGAAGCTTCTGAGGAGGCTGTGAATTTTATTGAGATCGAACCCACGAACATGGTTGAGACTTCCGCAGAAGAAATAGTGTAAAAGCACTCTGTTTTGGAGGCTAGAATAGAATCAACCCAACTTTCCTCTATCCTCCTATCTTCTAATCTCCACCATTCAACTTAATCTTTTTAGATCGCACATATATCACATTTCAAACAACATGATATTTAAATCTTCAAACAGTTGCGATATTCGTGGTTTTTCCTTGTAGTCAGATTGCTACATGTCACCTTATTACTTGATCGCATCCATTATAAAAATACCTCTTACCAGAATGAAGTCCTGCGATATACCATCTATGGGTTTAAAAACATACCTTATACCACTTATGGTTTTGAAGTCTGCTATATTCAATCATATGCCCCTCTCTTGATTCACGACTTCAATGCCATCATGCATACATATCCCCACATAAATTAATCAACATATGGCTCAACGCAGATTTATTTTAATGTAAGTCTCAAACAGATTTCCACACATTATAAATTGTGAATGGATATGGTCATCAATTCCACCTCCGTGTAGTGCATTCTGGAATCAATTTAATAACCACATTTTTATTAATGGATCACCATTAATCCATTCTGTGATCGATGGTTGAAATTTAGCAAATGAAAATTCACACAAATTCAAACTTATACACAACAAAAGAAATGGGTATTCGAACTTTCGAAACCACACAGTCTCATGGATTAATGAAAACTAGAGTTCGGATATAAATGAAAAAAATTCACACAAAGAAACACCAAATTTCACTTAATTTCAAATTCAAATTACAACGCACTCATTTGAGCCATTTTTCTCTCTCCAAAGCTTGATATTACTTGTTTTCTAGCTTCCTCTACTTTCTAACCTCCAGCTCCCCTTCTATTATTAAAAAGGTCACAATTTATACAAATACGGATTCATGAACCAATTTGGTTCAGATCCAGAAATACCTCACCTTCTCCTAAAGTATCTCTTCAGCTCCAATATTTTCTCAAAAATCACGGGTCTTATAAGTTTTGGCGAATGCTCCTGCATTAGACTCCCTGAGTTGAAAATTTTCATGACCTCCTGGTCATGTGTTCTTCTGTCAAATCATCCAAAATCCCAAACCTTACTTTGTAACTTGTCATCTCTTTCATCATGTTGCTGCTTCATTTCTTATATCACTTTTGCTTTAGTTCTTCCAGGTTTCCCAATCTTATGCTGCTGCTGTCCTTTTTATTTACTGATGCAAATTTCTTTTATTAATTTCTCTTCTTTGCTGGTTCTCTTTTTGACTGACTTCTTCATCCACAATTTCTCAATTTCCTCTTTACACTTTTCCCTTAGTTGAACTCCACTGACAAATAACTGCTGTAAATTCTCTTTTGCCATAGAAATTATGAAATTTCTATCCAAATTTACCTTACCTCTCTCATTTATAACCTGTTGGTTGCACTTTACATCTTCCCCTTCATTGCTATGAAAGTCAATATTTTCCTCTATATCATCGGGTTCACTTAATAACTTTTCTAGCAAATTAAATCTTCCCTAATCTTTAATAAGCATGTCATTTACATATGATTTCTCTTCCCTGTATAAAATAGAATTTCCATCACAATTGTCAGATTTAAAATTACTATGCTTTTCTTTCTCCACAGATGATTCTACCATCCAGTATTTCTGCTGATTCTCTGCAAAATTCATAAGCACTTTCCTCTGCATTACATAGTGTTCCCTATTTTGACACAAGGCTATCATTCAAAATTTCAATATCTAAGATCTCCTGGAGCATATAGTTGTGAAATAGTATTTCATCTTCTGTACTGATACCATTGCAACAAAATAATGTTGTTTCATCTTCATAGATAATAGAAACAAAATCCTATTTTTCTAAAGCTTCTTCATTGGTTACAGACTCATAAAAATAAAAATCACAGAATTCCTGAAATTTTGTATCTGTCAACATCATCATACATTCCTTCACATTTTCCATAATAATTCTATCTCGATCCTCTATTGAAAATGCCTCATTCTGGTTATCATCATAAAATCTCATTTGCTTGTCTTCAGCTTCTGGAATTATGACAATTTCCTTTACAATTTTATTATTCTCAAAGTTATTAAATACATGCTCAAAATATTTTTCTAATCTAGCCATTTCTTCCAGTATTCTCAGTTATTCATCAACATGCATAAGCACATTGTCCCATTGCTGTTCATTACTTGTCAAACCTGAAAACATACACAACACATCAGTTTTAAAAATACAAGGCTCTTCATTTGAAGCCTCAGTGATCAGATCTTTATACTTCTCTGAATTATTCTGATAGTTCACTAAGTTATTGAGAAATTATTCCTCAACATCTCTGATTTCTTTTTCATCAAAGATTTCTTCTTGGACTGCAGCTTCTTAACTATGCTTGGCAACTTTATCATAGGTTTGTAGAATACCTTCTTGTTCTACACAATTCCCTCCATAACTCAGTTTATCCAAGTAAGGCAATAATGTCTTTCTCTCTTCAATATCAAGACTTTGATCCTTCAAAATTTTCCTTGACTTAACTTCTCGAGCTGAGTTCTCTGTGTCAGCTTCTCTTCTCTCCACTTCACAACTTTGCAATGCATTTATTTCCTTTTCTCTGTCCACTTTCCATTTATTTTCTATCCATGTTAAAATTCCTTCAAACATGATCCAATAAGTTTTTAATAAGAGAAGACAAAACCATTCACTCATACCTTTCATTTTTCTCCGCCAATTGAAGTCTTGAACTTCTTTATGAATCTCCTCTTGTGTTTTTATTGCTTCTGTCTCTTTCAATTTTTCATGCTCAAGCTCAATTTCATTAAGTTTCATACCTGCAAATGTACATTCACACAAGTAATAAATCCCAAAAATATGAGAATTTCTTGTCTGTGTAGATGGTACCAGCACCTTTCTCTCATGCTAATATGTATAGATCATCTCTTCATCATTACCATCACTGTCTCTTTCCCAAAGGATAGGTCCTTTCTCTGGTTTACAAATGGATTCTCTTTTTCCATTCTTAACTGTTCGAAATATTAATTTCTCAGCAAATAATTCCCTGACAGGACACTTAACTCTTTTCCCCACATAAAATCCTTGTTTCCATTCCTCTTTGATTCCTTTCTGTACCAACTTCTTGAAATGACCGAGTTCTATCTTCATCTCAACTATCTCTTTGTCAATTTCTTCCATACTCATTCTTTTGAGTCCAACTGCTTTGACACTTTTCCCTCTCTGTCTGTGACTTTCCTCTGTACCTTTGTTATGACTAACAATAGTAAAATTCATTTCTTCGTTTGGTGAAATTTCATTGTTCACTGGTGAACTACAACTAACTCTTCTTTCTTCTGTAACAAGTTTGTTACTTGTCACCCATACCAAATTATCCTTTTGGCAACTTTTCTTTTCCAAGCTCTCTATACTAGAACCCTTTCTTCTTCTTGAGCACTCTGGCTTAGCTTCCAAAGATGTTGGCTACTGCATCTTCAATTGCTCACTTTCTTTTACCTTCAGTAATTTCATTTTACTGTTGGGTACTACCGCCTTTTATCCATCTGAGAGTTCTTCTTACTTCATCTTCTTTAACACAACTCATGTGCTATGGTGTTGCTATAACTCATTCTATCTTTTAGCAATTTCACTGCTTCTATTGACCTATTTTTGCTGAGATAATTCCTCCTTGTCTACATATCAATATCTGCAACATAATCTTCAAAACAGAGTGAAAATAACACTTACCATATCGCCTTCAAGATCTCTGTGTGATATTGTTTCACCATTCATCTGCACTGTATCTCTATGTGTTGCAATCTATCAGATTCAAAATCTGATCTCCTTTCTTATATCACCATTGCACCTGTATAATATTACCTCAAGATTCATCAAATTTTTTCTTCAAACCTGCCAAATTTCTTCAAATATGTCTTAAATATAATTCTCATTCCATCAATTAAATCTTTGTCAAATGATTCATGTGTCCACTATTTCATTCTTCATTAAAAATACTTCACACAATCAACAATTATTTCTCATTTTACTCTTTATAATGAACACTTCATCTTTTAAGATCAATTAAGATTCAACCTGATATTTCAACAAAAATTTTAACAGACACTACAATTTTCTCCTGGAAATGTTACTGTAAGCAAATCTTGTCTTGCTTTTGCAAATTTCAAATTTCAATTCTTGTAGTGGCTCTTCTTTCAAATATACTGAATCCAGTCTCTAGTATAATTGTTCCTTCAACCATCAATATCATTTTTTTCAACAATAATTAAGAAATCTTCAATCATTATTCAGTTTTCACAAAAATCTCTAAATCATTTAAATGTCTTCAGTGCCATTACAAACCGCTCTTCTATTTGACTTTAAATTCAAACCCTTTTTTTTTTACTTCAATTTAATTTTTGAATCAAACCAATCATTCAATCAATCTTACATTTAAACATTACTAAGCACTGACTTCAAATATGGAAATTTCAATTGCCTGTAAGGAAAACATCTTTTCTTCTGAAATTTCATTCCCTTGCTGTTCTCCAAACATTCAAATAAATCTTCTTACCCGACCTGCAGTACCTTATAGTAATTCACAGAATTCAATATTCTTCTTCCCCATTCCGATCTCAGTATCTTCTGTGCTCTGATTTTTCTTTGATTTTTCCTACTTTAGCATGAAAATGTCCCCGTCGTTCTGATAATTTCAAAGATCTTTTCCTTTAAAAAAAAATACTCCTCTTTGTCAGATGAAATTTATATATATGCTGCAATAAATTTAAATTTCTAAACCAAATTCCACAGAGTATTAAAGTCTGCTCTGATACCACAAATGATGCAACAAAACTTCATTTTTCCCAATTTGTGGGCCTGTGGTTTATAGCTCACACTGCTTACTTAAATTCCACTTGTAAATGGCGCACCAAAATCCTTTCATATTTTAATTTAATGTGGAAAAAAAATAATTTGTATATTCAATTGATGAAACAAAGCTACGTCTTCCACAAATATGATTCCGCCTCTATTGGTTTCAATCTAAAGGAAGAACAGGTGGAATCTTCTGAGGAGGCCGTGAATTTTATTGAGATTGAACCCACGAACACAGTTGATACTTCTGCAGAAGAAATAATGTAAAAGCACTCTATTTTGGAGGCTAGAACAAAATCGGCCCAACGTTCTTCTATCCTCCTATATTCTAATCTCCACCATTCAACTTAAAATTTTTAGATCGAAAAGATATCGCATTTCAAACAACATGATATTTAACTCTTTAAAAATTTGCGATATTTGTGGTTTTTCCTTGTAGTCAGATTGCTACATGTCGCCTTATTACTTGATCACATCCATTATAAAAATACCTCTTACTGAAATGAAGTCCTGTGATATACCATCTGTGGGTTTAAAAACATACCTTATACCACTTATGGTTTTGAAGCCTGCTATATTCAGTCGTATGCTCTGCTCTCAATTCACAGATTCAATGCCATCACACATACATATCCCCACATAAATTAATCAACATATGGCTCGACGCAGATTTATTTTAATGTAAGTCTCAAATAGATTTCCACACATTATAAGTTGTGAATGGATATGGCCATCCATTCCACCTCTGCGCAGTGCGTTCTGGAATCAATTTAATAACCACGTTTTTATTAATGGATCACCATCGATCCATTCTGTGATTGATGGTTGACATTTAGCAAATTCAAATTCACACAAATTAAAACTTGTACACAACAAAAGAAATGGGTATTTGAACTTTTGAAACCAAACAGTCTCATGGATTAATGAAAACTATAGTTCAGATATAAATGACAGAAATTCACACAAAGAAACACCAGATTTCACTTAATTTCAAATTCAAATTACAACGCACTCATATGAGCCAGATTTCTCTCTTCAAAGCTTGATATTACATGTTGTCTGGCTTCCTCTACTTTCTAACCTCCAATTCCCCTTCTATTATTAAAAAGGTCACAATTTATACAAATATGGATTCATGAACTAATTTGGTTCAGATCCAAAAATCTCTCACCTTCTCCTAAAGTATCTCTTCAACTCCACTCTTTTCTAAAAAAAATCCTAAATTAAACTTTTGAATCCCTCAAATCCTCACTCCTCATTGGATTACTCAACTGTCTCTAAGATCTCTTCATTCTCGACATATTCTCCAAAATTTTAAATTACAATTTATAATTTTCTCAAACTCAACTAAACTTAGGAAAATAAATAAAATGATTAAGGGAACCCACTCCCTTTATTAAATGTGAAATAAGACTCACAGGTCTTATAAGTTTTGGTGAATGCTCCTGCATTAGTTTCACTGCTCCAAACAGGTCATCGTGAAATTTTCGCTATAATTTTTTTCTACGAAGGTTAAGAAGATGAAATTTTTAACATGTGAAGCCAAAATCCTGAGGAACTTCGTGTGCAAATTTCAAATATTGGTCTGTAATATTTTCAGAGATATGATCTATGGAAGTTAGGGTTTTTGCAGCATCCCTAATTTCATCTAAAATAGGTGACCTTGGGAAAATTGTCATAACTATCTCTCTAAGTATCAGATTTGAATTTTGTAAAAAGTGACCAAAATTACACAAACTATAGTTTTCAGTGTATCAATTTTAGAGCCGAAGGAGGAAACAATGACATGTAGCATGCCATACAAGTTCGCTCTACTGAACCAATCCATAATAAGGTCATTATGGGATATTGGGCATAACTTTGTCTTGAATCATTCAAATCAGGTCAAACCTATGACATTCGAAAGAAGATTTAGAGGGATACTACAAGACCGAATTTCAGATATTGAAGATCTGAAATCACTGAGATAATTCATTTTCAATATTGAGCTCCTCAAAATCAAGAAGAAGGTGTGTATTTTTTTTCAAATTGCATAAGTCTTGTTTGAAAAATCAGTTTGAAGTGATTCCAAGGGAATTTTGAAGCATAGATATCAGTATTGGGCTTTAAAATCCCCCCCTAAAAATAATTAAACACCCATTAAGCCCTAATAATACTCCACTATGACCCATGAAGATGAATAAGTGCAACATGATATATCAAAATTACAAGAGCAAGTGCACCAAATTTCCCTCTCGCAAAGAGCAAAAAAAAATGAAATGGAAGTTTTGAAGAAAAGTGTGGAAGCTAAGATGGATGGTTTGAAAAAGGGCATGGAATATAATATGGATGGTTTGAATAAAGGCATGATGGATGGTTGGAATAATGGCATGGAAGACATGGAAGCTAAGATCGAAGAAAAAATTAAAGACAACATGGAAGACATGAAGAATTATCTAAAAGCAGACATGGAAGGTTTGAAAAATTTGATACAAGAAATGATTCCTAATGGAGAAAAGATAGTAGAGGAAACTCATGATGAGAATAAAATAAATTTTAATCGTGATTTCATAAACTCAAACGTTGGATGGAAGACCCACCATATTCCAAAGATTGATATGAGGAAGTTTGATGGAAAGGATCCTATAACATGGATACTACAGATGGAGCAATATTTTGATCTCAATAATGTGAAAAACACACAAAAGGTACGCATTGTAACTTTATATTTAGAAAAAAATACATTTGTATGGTATCGATGGCTTTTCTCCCGTAAAACTATTGTCACTTGGTCAATTTTTACGGAGGAAATGAAAGTAGATTATGAGCAATTTTTATGGAGGAAATGATAGCAATAAAAATGAGTCACAAAGATGTTAGGTTATGAATTTGAAATCATCTAAAAGAAAGGGAAGCTAAATATTGTGGCAGATGCACTCTTAAGAAAGGATGAAGAGGTGGAAACATTGCTTTGTGCCATTTCTATTATCCAACCAGATTGGATAACCGAAGCAAGGGATGACTGCAAGAAGGAAGAAGAAGTGTGGAAACTCATTCAAAAGTTACAACAAGATCCTAGTACACATGATACATTTAGTTGGAAAATGATTCCTTATTGTAAACCGATAGCTTATATCTTTGTAAGAATTCCCAACTAAAACAAAATATTCTTTTGGAATTTCACACTTCTCCTTTAGGAGGACACTCAGGATTTTTAAAAACTTACCACAGGGTGAAGAAATATTTTTTTGGGATGGCCTTAAATCTGATATTCAAAATTTTGTGGCATAATTCTTCATTTTCCAGCAAAATAAATTTGAAGAAATTAAGACCCTGGGTCTTCTACAACCTTTATCCATTCTAATTCAACATTGGGAGGAGATTTCAATGGATTTTATCACAGGTTTACCTAAGTCCAAAGGAAATAGTGTCATCATGGTGGTAGGTGGTGGACTTACCAAGTGTGCACACTTTTGTGCATTATCTCATCCATTTAAAGAAAGTACAGTTGCTACTATAATTATGGAAACATTTCAAAAGCTACATGGAAACCCAAAGATTATTGTAAGCGATAGAGATCCCATTTTTATTGGAAATTTTGGAGGGAATTATTTTCTTTTTTGGGTACTCAACTAGCTCATAGCTCATCTTATCATCCTCAATCCAATTTCCAAACTGAGATAGTGAACAAATGTTTGGAAGGATATCTTCGTTGTTTTTTATCTGATAAAAAACACATTGGGTCAAGTGGTTACTCTGGTTCAATGGTGGTATAACACTTCCTTTCATATTGTAGCAAAAATGACCCCATTTATGGCACTTTATGGATATCATCCACCACCAATGACATCATCTTTAAGAGAAAATTCTATGGTTCAAGCAGTGGAAGATCACATCGGGCATCAACAACAAGTTCTCCAAATATTAAAGGATAACCTAAATTTGGCACAAAATTGAATGAAACAACAGGCAGATCAACATCACAGTGAGAGAAGTTTTGATGTAGGAGACTGGGTATTCTTACGGCTAAAACCATACAAACGAATTTCCCTGAAAGCAAGCTAAGAAGGATAATAAATTATAGCCAAAGTACTATGGTACTCACAAGGTGTTGCAAAATATTGGTACTATGGCATACAAATTGGAGCTTCCTGCTTCTACGCGAGTACATCCAATTTTCCATGTTTCATGCTTAAAGAAGGCTATAGGTGAAAAAATTCCAGTTCAAACAATATTGTCAGAACTTGACGAGGAAGGAAAAATCATATTGGAACCTGAAGCAGTCACAAAAATAAGAACTTGAAAGCTACGAAATCGATCAATTTCAGAGTATGTCATCAAGTGGAAGAACTTACCCACTGAATATTCTACATGGGAGGATGAGAATTTTATACAGAAGCATCCAGAGCTACTCAAGCATTGAGGACAACACTTTTTTGAAGGAAGGGGGCATGTTAGGTCCCTAGATTACTAGTGTAGTCCCTTATTTTTGTTAGTGTAACCCCCTTATTGTTATTGTTGTACCCTTGTAACCCCCATATTGTTATTATTGTGCCTTACATTATTATTGTTAGGTCGTCTAGGATTATATTGTGACCCCATGGAATCCTATATATAGAAGGAGGTTTTGTCATTTGTATCATCCAAGAATTGTTCATCTATGTAATGTAAAGCAGGTTTCCCCCTCAAAGTTGCTGAATTCTATGGCACTGATCTCTCTTTTCTTCTATTTTTGGAGCTGGTTTCATAACAAAAATAAAAAATAATGCTTGTCATTTTAATTGCATTCTAGGAATGATCAATACTTCTTGCGGTGAACCTGAAAGAAAAACTGATAAGCAAGATCAACATAAAATTTATCTGAATTTATCTAAGGAAGCATTGTAACAGTAACAATAACATTTAGAGGTCTATGTTAGAAGACATATTCTGACGTTGTTAGACATAGCAGTTGTTGTTAATTGTCTGTGATACATTCCGAGTGTGATACCTCATTCCACGTAAGTAAGTATATCGGAGCTCGTCCATTTAATTTTGGGTATATCGAGAGATGTTCTAGTACGAAAAGTATAAGGGGATACTCTCACTATGAAGTTTCGCATTAAAAAATGCTAATACGGATTGGGTCTCCACGTACCTTCGAGTATATTTGGGAGGACAACTTTAGGTTTCTTACCATCCATGGGTAACAGAGTCAACCACCTTGTACACTGTGATACACCAAACATATAATTCTGGGATATTTCCTGCACGTATATAAGTCCTTGGTTTAATGGGGAGGTATATTGCCGTTTACAGTTCTGGGTAAACCTTTTGCCTAGCATCACCCTCTTTTTTTTATATTTGTTTTTGTATTAAAATCAATCAACAATCGTGGAAGAAGATCAACCCTTTCCTCGTCATCCATGTAGGACATCAAATAAACCACCTTTACTGCCATAAGCTACACCTAGTAGACGAATTCACGCTCGTCCTACCAAGTCCGGTACCTCTGGAACCTTTGGTGCTACTGTAGAGTCCCATAATTGTTTTGTTTTGACACCCTTTTTGCATCATATTTTCCTTATTTTCCTATAATTGTCAACCTAATAAGGAAACAAACACATGATTTTGGCAAGGTAAAGTACATGTGTGTCCTATTCTTCATATTTATTAATATACCTTATTGTTTCATTAAATATTACATTCAACTACAGGATTCATACAATTCTGTAGCTATTCCACACATCCGCAGCTGCCTTCATTCTTAGCCGGGTTTCCGTGCATCAAATCAGCAAAGGAGTACATGGATGGATAGAGGATGATCCCCTCATGGATTTCCTCCTACTTATCTGAGCCTATTTATCAAGATGATCATGCATTCCTTCAATCAAAGATAGCAGTCAACACGTTGCAGCATCCAGGAACAAAGTTTGGAAATAATACGACTGTGTCGATTTTATTTTTCAATAGCAAATCGATAGATAAGCGATATCTCGTTTTTTATTTTAATTTTTATAAGGATTCTAATAGAATATCCATAGGCTTAGAATTCGCATATGGCTGAATGCGTCCTATAAAAAAATTACAACTTTGTGTAATTCGGGCGCGCCAAACTTTCATTTCCTGAACATTTTGTTTGAAGATTTTTTGTTAATTTAAAGTTTCCTTTCGTGAAATTTGATGAATTGGTAGAGTTAAGAACCTATTGCATTGCGGAGGGTCCTTGCAAGCAGACTAGGTCGTTTTACTTTTAGTTTTTTATGCATCTCAAACGTATTGCTATTTCGTAATTCAGTAAATGATTTTTATTCCTGCCTTATTTCCAATTATCAGTTTTAATAGTTCAACGTTTTGATTGTTTTATTATATAGAACAATTGATTGAATTCATTATGTTATGGTTTATGTAGTTTAGTTCAATTCTTTTTCATTTCTATTTCATACTAGAATTTGCAATAGAATTTAGTTTAATTCTTTTTCATAGTATTTAGACTTTCATGTTTTCACAAGATTAGAACTGTATCATATTGCATGATTTTTCAAAATTACTTTTATTATTGCTGCAACATCAAATTCTAAAATCAACTTGATAAAAATATAATTGATTATTTATTTTTAAAAAGAGTCATATGTTAAACAATTCTTAAAACTCAATTCAATGGAAAGTAATCATATAAATAACATTTAACTTAGATGATATAATTTCTTTAACAAACATCACTAATCCATAGGAATTTAACATTGATTCATAAGTTCAATAATTATAAAAAAAACTCTAAATATTCAAAACTCACTTTAAACGACAAAGACTTCTAGCACATATGGTGCACTTGCACTTCATCAGTTTACTAACTTCGGTCGATGATTTATGCTTGCAGTTTAAGAAACATTAAATTGACTAAAAATTTTGGCGCCATTGCCGGGGAAGTATAAATAGAAATCTTAGGAAATAAAATATGATATGCATAGAAATAGAGATTCTAATGTTAGGTTTATAGGTCGAGGGAGGAGTTTGATTCCTACATCATCACTCACTCCACCCCGACCTTGAAGTTATGCACCACCCAATAAAAATTGAATTCCATATGTAGTCGGTCCACATAGACTTCCTGAAATCCTAAGATTTGAAATCCGACCTACTTCACCTACTTCATCTACTAAAGTTTTAATTGAAGAATAAAATCCCCCATCTCCAACTACATGAGTGATTTTTATATATTCAACATGAGAACTACTTCTATGATAGGAATTAGAAGTCCTTAGTGAAGAATAAGAACAAGAAATTAGTTCGAATTCCCCACTGATAGAAGAACCATAAGAAGTAGAAAATCCTATTGAAGAACTAGATAATTACATTAGTTCTGAAGAATGCATCATGGTTGAAGAAGGAACAAGAGAAGTACACAATATATGTAGAAATGATATGCACTAAGCATGGATATGTCCTAGATCCACCTAATCTCACAATATTTAACTTTATGCAAGATACTGAACCTATTCCACTTGTTAATATTTTGTTGAAAATCTAATTGCACACACATGTAAAGCATAAATAAAAACAATCGCATATAACACAGTTTTTAACCGGGAAAGCCTGAAGCTGAAAACCCAAAACTATATATTATGTATCATGGAATCATATTATAATCATCATACAAAGCTTATCAATCTCTCAGTACAATACAATCGTCATACACTAATTAGGAACAATCTTGCAAATCCATGCACCGATCTTTGCATCCTATTAGCCTGCCTCCACTGCGCAATCCCTGATGAAGAATAGCTTTGAATGAATTCGAATTACCCTTGCCTTGACTGCGCAACCCTCATTGGAAACTCCAATGTGTGTGTGATTCAATCAATGCATCATTATAGTAACAACAGATAGTCTATCTTTCCCTTTCACCTATCTCTCCACTGGGTCCCCACTAAAATTTCCATGCACTGTAGTTAACTACTGTATTGTTTAGTTGATTAATGAGTTATTATTTGTGAATTAATTAACTAATTAATTCAATCCACTCTCACTAGTGTATCATTCAGTTAGACTAGATACAACTAGCTCAACTGAGTCTAACTGAGTTAAACAAAATACAACTCCATAACTACTTCTTCCAACTGTGTCATAACTTTGCCACTTGAGTTATAATTGATTCCTCCATGCATTTTCTCCAGTAAACCCTTGGGAATTGCATAATTCCCTCAGTCCACTGATGTGCCACATCTATGCACTGAACTGAAGTGCTCCAAGAGAATAAGTTGCTGTTTAGTGTCTGATTATTATTAAGAGCTAATAATAATCGAAATGCATCTATTTTTAGATCAACGATCTATAAATAGAATTTTCCCAATATTCTAAAAATAGAATTTCATCTATTTTTCCAACTTGATCAACCATCCAAAAATAGCATCCTACAACTTCTGAAATGTGATCATCATGTCTAAAAATAGACATAGTCTAAAAATAGACTTGCGCCAAAAATAGCCTGGGGGCCCACTTAGTGAAGGCGACTCTTTTCACTAAGCTCATCATCTTGTTGAATATCAACACTTCCTCTCAACAAGATAGGAATTATCCTTCACCCCGATCCTACCTCTATGGTATTCGAATTTTCTCCTGGTGAGCGCCTTCGCCAGAATATCTGCATCTTGATCCTCCGTAGGAATGTACTGAAGCAACATGATCTTCTGTTGCACACAATCTCTGATATGATGATACTGAATATCAATATGTTTAGATCTATCATGAAACACAGGATTAACTGAGAGTTTAATGCAACTCTGATTATCATAATGTATCACTGTGGGATCTAAATGTGAACCAAACAAACCAACCATTATCTTCCTCATCCAGATAGCCTCACATGCAGCTTGAATTACTGCCATGTAGTCTTCTTCCGCTAAACTGAGTGCCACAGATCTTTGTTTCCTTCTGTACCAAGAAACTGCCATAGATCCGATACTGAAAATCCCTCTTGATGTGTTCTTTTTGTCTGTTGGGCTTCTTGCCCAATATGCATCCGTGAAGCCATGCAACTTCACCTCATCTATCTGTCTGTACCATTAACCATACTCAGATGTGACCCTGAGATATCTCAGGACATATGCTTGCCTGCCTTCCAAAAGAGCTTGGTAGGCTTAACCATCGCTTGTGAAAGTTGGTTCACCACATAGCATATGTCCGGTCTTGTATTGACTAAATACATGAGTGAACCCACCAATTGTCGATAAATAGTGGCGTCCACTACCTTTGCCAATGTAGCATCCTCTTTCTTGCAATTTCCTGGAAGAGGACTGTCGATAGGCTTGCAGCCTTGCATGTGAAACTTCTCCAGTATCTCCTAGGCATACTAGCCTTGAGACACAAATAGTTCACCTTCCCGCTGCCATATTTCCAATCCAAGGAAATAATGAAGGAGGCCCAAGTCCTTCATCTCAAACTCCTTTGCAAGATCTGCGTTGCATGAGTGTATCAACTGCTCATGAATTGTTAGTATTAAATCATCAACATAAAGTAAAATGATTAAAAGCTTACCCGCCACCATAATCTGGTACAGGTTTTCATCTACCTCACTCTTGGTGAAGCCAAGTCCAGTGAAATAGCTGTTGATCCGAGTGTACCAAGCACGGAGTGCTTGTTTCAACCCATACGACGCTCTTTTGAGCCTGCACACATGCGACTCGTTGCTGAAGATCTCAAATCCTTCAGGCTGCTCAATGTAAGCCTCTTCCTCAATGATCCCATTAAGGAATGCAGTCTTCACATCCATCTGATGAATGTGCCAACCCATCTGCGCTGAGAGAGAAAGGATGGTCCATATGGAAGAATATCATGCGACAGGTGCAAAGGTTTCTTCATAGTCAATCCCATCAATCTGTGAGAAGCCCCGAGCAAAAAATCTTGCCTTATACTTCTCAACACTCACATCAACAACTTGGTTTACCTTGTAGATCCATCTTGATCCTACAACTGATTTTCCCACCGGGCTTGGAACAATCTCCCAATCACTGTTTCTGACAATGGAGTCATACTCCTCCACCATTTCATCTACCCATGTGGGTTCCTGCACTTCTTCTTCAAAAGAAGATGGCTCTGTCATGATACACTTGCTCATAAGAGCCATGTATCCAGTAAATCGGTCAGGTGACTATCTCTGTCTGCGCTGTGATGTAGGAACTCCTACATTCTGTGCTGCATCCCTCCACTTCATTTCTCCACTTCCCTCCATCCCCATGTTATTTATTTTATTGAAATATGCTTTAGCCTTATATATATTTCCCCCAACAATATATATATATCTTTAATTAGTAGACCATTATATATAATTTCCAACATTATTAAATATATGAATCTTTATATCTTAATCACTTGGAAACCCTTTTTAAAATATATATTTCTCATGAATAATAACAATTACATTTCTTTAATGGAAATGTTATGACATATATGTGCATTGTCCTGATATATTAAGTTACCATACCCATTTTTCTTATGCTATATTCCATACCTCTGGAATATGGTATGTTATATTTTAATACACATATATTTAAGTTACCCCACTTATATATATATTAATGTATTTTCCTCCATACCTTTATTGTATTCGAATAAATATAAATATACCCTTTTCACACATATGAACGTATCTACTTATTCCCCATATGCACAATGCAACACATATGTTACCGTATGTGAATTGCATCCATAATATATTCATTTAACCTACCCGAAAGATGTATTTGTATTAATAAACTAAACATTTCTTATGAGTGTCAATATATATTACCTTTAACTAATGTACAGATCCACATATGCATAAACTATTCATTATTACAAACATTTTAGTATATTCGAAATATATGGACGATAGTTAAAGTTTGCATTAACCTACGGTCTTATTAACATACTTTATGGTGCATACCTCCTCAATTTTGCTATATGACTACATATATGTGTTTTCCACCACATATATATATCAATTTCTATAGGGCTCTTTGTATTATCCTATTCGAAAAGTTCCTTAATTATATAGCTATGCATACCAACCATATACATGAATAAAACCATATATATTTTCACCTCTTAGTATGCTTTGAATGTAATTCTCCTAGGATGTTTAATAACTATGGACGAAATTCCATACTCCATTTAACATACGTTAGGTGACAATTAAGTATGTGTAATTATTGATGAATATCATAATGAAACGACGACATAGTTCTGTACACATTTAATACTTATTACTTTGAAACCTTAACCCATTTAATGACCATACCATATCACATGAAGGTCACATGTGTAGGGTCGATCTCACTTAATGTTAATGGTGATGATCAATCTACACTTATCTTTGTTTTCAAATGAGTTAGGGTTTTATTTCGTTATTCGTTTGATGTTTAGTCACTGTTAGAGTTCCCTTTGGTGTGAGCCGCAAGCAACACCATTTTCTTTAGAGTTTGATGATAATGTTCAGAGGTATTCAAATGAGACCAGTTCACTCAACCTTTCCATACGTTTCAACCCTGCGTTAACTTACATAAATCCACTAGGCTATGGTTATCCAACTTCTACAACTCACAATTTTATTTCAAGTAATAACCTCCTGCTTTATATATCTCATTCTTGTTTTATGCATTTTTCTTTTCCACATTCTTTGTAATTAATTTCTAGTTGTTACGAAAAATATTTCAATTTCTGAAATGGGTTTCTGGCATTTCATTTTGTTGTAGGTTTTACACTCTTTAGATGGATATGGAATCTCCATAGGCTTTTCCGGTGTTCTTACATCTAGAACAGAGGTAAGAGTACCTTGTATATGCTATTCCTCTCTGTGTAGGGAAATTATATAGGGTTTCACTCTTCTGAGAGTGAACTATCGTCTAATTTCATAATTTCATTTTGATACCGCATATAATTTCATTTTGAGGTTTTAATGGTAATTGGGTTTATCAATTTCCAAGTTATGTGGATGAAATAAATTTTTTCCCCAAATAGCTTTACTTTGACCAATGAGAAATTATTTTTCTCTGCGTTAAAATTTTATCACCACAATTATAGTAAATCCGAATTAGGAATATCACCATTAGTATTAGTTCCACCGTATATTTGTAAAGGTTTTCATATTATAGGTATAAAATGTTTCCATTTTACCCTGAATTGGACTACGAAACCTTCCATAATTTTGATTTCCCAAATTCGAGTTTTGTTAGTTATTGTATATCAATTTTATGCACAACGTGCAAGATTTAACCACGACTGTAAATACGTTTGAATTTTGGGTTTATTCCCTATTCACAACGCCACCTCGCCGTAACGTATTCCACTTCTCTATGTGGGTTTGTATAATTATTCAATAAGTTTATGAATAGTTTAATTTTAACTACTTTACCATTAACTTTGAGAGGGATTCAACTAACTCGTATTTCAGTTCCATTGAATTCATACGACAAAGAGTTGAATTGTTTCCCTACGTTTTGATTTTCAAATTCGATTTTTCGCCATTGTTTTAGTTCAATATAGTACAAATCCGATATTCATAATTCCGATCTTCCATGAATTATTACTTTTCTGTTATTGATATTCTTTGTATATATATATATATATATATATATATATATATATATATATATATATATTCGCATTAAAATTACGTTTACAACTAGGATTTAGTGATACAAGCTCATCTCAGCCTCATCACTCACCAATATTTTTATTGGTAGATTTCCGTTAATTCTATATTTTGAAATTCCTCAGGAGTTTGAGATTATGTTCAATTTCATTTTAACATAGATGTACTCAGTTCCTTTGAATTTTAAATTGCAACTCCAACTGATTTTTATTTCTCTATTAACAATGACTATTAATTTCTAGTTCTTTGGAATGTCTGTCTATATAATTAGCCAGATTACTATAATTGCCTTCATATAAACAATATATTCCATATACTTGATTTTGAAGTATTCTAAAATGATAATTTTTCCGAATTGAACTTAATTAACTTCCAGAATTCCATTCCTTTTATTCTCAAGTCAATTAGAGATTTCCAAAGTTGAAATTTGGATTAAAATTAAAATCTCTTCTTCTATCTCTAATTCGGGAAAACCCTCTCTTTCCAAATTTGCATAGTTCCTCAACTATGTCCAGATCCACTTTACAATGCTACAACCATCCTTATAAGTAATTAATTTCTTACCTTTGTTTTAGAACTAATTAATGTATTCACATTTCTGTTGTTCTTTTAATTTTCTGAAATTAATATTTTGTTGCTATCCTATGCAAGAGGAATTTCCATCCTTCCACAAGTATCATTTGAATTATTATCTCTTATATGACTTGAATATCTTCTACAATTTCTTTTATCCTGCTTGGTGTTATTCTAACACAACTATATGTATTTCTGTGTAGGTATTTTATATTTCCTTCAATTTTAATACAATTACTTCCAACTAAAATCAGAATCTCTGATGACACATTTCATCTCCTTCTAGGCTGGTCATCCAAGTATATAGATTCCATCCATCTATATCCAATAATGTTTACCAATTTCAACTCTACCTTCTGTAGTTTAAATTATTAACTGGATGACTTTCAATCAAGATGTAAATAACTATTGTAACTAATATTTTTAACTGATGTATACTATGTTTTTATATTCAACTCTATAAAAGGAATGTCATATATGTAAAAATTTTTACATGAGTTTTCAACCTATTTATTTTCAGTACATATATGTCTCTATATGTATGATTGCTCATAAAATAGGAATTATTTATTTTGAATTTGAAGTATGTTTATTGTGTAGATCTATAGTTTTAGTATTATAGTTACGGTTTACCTCTAAACTATTTATGCATAATTCCATATATACTTCTATGAATAACATATATTTTGTTTAAATGTCTCTGTATTTTCACCTTACTTACAGTTATGAGCTTGGTTGATCTAAAGTGTGTTCTCTATATCTTTAATGATTTTTATAATAGAGAAATAACAAAATATTTAGACCCTTCCCTCAGGGTTTAGAGATTCTGTATGTTTGTCAAGTATTTATTTCAGTCTATGTAACCATACAAAATAATTAACTATACCAAATATAGTTAAAATTTGGTTAAACACATATGACAACTATCCATCTCTGAATACAATAGACAATTACACTTAATTTATAATGAGCTGAATAAATATTTGAACTATAATTCATAATCATAACCATATATGAAGATATCATAATTTCATAAAATATAACAAAATCATGAGACAATTTCTAACAAAATGTGCATACCAAATCTTGTAAAGACTATTTTCCACCCAACCTTGAGCTTAATCCACAGCTCCCCTCGAGCAAAGACCAAATATTCCACAGTGTAGACAACCTCTTGTCTACCTAGGAATAACTTATTTAAGCTTGCTTTCCCTTAGCATGTTTCCATAACTGCGTCTAATTAATTTGGGATGTTGTTTCCCTTAGCCTAGGATTTAATTTTCTTTCTTCCACAAAAGCTTCTTTAAAACTAGATTTTCCACTTTCTAGTTTAATTCTTATCTCTTCCTAGTAACTTTCCACTTTACTGAGGCCTTTATTAGATCTTTTTCTCCCATCTAATAAAATTTAATTTAATTTATTTTTCTCCAAGGATTTTTGGAGAATTTTGGGAAATTCTTAGGAATCTAATCCATCCTCATGGATTTTGACTTCCTGGTCTCAATTTACTCTGTCTTTACCTCATGGTATTATTTCCACATTTATATATTAATTTCCACAATTAATATATTTACATATTTTATTTCTAAGGTCCCCCCAACCTTTATGTGTATTCTCTATTTATAGAACGTTGAAAATAGGGATATTACAATAAGAGAGGAAATACAACAATAAGTATTTTGTTTTAGTGGGTGTTTTTATTGTGGCATCAGAGCACTATGGGAAAATACTGTTTTCCACAAAATCATTATTTAATTGATGTTTTTATTTTAACTCAAATATTTCTCTACCAAAATTGGGAATGTGGACATTTGTGTGTGGATGAGGAGTAAAATAAGGATATGTGTGCAAGAGTGGGAGAATGTAGTCCACTATAAGAAAAAAGGACATTGTCGAGGGTCAAAAAATGTCACCATAAGCTCATCGGTGATGTTAAAAAGAGCCTTTGTCACCAAAAACTTAATATCACCAAAGGTGGCATCACCAAAAGTACAAGTGTTGTGGTGACAATCAAGGTCTGTCACCCATAATGATTTATAATGATGGATAGTGATCGTCACAATTTCATATGAGAAATGATGATGGAATTAGAATCTATCACCAAAAAATTGAACATCACCAAAGGTGGCGTCTCAAAAAATATAAGTGTTATGGTGACATTCACGGTCTCCTACGAATAATGCTTATAATGGAATATATTAATCATTATCATTTCATATGAAAAACACCAATTTATTGTGATGGAACTTTAATGGTCGTCACTATTAATGCATATATATATATATATATCAAGGTTCATTGACTATCTCCATTTGATATTTTGGTGAGGGTAAAAAAATGTCACCATAAGCTCATTGGTGATGGTCAAAAGAGCCTCTGTCACCAAAGGCCACAATACCAATGTACAGGTGTTGTGGTGACATTCAAGGTCTGTCACGAATAATGATTATAATGATAGATAGTGACCATCACCATTTCATATGAACAATCGTGATTTATGGTGATGGGCCTTTATGGTCATCACTATTGATGGATATATATGGTGGCATTCGTTGACCGTAACCATTTCATATTTTGTTGAGGGTAAAAAAATGTCACCATAAGCTCATTGGTGATGTTCAAAAGAGTCTTTGCCACCAAAAACTAATCATCACAATTCCATATGAATATCAGGGCATGATAGAATTGAACCACCAACCTCCTGCATGTAAAGAAGGTGCTCTTCCATTAAGCTATCACCCTTCAAAGAATTAGAATTTAAAAAAGTAGGCCTTTAAAATTCACAAAACTTTAAATAAGTTATAAATATTTGTAAAGTATTGAAAAATATTTTACTAAATAAGAAAAATAACATTGAAAGTTCATGGGTAGAGGGAAAAATAGTTACGTATAAGGTACTCAATATGTTCAGTTGAATACTAAATTAGAAGTGGAACTTTGAAGACATTTATAGCCTATAAATGATGTATAATTATCAAACCTAGAATATGCAATTACACCAAAGATTTATTTCTGACCTTGTGAATCATGTAAATTTGTCGTGATAGATAAAATTCTCTTCTAAAAGAATTATTTGCATGTCAAAAAGTAAAAAATAATAAGTATATATAATGCAATTATTGTTAATTTATGTAGGTGTTCTTGCCAAGATGCAAATATACTTTAATCTTCTAGGGCATAACTAAAGTAAGATGCAGATAGAACATACCAATAGATCGATGGAAGACAAGCCAAAAACAGAGATATAAAATGGTGGCATTATGGAGGTCAGCAGGATGCTTCAACCATCAAAGTCTCCATAAGGTGAGCCAAGCCAATGTGTCACACAACCCCAAGATGTCTCATCAAAAATACTCCAAAAAGATGCTGCACCAAGAAGCCCTAAACATAGAACCAAGAACACTGCTCCATCACCATCCAAGAGAGAAGAAAATGCCTCCAAAAAATATGTGTATCAAATGAAATCCAAGTCTCTGCAATACATAGGCATCTATGGGGGTGTGTGACACATCTCTTATGCATGTGGGATAAAACAGGCCAACCTTGCACATGTGGAATAAATTCAAAATACATGTTCTACTCATCCGATCAAGATGATCTTTAGATCGAACTTGCACCTCTCCGAAATAGGAATCCAATAAAAATATTGGCATCATCATCTGAGCATCACATCATGGAGTTTGGACCTAGTTGCCAAAAATTAACACTCCCTCTCAATTAGGGAGAGCTCCATCCACCAGTGCCATCTAAACATCGTGCGTCATCTCACCGTAACTTGCTTCACTGGCTTCTTTATTTCAAAACAAAAGGTGAGTCACAAAGACATCACTCACGGCTAACTCGAAGTCAGCTCAGAGGTCTGAAAGCTCTATTGGACTCAATGGAGTCACACACCAACTTGAAGTTGGTTTCATTGAACCGAAGTCAGTTGGAGGTCTGAAACCTCTCTTGGACTCGAGAGAGTCATATACTAACCTGAAGTTAGTTTCACTGACCCGAATTCAGTTGGATGTCTGAAACCTCTCTAGAATTGATCCCATATCAAGTGGTTAGACACGTGCCATCCTAGACATATAGAGTATGGAAATCTCCTATGCGTCCATCAGTCTTGCTATGGTCTCTATTCATATTTCCCACCTCATTGGCCAAATGGGAGGTACTTCCCATGAGTCTGAAACTCCATGGGTAGGATGCATATGGGGCACATATCAAAGAGAGGTAAATCAACTCAATATCATCACGGTGGGGCATAAGCACACCTGCTAGATTCGTCAAGCCTAGCCTTGTGGTTTCTTATAGCACCAAGAAGCTATCCCCAAAACCCCCTTGGAGTTCCCAAAGCTCATCATCTAACAAGACCCTCTAAATAGGGTCGTTCCATGATTCCAAGATTCTCACGGAAGGTTAAGAACATGACCTTCCCCAAGGGCATTGTGAGAATATCTACGACAGCCTCATCAGTTCCTATATGATTAGGCCTTACGATGCCTTACTATACCATATACCTGGATAAAGTGGTACCAACCATCAACATGCTTGGATCAACCTTGGAGCCCAGGATTCTATAATAAACGAATCCCCCTCTGGTTATCACAAAGGATAACGGTGGCATCTAGCACATGCTCGAACAACTCACTAAAGAGATTTCACAACCAAGTGACTTCACAACAAGCCATACATGTTATAATGTATTCGGCCTCAGCGGTGCTCAAGACAACTAACTTCAGATTCCTGCCCAAAGAAGATCTATGTGTGAAGAAACATCCATATGTGATCTTGTGATCCACCACACTTCCAACCCAATCAGCATTGGTATATCCATGGAGTGTCATACTCCCAACAGTGTATCTCAGCCCACGGTCTATCGTGCCCCAGAGATATCTCAAGAGTTTCATGGTACCAACACAGTGAATGTTATGAGGATCAACCATGTGTTGACTCAAAGTGTTCACTACACAAAATACATTCGGACGGATGTTCCCTAAGAACATCAGTGCCCCTACGAGTTAACGATACTCAAGTAGGATTTTCTAGCACGGGCCCAACAGTGCTCCCACTAAGCTTATTAAAGTTGAGCTCCATCAGTGTCGACACGAACTTACAGTCCACCATACCAAATCTTTCTAGACATTTCACAATGTATTTTCCTTGAGAAAGGAAAATCTCACTAGGTCTCTTCTATACCTCTAGGCCTAGGAAGTAATGCATCAGTCCTAGTTCCTTCATCTTGAACTCAACAATGAGCTCCCTCTTGCACTAATGAATGATAGGGTCAACACCTGTCAGGAAGAGGTCGTCCACATACATCACCAGAATAAGAGTCTTTTCTCTATCAACCTTGAGGTAAAGGTTCAGATCAACATCAAGTAGCTATCTATCCTCTCGTGCCAGGCCCTGGGGGCTAGCCAACCTGCAAACATGGGTGTCTCGATCCTGGACTTCGAACCCTAGAGGTTTATTTTTATACATCTCTTCATTTATCGCACCATTAAAAAAAGCGGTCTTTACATCCATTTGATGAAGATTCTGTCCTTGCGTAGCAGCAAGGGTAATAATAGATTATAGGTGCAATAATAATTAGTGCCTTCCTAGATAAGTCTCAGGCAACACATTTTCCCATCAGATCCATGCTTGATCTTATATCGAGGTGACAATAGCTTTTCCTATTGTCTAGGGACCATATCCCAGACATCAGACTTTATAATCGACTCGTACTTTTTGTGTATCGCATCCTTCCAGAATTGATGCTTTAAAACTTCTTCAAATGATCCACGCTCTTATTGTACTCATGGTAGATAGATACCTCTAGTATTTATATGGCTTCTTGTTTTTCTTTCGGAATTCCCCCCTTGAAGCGATATGACTTTGAGCCATGAGGGTCTTATTTCTTTTAGCAATTAGCTCAAGAGCATATACGGTTGTAGTATCCATCTTAATTCCAGCTCCTCTTATGAGAGAATACATTTATTTTTAAATGAGGGCATCCCAGACACCAGCTTGGAAAGAATTTTTGTACTCATGCGCCTGAATCTTATTCTCCCACTGTCAAATCCATACAAGAATCATAGCCATACACTGTCATATAGATGTCATGCATATTGACACATATCATATACTGTCATATCATTGATTTCAGTGTTGTCATGATATTATCATATACTTCACAGGCTTTGCTGACCATGGTTCCAAATACTTGATGGTTCAAGACTCCAAAAACGTGACTGTCCAAGGTTTCAAAAAAAATTCATAGTTCACACTTTCAAGTTTTATCATTACGCAAAGTGTAAGGAATATCTTGATCTTGAATGATTTAGCCTCCACAGCGATATAACAGAGTCACTGAAGCAACTATAATAATGTGACAAGGACTTCTCCAGTATCTTTAAAAGATTATAGTCCTTCACAATTTTGCATTGCTGGTCAGTCAAGATAGTAGAGATCCGATTTTGAGCCATCAGATTGGTTGTGCTGTAGATGATTACCTTTCATGTTTAAAACTTCACAGAGACTATAAAAACCATGCTACCCGAAAATCTGAGCTCTACCGAGATTGTGATGCCCACAGATTCGTGCTCTAATGTGAGACTGACACTGTCACAAGCTTACTGCTAAAATGAATTTTGTAAACATAGGTGTGTATGTCTATGTCACAGTCATAATGGCAGTGACATAGAATCACAGATTATTTTCTTAGCTCCTAAAATTTGCGGCTACAGAAATAATACACCCAGCCTCTCCACCATGAACTGTCATCATTTTCATATCGTCATCATAGAGATACTGACACAAATGTTGTCATACATCATTGTCATAGATGCATTGTCACAACTGTCATGGAGAAACTGGCAAGGCATTGTCACAACTTTCAAGGAGAAAGTGTCATCAAGAGAATATTAAAGTCACTGTCATATGAATACTGCATGTATCATAAGCAAGATCATTGTCATTATGTAACATAAGCACATATGTATCAAGTTATTCATCCAAGTTACTGTCATAACTGAAATTTCTTTTGTCATGGATACACTGTTCACATATTAATGTATATAATCCCAAAATCTCAGCAACTCATAGTCCTCCTTTGTTCATCAAAGTGACTGCATATAAGCTTAAAAAAAAAACACACACTGTCCTATCCGGCAGTCAAGGACATACCTTCATCAATCTTTCTACGATCATCCACAACAAAATATAGAACAATACCTTCTTTAATAACCTTTCCTCAGGTTCTGGTGAAGCAAAATGATAATATGTCAAAACAGTGTTAGATTGCATTTTTAAAATAGTACTGTGGAGATTTTTATGCTCAGCGTAAAACCTATTATGAAGGGTCAATTTCCACTGTGTATCTAGAGCTGAATTGCTGGACGAGTTCGTGATTTGGGCAGGCTGAATTCATTCAAAGTCAAGATATATTGATTATTCAGGGATTTTCAGAGGCCGAGCTTCTACCCATGTTGCCATTACTCTCCGAACACGAATTTCTCCAGGGACGAATTACTTTGAAATTTGAGCCTGAAATCCTTATCTCCAAGGCCCACGCTTTATCAATTGAACAAAGCCAAAGTTCTTCATAAGAATTCATACTCCGAAATGCCAAAAATTTCTGAGTAACAGAGGAGTGAGATAATTGGCCATCGATAGCACCCTTATTCAAATCTAGCAGACCTCTCTGCGAGAATCCTTTCCACCAATTGACGTCCATGAGAATATCATAACTTTTTATGGCCCTGTAATTGAATAATTCTATTAACATAATTGTTTTTAAATCCTTTTCTAACAGTGGCATCTTGCTCCAAAGAAATTTGCGGGCTTTCTAACATCTGAAATTATGCGCGGCTATAGTGTAATTTCCTTGCATTGCTAATCGAGAATAACATCAATGACAATGCATCATTTAGGTTTTCTCCATGCTTTCATGTCGTCACAAAGACTAATGTCATCGCAGGAATTAAATACTTCATTCCATATAATGTGATCTCCATGCTCAAAAACTCTGAGCGATAACCATATGTGCGAGTCTCCAGGATCTGTAGTTGACCTTCTAAATTAATCGCTCCATTGCATCCACTAAATATAAGCCGCAAATTGGTTAGAAAGTATAAATCTGATTTAATAATCCATGCTTAACGACATGAATAAAATGACCATGTTATTGACATTTATAATGGAATGTAGACATTAGAGATGACAAAACCTAATTATCATAGCACACGTAAAGAGGCTCTTCCACCAAATTAGACAGGGTACCGTATGCTATCAAGATCTGCATGTCATCTGCACCATCATGCGTTTCCCTAATCACTCCAACAACGGAAATTATCAGTATGATGGAAGTGCCAGGCCTTCTCGAAGAGATAATTCAACACAAGAAGTTCACTCTTAATAGGATTAAGGCTGTTACTGAAAATATCAGGGCCAACCCTCCATTATACCATAACGTTTCCTTTGCATATGGAATGCCTCCACTCTTGGCAGCTGAAAAGAAGGAAATTGATGATGCTAAAGAAGATGGCACTTGATAGTTGGGTGTACAGCTGATTTTGGAATTGATATTTTGAAAAATGGATCAGATTATTCCAGTCTTTGTTTCTTATTTTTTAAACCTGTATATATATATATATATATATATATACACGGTGCACAAACATATGAAAGCCCCATTTTCCAAAATCATGTTTGTGTTTTTGAGCCATACCCCAATCATATTGATGAAGTATTTGAGATATTAGAAACATCGAACCTCCAAAAATCGAATTCCATTTGGAGATTGACCCATCTTTCTTCCAGCAGCTTTGTCATTACCATGTTAAATTCTGAAAACAATACTTATATCTTGCTGCCCTACACCTCAACTAGAATGGGCTTTGTCTTCTCCTAGCTTTGAAACCATGTTAATTTATGTAGGTGTTCTATGCCAAGATGCAAATATACTTTAATATTCTAGGGAATAACTAAAGTAAGATGCATATAGAAGCAAAGTCTCCATAAGGTCAGCCAACCCAATGTGTCACACAATCCAAGATGTCTCATCAAGAATACTCCAAAAAGGTGTTGCACTAAGAAGCCTTAAATGCAGAACCAAGAACACTGCTCCATCACCATCCAAGAGAGAAGAAAATGTCTCCAAAAAATGTGTGTGTCAATTGAGCTCCAAGTCTCTCCAATATATAGACATCTGTGGGGGTGCGTGACACATATCATATGCATGTGGGATAAATCAGGCTGAGCTTGCACATGTGGAATAAATTAAAAATACATATTCTACTCATCTGATCAAGATGATCTTTAGTTTGATATTGCACCTCTCTGAAAGAGGAATCCAATAAAAATATTGGCATCGTCATCTGAGCATCACATCATGGAGTTTGGACCTAGTTTCCCAAAATTAACAATTATGAATAATGAGCTATATGATCGAATCCTACCGGCTATAGGGTCTAGAAAACTAATTGGAAGTTCTTCTCTTTATTAATCAATTCAAGATGTAAAAATAAAACAATCAATAACAATGACCCTAAAATGCAACGATTAAACAAATGTTAAAATTATAAACACAATTTTTGACTAATATACGTTACTTATCTTATCATCCAGATTTATATATTAGATCCATTTGCAAAATAATTCAAGGCATGGTCATACTTAAATGCTCTCTAACATATTTTAATTGCCCAAATAAAATATTTTCCAACTTATTTGATGGCTAGAACAACTTCCAAACTTCAAGATACCAGATTAAAAAGGAATAACTAGTATATAAATTTCAACCTCACTTCTTCATGTCGAGATGTAATTCATTCTACATCTCTCCACACAAGCTAGAATTCACTCCAGATTTCCTTTTGTAATTCTTGCTCCTTTCAATCACACATAATGTTGCTTTCATTTAAAGAGAAAATAATTATTCTTATATTACAATTAAAAATCAAGACTATTACAAAAAATATTGTATCTATGGACTAAGTGTTACCCATGATGGTTTCCTTGACTAATAAGGGCGAGAAGTGTCAAGGGTTTGAAGCTCCAACCTTGAATGAATAAATATGCATTCTAAAAATATAATTTGGTTATATTATATGATAATATCCACTAGCTTGACTTCAAAAGTTGATGCTAAATTCAACTTCAAGGAGTTTCAAATAAAGGCTATATCACACAATTCATGTTCGAGAATGATTAGGTTCAATTCAAATTCAAATGTTCTAAAATGGTTTGGATGAGGTTTTCCATTATATATTATAGAAATTAATATACAAGTTTATGTTAGTATTGTATTTATAAAATATAATAAACATGTAATTATAATTTATGAGAACAACCAACAACTTAATCTCTTATTAAAATCACAATTTCCAGTTGGTGTTAATGACTTCAAATATCAATGATGATTAGACACTGGTGGATTACCTAACCTTGCATCCACACCATCCATAGTAATATACATCAAAAGAATAAAGAAATGGAACATTTGACGTATGTATGGAGGTTTATGGGCACATTTCATAGCATTTCATTCGACTTCCATCTAACAACATGGTGAAAATTATTTATTAAAAAAGAACGAGATTGAAACAAAGAAATTAAAGAAAACCTGAATCGAACCATATCCAAATTCTAACTTTTTTTGAGGTTAATCTATCTTAAAAAATTAAGGATCAAGTACCAAGAAGCCTCAAGAGCCATAGCTCCAACCTTGAACGAATCAATATCCATTCCAAAAATCTACTTTGGTTGTATTATATGATAATATCCACTAACTTGACTTTGAAATTTGATACAGAATTCAGCATAAAGGAGTCTTAATTAAAGACTATGTCACACAATTCAAGTTTGGGAATGATTAGTTTAGATTCAAAATCAAATTTTACATTATGTTAACATATATATTTGTGTGCTGAAAATTAGTTATTAAAAGACAACAAGGTTGAACCAAACCTGAGAAAGAAAACCTGAATCGAACCTTAGCCAAATATGATTTTTTTTTTTGTTGAGATTCATCGATTTTCAAAGCTCGAGGATCTAAGTTCAAGGAACCATTTGACATTGATCGGGTTGCTTCGAATCTATCTTTCAATAAGAATAAGTGGCATATAAAGAAAAAAAGTACTCCAAATTCTCTTCCAAAGAATCATATTATGCAATTGTCCCTAAGAATTTTTCCTTTCCCTAAGTGGGCACATAATTGGTATTACATATCCTATTACATCCCATTCCAAAAAATACCAAGATACCTTACAATATTTTCCTTCAAACATACATCTTCCATGAAGCATTTCCATTACACATTCTCTTCCAAATTTTCTGAAAAGGTTTGGATGAGTTTTTCCATTAAGTTCATATATATATATATATGATGATGATGATGGTTAATGTCCAGTGAGACCAATCTTTGGTCTATCGGACCTTAAGAAAAGAGTGATTTAATCTGATTTAAGATTTTATTCCTATGCTCAAAAAGCTTGGAGAGAAGCCTCCCCAGCTCACTATAATTTTGACATCTTAAAAGGCTAGGAAGGTCAATATTGCAACAATGATTATGAAATTAAGCTCTAATGTGGTTGTACGCGGGGCACTCTAAGAGGAAATGATTTTCATCCTTGATGTTCATATTCTCACAGAGATGGCAGATCCTTTCCATCCATGGTGTTTTAGGAATTGTCCAACGACTTGTTTCACTATGGAGCTCATGAGAGTTTGTTCTAATCTTGGATATATTAATTTTATTCTTTGAGCTAGCTAAAATAGAGAGATACTTTTGATCTTCTAAGGTGGGGTTGATGACATCCTTATAATACCTTAATTTTCTTTTAGTTGCTAGATCTTTCTCACACCACATTTTTTCTTTGAACTTAGAAGTGACAATTTTTTTAATGTTATTGATGTTTTTCAATGCAACATTCTCGTCGATCTCCCAATGGTTTAACCAGGCCCTAGTGTCTTTATACCAACCTCTTTTAAGCCTTAGGTGGTTTTGGCTGGAATTTGAAGCTATCTTAGGAAGTCTATGGTATCCTATGCTATTGAGCTTGTGCTTGTACAACAAAAGCCTAGTCATAGCTAGGCTCTCGATAGGGGAAAGACCCACTTTTATAAGGAGAATAGGATAGGGTGTATTTCATTTAAATTTAAGGTTATATGTTATAAAATGCTTCTGGATTTGCTCAATATTTCTCCAAGATTCTCTAGAGATGCTGCAACCCCAAACCTCACATCCATATAAGATAACAGGAGTGAATAAAGTTTCAAAGAGGAACTTCTTTCTATCCCAAATTACGAGGTTTTCCATTTTAAAATTGTTTTCAAGACCAAAATAATCTTTCAACCACCCACTAATCCTTTTCTGAATGCTATAGTTCCAGTTGAGCTTGTGATGAATATCGATTCCTAGGTACTTGTAAGAAGACACTTCCTCCAAGTTACTATTGTCATACATAAGATTAGCGTAAGTGTCCTTCTTATATTTGATAACCATAAATTTTGTTTTGTCAGTGTTAATAGACATACCCATGGTAGAGCAGAAATCCTTAACAAGTCTAAGTTGCTTATCAAGATCAAATGGGCACCTTGCGATAAGAACAATATCGTCAGCATAGAGAAGAAGGATGATGACTATCCCAGCTAAGATCGTGCCAACACATCTTGCTTCCTCTAAACAACCTTCTAGCTTGTTGATGTAAATGCCAAATAGGGTAGGGGAGAGGGGGAAACCTTGTTTAACTCGGATATTACACTTAATACCTTTCGACCACCCCTCATTTCTCTTTAACTTGGCAATTACATTCTCGTATAACCTTATAGAAGTCTCTCTTAAAATATTATATATATATATATATATATATATATATATTACAGAAAGTGATATATAAGTTTGTGTTATTATATTATAAAATATAATAATATATATATATATATATATATTAGCACAACCAAAAAATAATTTAACTATCTCTTATTAAAATAAAAACTGCCAATTGCTGGCTTAGTTAATGACTTCAAATATTAACGATGATTAGTAATTGGTCATTGTGTAACCTTGCATCCACGTCATCCATAGTTTCTTGCATAATAATTGTAAATGGCACATTTGACATATGTATGGAGGTCTAGGAGTAAATTTAATAGCATTTCATTTGAGTTCCATATGAAAACACGTTGAAACATATTTACTAAGAGAGAATGAGGTTGAACCAAACAGAGGAAAGAAAACCTGAATCGAACTTCATCTAAATTTGAACTTTGCTTTGAGGTCCATTGATTTCAAACCTCAAGGATCAAGTTCAGAGAAACCTATAACATCAATTGTGTCGCTTTGAATCTAACAAGGATAAGCGGCATATAAGGAAAAATAGTATTCCAAATTCACCTCTAAATAATTCTATTAAGAAAATTTCCCTAGGAATTGTTCCTTTCCATAAGTGGGCCCATAATTGGTATTACCAATCGTATCACAACTCATTCCAAAAAAAACCAGGCTACCTTACATAGTCTTCCTTGAAACATACATCTTGCATTGAAATATATAAAATATTGCATATTACATGAAATATTTACATTACATGGTCTCTTCCTTAAAACATATGAAATATAATTGTGAATTATTTTAAACATAAAATTCCAAAAGGTATGTTTCATTGTCTCTTATTTGAGGAAAATGATAGAGTATGTATAAACATCTAGTGATAAGGTTGAATTTAACATCCAAACTCTAAATAATCATCATCCATCCTAGCACACAATGTTTGAAAGACACTCCATCCTTCAAAATGCACTGTCATATTTTCACCCACCTATTGTTTCCACCCTATAGAGCCTTTCATATTTTAAGTATTTTTAAAATATTGGGGCATGCCTAATATTCTCGTAGGATTTGAAAGAACCTTTATTGTTGAAATGTCCAGGCATCTCTTCACCCACCTATCCCCATGTTGATTTTATCATATTTGAAAGATTCAAACACCCTCTTTACAAACTTCGAGTTAAATTCTCAAACTTCTTTTGGATGAATAAGAAAACTTGATAATATCATTAAGGTATAAAATAACTATTTTCCATAAATTTTTTTATTTAAATTTTACATCACTACATTGAATGGTGGAGGATGATATTGAAGTTTATGCTAAGGCACTTTGTACATTTGAAATTCAATTGTATTTTAATTTCTTAGAATGATATTCAAGCAAAAGACGGTAGTTATTTATAGGGTGGCATTTTCCTTTTTATTTAATGCTAACCTCACAACTCTCAATATAGTTTACAAGGATGTTTTCTAATTCCTTTACTAGCAGATTTTACTAAAGGAAATAAATCTATATGTTTGTTCCAAAGATATATTTATCCTATAAGCTTAATAAAATTTTCATTGAAGAAAAAATTTAATTGATCTATTTTTAGATTTTTAACGTTCTTATTATGTTGGGTCATTCAAGTACAAACTATCCTCCTCTTCTTCCAATTCAAAAATTTAATAACTAACCCACATGATCATGGTTGTTCTAGCAACCATGATCATGTAATACCATGCACAAAAATGGTTTTCCTAAGAGTAATTCTCCACTTATGCCTATAACTTCTTTCTTAAATAGAAGCAATCTCAAGCCATAGTAAAAACCTACAAACCACAGAGGCCTCACTGAGCTACCTAGAGTTTCGTCTTCACCACTCATATTTTAAGGAATGTCAACAAAGAAAAATGATATTACCAACAACAAAAACTACCAATTTAAGGTTCTAGAAATGTATGTTTGAAGAATAGATTACCAATGGCATAGATATTAAATCCAGTGATCTACACACTAAACAAACTATAGAGATGATGTGATATGTATAACTTTTGGTTGTGATCGTATATGTATCCATGTTAGAAAATGCCTTAAAATGATTTGAACAACATGAAAACACACCAAAATGAAACTACCGTTTTCTAATAATCCTACATGCAAGGAAAATAAAATACCTTCCAAGAGGAAGAAAAACATATGGAGCATTAACACTATAATGTCTCTGTCTTTTGAAGATAATTAAGGTCATCAAGTGTAGATACCATAGTTAATATATGCAACCATCCAATTTCAAGTCACATGATGATACACATTTATGCAGGAATGAAATAATATACAGAAATAAAAATAAACGCATAGATGCAGTGGAAATAAAACTTCATTTCATTAATATCAAATAATAGAAATATGCTTACAAACATAATGGAAATAAACTAGCTAGGGCATTGGTAGCTTATCTCTGGGAAGATATGTGGTGGCTATAGGCCTATGAACTATGTTACAGTGAGGCTCGAAGGCATATTTATTGTTGAGAAACAATGGAAAACCCTAAACACATAAAAACGTAACCATAGGAGATCAAGTGCCAAAACTATGGGCCCCGTTTGGGTAAATTGGTACATCAATCTTAGCGGGGACGTAACTTTGGCATACGATCTTCGTTTGACGTGCTCAATACCTTGTTAGAAATATCTATCTGAATAATAAATATTATCATGTGAGAAACATCGAAGGAACTTGCATGTTTCTCTCGATTTTCCCAAAAAAACGTCATTTAGGGCCTCAAAACGGCTCCGGAAGTTTAGGACCCGAAAAACTACTAAAAATAGTAAGCTGTGTTGAAACTGAAAAAATTAAAGGACCGATGGTGGGGGTTCAAATAGAATAGGTGGGTGGCCACTAATATCCACCTAAATCATTAGGGCCTCAAAACAACTCCAAAATTTCATGACCCGAAAAACTGCTAAAAAAATAAGCTGTGATGAAAATGAAAAACTGAAAGAACCGATGGTGGGGTGTCCAAATGGAATGGGTGGGTGGCCACCAATATCCACCTAAATCATTCCTCCCCCTTAGGAAGCAATGATCCCCATTGCGTTGAGTTCCTCCATGATATGAGGAAAATTCTACTGAACTTGGTATTGTATTTGTCGAAGATGTCATGAACCTGTGGGTGAAAGTGCTAAATGCATTCAATCAATTTATTTTCTTTATCAGCCTTAGACAATACATTTTTTGATTCTTTCTGTGTGGTTGCATGAGGTATGGAAATATCAGGCTTTGGCGCGCATGGGGTCAGATCAATGGAGTGCTTGACCTGACAGTGTAGAGGAACCTCTGTGGGTGAGGAGAAAATGTCCTCATATTCCTCTACGACTTTGTCCATCTGTAGCTGCCGTGTATGGGAGCCATGTTTCAAGGCTACAATATTCTTCTTTCCCTATGAGAAAATGGTAATGAAAATAAATTTCCTAGTTTTGTAAAAAATCTTACTGCATTCTTTTCAGTAGTCAAAGAGATGGCAGGAGGCGGTACTACCTCTGATATCATGTACAATTTATTTCCCAAAGTAATAGCAACAGCACGAGGCCAAGACTCATACACATCATGTCGCTTCCACAGTATGGTTGGCCCAATAATACATCAGACTCATCAAGAGGAGAAACATCACATAGTACCTCATCCGTGAATGGCTTGGTGCTGTACGAGAGGAAAAATTTTTGGCGGACATAGAGATCTCTTCCTTCATGAAGCCACCCAATGGTATACAGTTTCAGGTGTGCTATGGTCGGTAGGCCAAGCCGATTCATGACCTTTGCTGAAATTAGGTTCTTTTTGCTTCTTCTATCGATAAGGAATTGAAGTGGAGAACCCTTCACCCACATCTATAAATAGAAGAGGCGCTCCCCGTCCTCTGGATCCTTGGAATCCACCCCTTGGAGCTTGGTGGTGGCAACAATGGCACATGGATCTGCATCAATGATCTGCTTCCATTTGTCATTTCCCTTGTTTGGTTCTGACTCAGGATCAAAACATGCATCTAATTCGGGTGCCGTTAGTTCGGCCACCAACGATTTTTTGGCCCAACACTCATTTGTGATGTGAGTGGGGCTATTATGAAATTCACATCACTTCCCCGTGTCCTTCTTTGGATTTGTGGTGTTTTTTTGAGTCACCTCACTTTGGATTTTCTCCTTGTTATACAATTCGGGGGCGCCTTTCCTTGGCTTCAGATTCGTGGATGCAAAGTCTTGCTTCTTCTCCTTAAATTTCTGTTCGATCTTGGCGGCATAGAGATATGCCGTGCCAAGTGAGGTAATGCCAAGGCACTCCATTTCCTCATGAATGGATATGTGAAAACAAATACGATACTTGAGCACCAAATCTATCTGTGAATCTTTAATACCCAACTTTATGCGTAGGGTATGGATCAAATTCGTTAGTTCGTGCACATCTTGATCCCTTTGCTGCCGCAACGTGGTCCATTAAATGTAATTTTCCTCATAGCTCCCCATAGGGTAATATTGTTCCTTGATTCCATCTCAGAATGAATTCCAAGTGGGTGCGGCCTTGAATAGAGAGGGTTCCCTCTCGCCCTTTTGCTCACATTAGGTTTCCCACTAGTCTTTGACATGGGGGCAACTTTGAGGAGTGCAAAAGTAATATTTTATCGGTTAGAGAAATCATGGACCTAGAAATACCCTTCCAAAAAATTCAACCATATACCTACAACATATGCATCTATGTAGCCTTCAAATATAGGAATGTCAAATTTTACTTGTACCTTGAAAGGAGAGGTGCATCCAGAGTGACTGTTAGATGTAGATGCACTGTCGGTGGGCAATCGTTGAAGGATCTGGGTAAAGTTATCCATCATCGCGTTCTTTTTTTTCTTGAGGGCCTCCTCGAGCAAAAATTTTATAGGTTCTCCTACTCCCTCATATTTATTTTCTTCCACAATATGAGGTCATCAGGGTTTGTGAGGATGATCTTGAAAGGGTTCAACCAGGTCGAGCCCTAACTCCTTATACCCTAACCTCGTTGGGGACATGCAAAGAAAAACAAAGAAAAAGCAGACCGCTCTGATACCACTAATCCAAATTTATGCAAGAACACAATAATATACAGAAATAGACATAAACACAGAGATGCAACAGAAATAAAATTCATTTCATTGATATCAAAAAATAGAAATATGATTACAGACATAATGGTAATAAAATAGCTAGGGCATTGGTAGCTTATCTCTGAGAAGAGATGTGGAGGCTACAAGCCTCTGAATTGAGTTACAATGAGGCTCAAAGGCCTATTTACTGTTGATAAATAATGGAAAACTCCAAACACCCAAAAACCTAACCCTAAGAGATGAAGCGCCAAAACTATGGGCACAGTTTGGGTAATTGGTACATTAATATTCCTGGGAACATAACTTTAGCATATGATCTCTGTTTGATGCACTTAATACCTCGTTAGAAAGATCTATCCAAGGAATAAATATTTTTACACGAGAAACATCAAAAAAACTTCCATGTTGCTCTTGGGTTTCCCAAAAACCGTCATTTAGGGCCTCAAAACGACTCTGGAAGTTCACGACCCAAAAACTGCTAAAAATAGTAAGTTGTGCTGAAACTGAAAAACTAAAAGAATTGATGGTGGGGGTTAAAATGGAATAGGTGGGTGGCCACCAATATCCACCTGGATCATTAGGGCCTCAAAATGGCTCCAGAGGTTCATGACTCGAAAAACTGTTAAAAATAGTAAGTTGTGATGAAACTGAAAACTGAAAGAACCGATGGTGGGGGTTCGAATGGAATAGGTGGGTGGCCACCAATATCTAGCTGGATCACATGATTAACTAATATCATGTTGAAAATTTTTTCCATATAAAAACATATTAACATCATGTCAAATCGTGCAATTCACAAGAAGATGAGCATCAATAAAATAATAATTTCAGAGTGACATATGAGGAAAAGAAGCACATTAATTTTTGGAATAAGACACAACTCTGGATCAGGTAACCTTAGTTTTTATAGTTGTATTTAGAATTATTTTACAAGTACGTGGTGTGCGATTTGTGAACTTTTCTTTTTAGGATAACCCAATTAGATTAAGTATGTAGTTTATCTTCCATTTCATCTCAGTGTAATGTTGACATTATATGATGTGAAAATTACTCATAGGGCCATTCTTGTATGAATGTATAGTTTGAATATTGTAATATTGGATTTCATATTTTGAAAAGAAGGAACACATGCTTAGTACAAAGGTATCTCTGATTAGCCAAAAATATTTATCTTTTTTTCTCTTCTATATTTTATAGGCCTATTGATATAATTACATTGTTATCATGGAAGTAACTAGCAAAGATAATTGTAATTTATACCAGTAGTAGTCATTTCAACTCAACAAGGAAATAAAAAATTCTTATTTTCTAACAAGAGGTAGAAAAACCAACATCAACAAGAAGATCAAATAAAGGTACTGGAAATTAGTAATATATGATACACCTCTCATCCAAATACAAATTTAAAGAACCATAATTCAAGCACAAACACATTTCTTTATGTAGAAAAGAGAGAATGATGACCAAAGATTTCCGGGAAGGAAAAAATGTACAACATGCATATGTTTGACATCAATTACCAAACAATCCAAGAAAATGAATTACAAGATAAATAAAACATATGTACCTCTTCAAATGTGTGGAACCTCAAACCAAATATGTTATGCCATTAAATTATTTCAAGTTCACACTTACAACTCATGATGAGAATGGTTTTTTAAATGTAGAAATTTAGAATATCGTTCATCTATATTCAATCACTTTATAAATGCATTCTATTATCATACCAAAAAAGAAGAAAAAAACTATTGGTATTTCCAAAGAAATAAATAATATAAAGCCTTCTATCAACATGGAAACACAAGGCCCTACCCTTGAAATAGGAAAGATGGATATTTAGATAGAAAAATTTAAATGTAATACTCCTAAGGTGTTTATCATTGTTACAAAGACTCAGTAAACAAGGATCTAAAATTTTCAACTTAGGAGAAGCTTGACAAAAAATTAAACAAATAAAAACACAACCAATAAGTTTCTGAGAAAGTATCCAATAAACTCGTAAGTTCATAAGTTTTAACAAAAAAAAGCAACTCAGAGAGAGGACTTAAATAAGAACTCGAACAAACTCCTTTGATTGATATTTACAACTTTCATTTGGTCTAGGAGAATTGAGACCTTAAAAATAGTTCTGTATGACATCAATGAAACACTAATGGGGTGTGTTGTACCAATTTATCACTTATCAACTTTGTTATTGCTTTGATTTTGACACATATTTAGAAAGCTTTCACTGCAAACATCTGATTGCACAATCAAATTATGAGAATGGTGGTAATAAAATATTTCTGGCACCAACCCATCATCACATTGAACGTGAAATAAAACCTATAGTGATGGAGAGGATGGAACAAAGGAAATTCAATATCAGTTATTCATTCATGTGGATGGTGCCCATACCCTGGTGCATACTAATGCATGAACAGGAGAATAAACAACATGGAGTACACATCTTCTTGTCAAAGTGTAGCTTAGAGATGAATATTCATGTCAGCCTATTGTAAATATACTTATTGTTTGGTTGAAATTTAATTCCATTAATATAAAAAACATAATTTCAAATATTTCTTGTTGCAGATTTTAGATATTATATCCAATCTTTCATTGGTACACAAATATTTCCAGCTCCACAGAGCTAGAGTTGACATGGACAACAATTTTCCACTGTTTTATGGTGTTATTGTACACAATTTACTCCCCAAAAATGCCATGAGTAATGGAATGCATGTAAATCCATTTGAAGTTTGGATGGAATCTGTTTGCAGAAATGCAAGTTTGCAGGAGCATCGAGTGGAAAATTTGTTGTTCAGAGTAGAAAATGTGGAATTGTACATCTCTCTTGTAGTGGTAAAATATTTGAAGGACCAACATAGTTATGGAAGTAACTGACTTCCATGATTTGGCTTATAACATTATAGTCAAACATAAGGGGAGATTTCATTTTTTTGATGTGATCCGTGGGTGGATGCATTGGAAATATAATGTATTTTTATTTTTTTATCTTAGGGTAGGATAACACTATCTATATAAATAAGTTCACTATCTGAACAATGGTTGGTTATGTGGGAATTTTTTATTCTGAGTCTCTCTTTGGAATTTTTAATGATGCTTGGATTTTTGATACTTTCTTGTCTTTATCTTTAATTAAGTGCTATCAGAAGGGAGTGGTACAATCTAAGTCTTAAATTATAAATTGTAGAAGGGGTTGCTTGTGTCAAATAACGTAAAAGGATAGGATTTTTCATACTAAAATTATTTCATGGTATTACTTGAGTTACATATTATTTTCAATGGGATTAGTAATACCACATGTTCCCTTGGAAAAACTATTCATAGGTAACAAGACGCAAACATAGAGAATACACATATTGCACCCACCAAATCAAGCAACACCCAACCAACAGAAACAATTTTACATAAACATCTTTGATGCAAGTGAAACTTTTGAAGTTCAAGTGGTAGATCCTAATTGGGAGATCTACGATTCTCAACACCCCACAACAGGGTTTTCACTCCCAATATGGAACCAATTTTATCTCAAACATTACATATCCAATTTTCAAAGCTTTTTATTTATGCTAAATAGTAGGAGACCTAGAAGCCTACCTGAAAATCTGAATAATTGAGGAGTAGAGTGTGTGTTCCTGAAGCATATATAAAACCCCTTAAATTGAGGTCCTTAAAATCATTGATATCTTCCCACTAGATAATAACCATATAGTATTTATGGAAACATCCATTAACCTCCAACCCACTCCATGTTTTTTCCAATTCCCTATTACCTTGACCCTTACCACCTACACCACCTCATTTATCTATATCACTTAGATTATTTTTCCTTTCCTTCTCAACAAGCCATCCAAAGTGGGTGCAGAGGGGAGGATGATCCCTTCGTGGAAAATTTATTGATATTTTCCCTCTGATAAGATCAGTAGGGTATTTAGGTAAACCATAAACCTCTTTGCACCCTTGAATTCATACTCCATCTTCAACCCACTCCATAATTCACCATTTTTCACCTTCACTTGGGGTGAAGGGAAAAAAAATTCATCATTCCCCACCCTCCACTTACCTCCAAGCCACTTCATTATATATCCTTCACCTTGTTACCTTGACCCTTACCACCCACCACATTTCATTTCTCTGCATTTGTTTCATCCTAATTATTTTCCATCTCAACAATCAATATGAAGGGGGTGGAGATGGGAGGAAGGTATACATGATGATACCGCTTCATTACATCCCTTACATCATGCCTATATCCATCCTAGATTAGAATAATCTAGATAAGTGACCATGGAGTTGAAAAAAAGTGGCAACTAGCAGTCGAATGGAACATAGGATATAGAATGACTTGGCATAGGGGAATGATGAAGAATAATATTCTAAAAATAACATGAAACATGCATGAGTGAAAAATTATATGGATACTCTACTTTACCACACAATATGATGCCATTTTGGTTGTAAGAATTTTCTTTTCACAATTCATGTCGAATACAGAGCTAAGTGGAAAATCTGATAGATAAGGTTGGTTGAATGGAAATTAATGGTGACTGTAGCCTGCATTTCTAAATACAATAGTTTTGTATACAAATGGAAAAATAATGGGAATTAGTTATTTTAAAAAAACCAAAAATCACGTAGAATCTAATGAGAGAATCCCTACAACTCAGGAAAGTATATTTGGCATGTAAATTTGGATTGAATGGTGTGCATTCGCACACCTAAATTCTGGTTGGTGGTGAAAAATAAAGGACGTGGACACATAAGTTTCACTAGAAATTAATTTAGAGATTTTATCGTACAAACGATGATAAGGAAAAATCCTGAAAACATCTTGGCATGGCCAAGTCATTGAATCATGAAAAACAAGTCCAATATTTGTGCACGTATCTTCAAAGAGGGATGACAACAAAATATTTTAAGCTTTTTTAAAGGAATAAAAGGGGATTCTTTAACATTAGAACTAAATAAGGTTCACTTCTCTTATGTCAGAGAGCTCCATTTTTGGAGATCACTGAAGATGGTTCCAGAAGTTAGTTCCACAAAACAAATTTGTTGTTGTTCAATGATCATCTATGACTGTGTCATATATAATAAATTCAAAGCCAATGGCTAGTCCTCTGCATCCATATAGTGTAAAAAATTCAAAGACCTCAATAACATCCATGAGAATGTCATTATATGAATCAAATTCACTCTTATTAGTAATCAATGGGACACCAACCAAACCTTGCTTAGCCTAAAATAATCCATCCTAATTTTATATATATTCATCCTCCTCTCGCCCCACATCCCATCATGATGCTAGTCTTCCCTAATACACGAGTATCCTCTTATGTTGAGGATGTAGGCCTCTATGCACTATAACTAGCTTCTCCACTCTCCTAGGAGGTAAGTCTAATATTCATAAAATTAAGTTATGCATTCAAACCAATTCTTCTCTACCAAAAAAGAACTAGAAATATGGGGTAACAAGAAAATAGCAAGATATTCGAGCTTTGGAACATTTCCCCCAATTTTCCATGCATCCTCCACCGAAAAATTGGGTCAGTCACCTTCGCCTAATTATCTATGACATTTCTTTGCATTGGGCTTTTTGAAGAGTCCTGTGAAACCTAAAAACTGAATAAACTTGACACTCGAAAACTAAATAAATTATCTTCTAAGTGCTCTTACCTTATCTATGAACAACGTAAGCTTTGAAAGGGGAAACATAAACTAAAAATGGGAACTATAGCCAAAAATACCCCAAAAAACATGAAAAACAACCCAAAAACGAAAAGTGTGTATTCTAGAATGAGGTTTTATTTTTTCAAGGTTAATTTGCAACATTTTTTAAAAATGGTAGTAAAACCAATTTTGATGTGCCAAATAAATGGAAAAACACACAATGGTTGGTGCTAGAATACCATTTTTATTTTCCAGGTACAATTTCAATTTTTTTTTAGTAATGACGTTAAATATAAAATAATGAGATTTTAAACACATTAAAATTATAATATTGTTTATACATGTCATTTAACATACTAACAATCCCTAAAATTCTAATTGCTTTCAACCATAATGTTAAACATAAAATATATTTCACACTTTTTCAACCATAGAATTAAAAAATATTAACTTTTCAAAATATTTCAACCATGATATTATGAACAAATTGTTGATATTCAACAAGATTATGAGCTTAGTGAAAATTAAGCACCTTCACTAAGTGGGGCCCACAAGCTATTTTTAGGTGTGTGTCTATTTTTAGACATGGTGAGCATATCTATAAGTTGCAGGATGCTATTTGTAGATGGTTGGTCAAATGTGAAAAATAGATGAGATTCTATTTTTAGAATATTGGGCAAAGTATATTTATAGATCATCAATCTAAAAATAGATGCATGTCGATTATTATTAACCCTTAATAATAATCCGACAATAAATATCAACTTATTCTCTCGGAGTAGTTTATTTTAGTGAACAAATTTGGCAAATTAGTGGGCTGAAGGAATTACACAATTCCTAGGGTGGATGGTGACTCATGCACGGAGGACTCAGTTAGAACTGAAGTGGCATAGTTGTGACAGAGTTGGAAGAGTAGTTATGGGAGTTGTTATTTAGTTTAACTCAGTTAAGTGAGTTAAAATCAGTGGTGCTAGTTGTATCTAGTTCTAACTAAAGATACACTAGTGAGAGTTTAGTGAATTAATTATTTAATTAATTCACAACTAGAGACTCACTTGCAACTGAAAAAATATAACAATTAACTACTTGCATGTTAGTTCCAGTGGAGACCCAGTGGAGAGATAGGTGAAAGGGTGAGTTGGACTATATGTTGTGACTATAGTGATGCATTCAATGCATTTGAAACACATTGGAGATGCCGATGAGGATTGCAAAGTCAAGTCAAGGCCAATTCGAATTCATTCAGAGGTATTCTTTAACAAGGATTGCATAGTAGAGGCAGGCTGTCAGGAGGCAAGAAATTGGTGCATAGATATGCAAATTTCTGCATGATAGTGTGTAATGATTGTTGATTTTACTAAGAGCTTGATGTACTAAGATTTGTACGAGATTACTACATGATTCCATTAATATACATAATATATAATAGTTGGGGTTTTTAGATTTAAGCTTTCTCATTAAACAACTATGTTTATGTGCGATTGATTTTCTTCATGTGTTTACAATTGGCGATTTAATTTATGCAAAGAATTAAGTGAAAGGATTATGTATTTAACATAAGATTAATTTGTTAGATCAGGAGGATCCGATAATATTATTAGTATTAATAAATTTATACATGGTATCAGAGCAGTGCTAATCATTGGAGATTTCAATAGTGAAGCGGTGCTAAGTTTTGTGCTGGTGGACAATTTGAATTTGCTGCAGAAATTTCTTGGTGTGAAAGTTGAGCATTCATTGAATAGTAGAGTATGGTAGTTTGAAGATAATGGATTGAAGGAGTTCATCGATAGCGATGTTCCTAAGCCTACTTCTAGCGATGCCGCATTACTTGACGCATGGAAAAAGAAGGTAGCGAAGACAAGAAGAATTCTATTGGAAGGTGTGAAAGACCATATTGTGTCAAGCCTTCACGGGAAAGCCACTCCATTTTCAATGTGGAAGGTTTTTACAAATCTTTTCCAAAGCAGCAACGACCATAGGAAGTTAGCGCTGAAATATAAGCTCAGAAAAATCAAAATGGAGAAAGGTGATATTATTCCAAAATATCTCACGAAGTTTGTCCTATGTAGGGATGAGCTAGGGAGTGTGGGAATTATAGTTGCGGATGATGACTTGGTGAGCTTAGATCTCCTTGGGCTTCCGAAGAGTTGGCACAACTATGGAGACTCTTTCAATGGACGAGAGAAATTGCTAGATTGGGAGCGACTTTGGTCAGATCTTGTGCAGGAGAAGATAAGGCGAAATACTAGGGATGTCTCTTCATCGAAGAATGATGATGAAGAGAATTGTGCTTTGACTACCAAATCAAGGAAATGGAAGGGGAAGAAATCCCATCCAAAATCTGAGGCTAAAGGCAAGAAGCTGGATTTGTCCAAGGTGAAGTGTTTTCACTGTCACGAACATGGGAATCTCGCCACTAACTACCCACAGAAAAAGAAGAACAAGAAGCCTGCTGGAGCTGCAGCGGGTGAGGCCTTAGCCTCACAATTTCAACTTGATTTCTCTTTGATCACATGCTTCGTTTCAAGTGCAATGGGATCAGTGTGGTATCTTGATAGTGGTGCTTCCTTCCATATGACAGGAGACACAGGGTTGTTTATTGACTTGGAGGAGAAGGATCTCCAAATGCATATAAATATGGATGAAGATGGTAGATACAGTGCGACCAGCATTGGAACCATTACCTTTGAGAGGGAGTCAGGTAAACCATTTCTATTGAAATATGTTATGCATGTTCCAGGTCTGAAGAAGAACTTGGTCTCGTTCGCTATGTTAGAGGACGGAGGTTATGACGTTGTTTTTAGCGAAGGAAAATATTTCCTGAGGCATATAAAAATGGGTCAAACTAAGAGGATAGGGATTCAAGTCAAGAATATATACAAGATGGAGGTAGATGGCTGCGCTGCAATGATGGGCAAAGAGGAAGAAGTGGTGAGTCGGGATGAGGGTGAATTATGGCACAGGAGATTGGGCCATATTTACCATGGTGCCTTGCAGCAGATTTCTACTGGACTTCCCAAGGGTACTCTTGCACAATTAGATTAGTGCAAGAGATGTACTATGGGTAAGTTTGTGAAGACCACATTTCATGAGAAGGATAACCGTGCTTCGGTGATCTTGAAGAGAATTCACACAGATGTGTGTGGAAATTTCTCAGTTGCTTCAACAGAAAAACACAGGTATTATGTTATATTTGTTGATGAATATTCTCATAGATGCTGGACCTTATTCATGTAGAAGAAGAGTGAAACATTCTCAAATTTTTGTGAATTTAAAGCATTGGTGGAGAAGGAGATGGGGAAGCAAGTGAAGGCTCTCTAGAGTGATAATGGTGGTGAATATATCTATAATGAATTTAGAGACTTCTGTAGAAAAGAAGGAATTCAAAGAGAACTCATAGCAACTCATAAACCACAGTATAATGGGGTCGCAGATAGGAAGAACATAATGATCATGGGTGCTGCATGAGCTATGCTGCATGACCAAGGCCTACCGATGCACTTGTGGGCGGAAGCATGCAACACTGCGGTTTATGTGCAAAAATGTTGTCCTCATAGAGTACTTGGAATGATTACACCTGAAGAATATTTTACTGGTAAGAAGCCTGATATTTCTCATTTGAAGATTTTTGGCTCATTTGTTTACATTCATGTGACAAAGGACGATAGGAAGAAGCTGGGGCCAACTACAAAAGTTGGGCTATTGGTGGGGTACACAGAAACACCCCATAATTATCGTGTGTATTTTCCAAACATTCGGATGACTGTGGTGCGACGGGATATAAAATTCAATGAGGTGAAGGCCATGAAGTTGTCACTTGAGAGGGAGCTACACTTGCATGCAGAGGAGGAGCTACTTGTTCCCAAAGATGAGCCTCTAGATGTGGATCAGCCATAGGAGGATATTCATGGAGTGGAGGAGTCCACTCATGCAGAACCAAACATCAGAATAGGCAGAAGGCGTACCACAGAAGATGAGAGACTGAAGCTTGATGCGGCACATAATGTAGGAGTTCCTACATCACAACGTAGATAGAGACAATCACTTGAATGATTTACTGGATACATGGCTCTTATGAGCAAGTGTATCATGACAGAGCCATATTCTTTGGAAGAAGCAGCACAGGAGCCCACATGGGTAGATTCCATGGTGGAGGAGTATGAATCCATTGTCAGAAACAGTGCTTGGGAGATTATTCCACGGTTTGTGGGTAAATCAGTGGTATGTTCAAGATGGATCTACAAGGTAAAGCAAGCTACTGATGGGAGCGTCAAGAAGTATAAGGCAAGATTTTTTGCCTGAGGCTTCTCACAAATCGAGGGGATTGATTATGAAGAAACCTTTGCACCTGTCGCACGATATTCTTCCATAAATACCATCCTTGCTCTCTCAGCGCAGATGGGTTAGCAAATTTATCAAATGGATGTGAAGACTGCGTTCCTTAATGGGATCATTGAGGAAGAAGTGTACATTTAGAAAACTTAAGGATTTGAGATCTTTAGCAGCGAGTCGCATGTGTGTAGACTCAAAACAACACTGTATGGGCTAAAGCAAGCACCACGTGCTTGGTACACTTGGATCGACAACTATTTCACTTGACTTGGCTTCACCAAGAATGAGGCAGATGCAAACTTGTACCAAATTGTGGTGGAGGGTAAGATTTTAATCATTGTTATTTATGATGATGATTTAATACTAATGGGTGATGAGCAGTTGATACACTCATGCAAGGAAGATCTTTCAAATGAGTTTGAGATGAAGGATTTGCGCCTCCTCCATTTTTTCCTTGGATTGGAAATATGGCAGCGAGAAGGTGAACTATTTGTGTCTCAAGGAAAGTATGCTCGGGAGATACTTGGTAAGTTTCACATGGAGTACTGCAAGCACATGGATATTCCTCTTCCAGGAAATTGAAGGAAATAGGATGCTACATCTGTAGAGGTAGTGGATGCCACTGTTTATCAACAGTTGGTGGGTTCACTCATGTATTTAGTTAACACAAGACTGGACATATGCTATGTGGTGAACCAACTTAGTCAAGCGATGGTTAAGTCTACTAGGCTCTTTTGGAAGGCAGGAAAGCATGTCCTGAGGTATCGCAGGGGAACATATGAGTATGGATTATGGTACAGACAGATGGATGAGGTGAAGTTGCATGGTTTCATGGATGCAGATTGGGCAGGCAACCCAACTGACAGAAATATGAAATTAGGAGGGGTTTCAGTATCAGATCTACATCAGTTTCTTGGTAAAGTAGGAAACAAATATCCGTGGCACTCAATTCAACGAAAGGAGAATACATGGCATTAAGTCAAGCTGCATGTGAGGCTATCTAGATAAGGAAGATCTTGGTTAGTTTGTTCAATTCTCATTTAGATCCTACTATGATATGTTGTGATAATCAGAGTTGCATTAAAATCTCGATTAATCCTGTGTTTCATGATAGATATAAGAATATAGATATCCGGTATCATCATATTAGAGATTATGTGCAGCGAAAGATCATGTTGCTTCAGTACATTCCTACGAAAGATCAGGATGCAGATATTCTGATGAAGGCCCTCAACAGGAGCAAATTCAAATACCATAGAGGCAGGATTGGGGTGAAGGATAATCCCTATCTTGTTGAGAGGAGTCTTGAGATTCAATAAGATGATAAGCTTAGTGAAAATTAAGCACCTTCACTAAGGTGCATGTCTATTTTTAGACATGGTGAGCATATTCTATAAGTTGCAGGATGCTATTTGTAGATGGTTGGTCAAATGTGAAAAATAGATGAGATTATATTTTTATAATATTGGTCGAAGTCTATTTATAGATTTTCAATCTAAAAATAGATGCATGTCGATTATTATTAGCCCTTAATAATAATTCGACAATAAATATCAACTTATTCTCTTGGAGCACTTTATTTCAGTGAACATATTTGGAAAATCAGTGGGCTAAAGGAATTACACAATTCATAGGGTGGTTGGTGACTCATGCATGGAGGAATCAGTTAGAACTGAAGTGGCAGAGTTGTGACAGAGTTGGAAGAGTAGTTATGGGAGTTGTTATTTAGTTTAACTTAGTTAAGTGAGTTAAACTCAGTTGTGCTAGTTGTATCTAGTTATAACTGAAGATACACTAGTGAGAGTTTAGTGAATTAATTATTTAATTAATTCACAATGAGAGACTTACTTGAAACTGAAAAAATACAACAATTAACTACTTGCATGTTAGTTCCAGTGGAGACCCAATGGAGAGATAGGTGAAAGGGTGAGATGGACTATCTGTTGTGACTATAGTGATGCATTCAATGCATCTGACACACATTAGAGATGCCAATGAGGATTGCACAGTCAAGGAACTAGTACAATATAGCTAATTAATTACTAAAAAAATGACTAAAATTTGCATATAAACGACTATTTTTCGATCGGTGACCAATAGTAGCTAATTTACAATATCTTATAACAAAACCAACTTTTAGTTGTTTTTAGCTTAGTCATTAATTGGTTATTTCAATTTTGTTGTCTAGTAGTATATTTGGTCATTAATTTAGTCACTGATTTGGTCATTGATTTCATCATTGATTTTGTCATTAATTGTCACAATTAATGACCAAATATACAACAAAATATATTACTATATAATTACCCGGAAAAACCAATTAAAGACCAAAGAAATATGACCAAAATGTTGGTCGTGTTATAAGATACTATAAATTAGCTACTAATAGTCACATATATGCAAATTTTAATCATTGTTTGAAATTAATTAATGACCAAAGAAATATGACTACATTTTTGGTCGTGTTATAAGATACTGTAAATTAGCTACTAATAGCCATATATATGAAAAATTTAGTCATTATTTGTAATCACAAATTTATCATTTGTAGCAGTAATTTTTTTTTTTGGTAGTTTCATATTCATTATATAAATGACTGATTTAGTAGTTTATATTCATTTCATTTACTTTCACTAGTAATCATTATAAATGACTAATTTAGTCGTATATTTATTTTATTTGTGTTCGTCATTAATCACTATAAACTACTAATTTAGTAGTTTTAAAATGATTTTATGTTTTCATTATTAATCAACATAAATTAATTTGTATGGTTTAAAAAATGTCATACAATGTGCATGCTCATCTAATATGAAAACATAAATTTGCATATGTTAATTACAATACTAAACAATAAGTGAAATTATAAATAATTTCAACAACATAAATTATATTATATGAAATGTTAAAGTATTACAGTGAGTTTCTAACTTAATATTGGGTGGACTACAATTTACACATGAAATGATGTTTCATCACTTCAAAACATTATCATTGTGTTGCCAAGGCATTACAGAGGAATTCACCAACTCTGAAGACTTGACCATCAGTATCTATATGTGTGTCTTATGCAGGATATTGGCTCTAAGGGTATCACCAGACCAATTCTCTTATCTCTTTTTTTTTGCATTGTCACTCCAATGTTATTTCTCTCCTCTTTCTTCAATTTATGCTTCTTACCATCAATACTGAGTTCATTTTCTGAAAACAAAAGATACAATGCAGATTGTAAGACATGAATGACAATGAAAACTAGAATATAAAGTAAATTTGACTATAAATAGTTTATACGACATATACCTCAACATCGGCAATGTCAAAGCCATTTTTCCCCATATAAGTAAGAAACTCGAACAAATTTTCTTCAGTTGGGCGATAGTGCACTAGTACAAAATGGCTAGTTAGTTACTAAAAAAATGACTAAAATTTGCATATAAACGACTATTTTTCAGTCGGTGACCAATAGTAGCTAATTTATAGTATCTTATAACGTGACCAACTTTTGGTCGTTTTTAGCTTAGTCATTAATTGGTTATCTCAATTTTGTTATTTAGTTGTATACTTGGTCATTAATTTAGTTACTGATTTAGTCATTAATTTAGTCATTGATTTGATCATTAATTTAGTCATTGATTTGGTCATTGATTTAATCTGTGATTTGGTCATTAATTGTGACAATTAATGACCAAATATACAACAAAATATATTACTATATGATCACTTGATAAAACCAATTAATGACCAGGGAAATATGACCAAAATGTTGGTCGTGTTATAAGATACTGAAAATTAGCTACTAATAGTCATATATATGCAAATTTTAGTCATCGTTTGAAACCAATTAATGACTGAAGAAATATGACTAAATTTTAGTCGTGTTATAAAATATTGTAAATTAGCTACTAATAGTCGTATATATGAAAAATTTAGTCGTCATTTGTAGTCACAAATTTATCATTTGAAGTAGTCATTTATTCATTATATAAACGACTAATTTAGTAGTTTATTTTGATTTTATTTATTTTCATTAATAATTATTATAAATGACTAGTTTAGTAGTATACTCATTTTATTTGTTTTCATCATTAATCAATATAAACCACTATTTTAATAGTTTTAGATTGATTTTATGTGTTCATTATCAATCAACATAAATTAATTAGTATGATTTTGCAACTAAATTTAAAAAAAAATGTCGTACAATTTACATGTTCATCTAATATGAAAACGCAAAGTTACATATGTTAATTACAATACCAAGTAATATCAATTGCAACTATAAATAATTCCAAACACATAAATTATATTATATAAAATGTCAAGTATTACAATATGAGTTTCCAACTTAATATTGGTTGGAGTACAATTTACAGATAAAATATTGTTCATCACTTCAAAACATTTCATTATCTTGCCAAGGAATTGCAAGTGAATTCACCAACTCTGAAAACTTGACCATCAATATTTATGTGTGTGTTGTATGTGAGATATTGGCTCTACGGGTACCACTAGACCAGTTAACTTCTCTCTCTTTGTCACTCTAGTGTTATTGTTTCCATATTTCTTCAATCCTTGCTTCTTACCATCAATACTGAGTCCATTTTCTGCAAAAAGAAAACAAAAAAGTTACAATGCAGAGTATAAGACATGAAAGTCGATGAAAATTGAAATATAAACTAAAGTAGACTATAAAAGATTTATACGATATATACCTCAACATCAGCAATATTGTTAATGTCATTTTCCCCCATAAAAGCAAGAAACTCAAACAATTTTTCTTTAGCTGGGAAATAGTGGCCACTATGTGGCCAAATGACCTGTATAAGCAAAGCAAATAAATGTCATAAATAAACAAAATAGAGCTAGAAATTTCTATTAAGAATGTCTCATGCTCCACTTTTGTAGTTGTATCATTTCCTCTAGTTATCTCTAAGAAGCAGTGACACTTCAACAATAAAACTGGTTAGTAGAAATCTAATGGGTGGAGGAAAGTATTGCTGACACAATATTACAACAAGAAACTAAAAAATAATAAGACAAGACTTTGTAAATTGTGATACTAACCGGGAATATAGCTTCAATATAGTAATCTTCAATTATCAATGTACTATTCCAAGGGAAAAGGAATCCAATTCCCATAAGCCAACAAATTATGTATGCCCCTTGTTTTCCCTGTAATCAATTGAGCAAGATTAGCACACACAATTTCCATTTAGAATCTCTAAAATGATTCTATAAATATTCAAAGCAAACTTAAGGTTACTCGTTCATTTTTCTCTGATGCGAACAAAATTGAATATGCTAACTTGTTTTTGAGCTAGAGAGTTGTGTAATTCATCGTGTCCAAAATCATTGCTTATTATCATGACTTTTTTTTTTAATGATCAGGCAACGGGCCTATATTTGATCAAAAAACATATTTTCATAATATAGTCCATTTTTCTAATTCAAAGTTAGATTTCCTTCCAATTTATGACGTTCAAACAAACTAGAATCATTTTCCTTTAACAAGTCATTGTTGTAATATACTACTAAAAGGACAACTACATAATGAATTTATAGTGGTGGAATACTAATAAATCACAAATACAAGCAAGAAATAACACCACTATGTCCTAGACATGCCAAGTCTTTATCCTCTTGGTTGGAAATATTACTTCATGAAATCAACAAATTTGACAAAGAAAACGTTTCTAAAACTAACCAACGCTAGTGTATCCAACAACAATGACATTTCTATTGGCATGCCCTCAAAATGTGTGGAAGTATCAAACAAGTGTAGTGCACTTCCTTGTAAGGTTAAAGTTTGGCAATGGAATATGTTGTCCCTTAGTCTAGTTAGGTTTTAACTTGCCTTTGATAACTTAGAGAGAATGGGAATCCTATATAGAACAATGATAGAAAGCTTCTATTCATTCTCACTTACCTAGATCCTAAACAAGCATTGAAGCGTTACACAAATCCAAGAATGTCTCACATTCCACCAAGAAACAAAATTTCTAGATTTTGATTGTAACCCTTGAGGCTCTCTCAAATTTGTAAACAAGTAACATCATAAATATTTTTTCTTAGTTCTCAAACCTTCTTCTATGTGGAGCTTGAGAAAATATGTGCATACCCATATCACAATATAGCATGTTGTAGAGTACATTTGCATGAAACCAATCATTTAAAATTTTAGGTTCTATCAAGATTGAGTCATGTGTTAAATGCCCATTAACTGCATCTTTGCGCAATGGTGTCATTAATAATTTGAAGGTTGTTGGCTTGCTAGTATGATCTAATTATTTCTTTGTGCAAGATGTTTTTTCACTCATATTTATAAAATTTTATGTTTATGAACATTATATAGATACAATGGATGCTTCAAATAATAAAAGAGGCAATTATTTTTCCATCAATAGAATTCAAGTATTTTCATATGGTGTAAATTCAGTAATTCTATTGGTGGTACTTAGGGTAAACCTAAACAATTATTTCACATGCATCAAAATAAGTACAAAGTGATAATAGGAATGACTCATGCAAACTTTTTTAATCATACATGTCGAATGTGCGAGTGTTAATGTTGTTGTCCTCAATTTCTTATTGGGGTACCTATCAGCTGAGAAAGTTTGTACAAATGTTGGAAATGAAAATAAGTTATAACAGATAACTGAACACATAACATTTTTAGCACTTGCTTATTTTTCTTTGCAAATCCGAACATGTCTCGGAGAAAATTATCTTAGCTATGTCCAAATGATGCTAGTTTTTGTTTTCCATTTAAATTTCCAATTCAATCCTATGTATCATTATCCAAGAAATTTGGCTCCTTCAGAGGAAATGACAAATATGTGTGTGCAATACAGTTTAACCACACAAAATTTTCTTATTCTATAATGAAAATTGTTAAAAGCACAATGAAGTTGTGAAAATTTGGGGAAAAATAAAAATATTTACAAATCAAACTAAATGCATCCATGTAACAAGTAACCCAATCTAAATGTGCATATTTATAAGTGACTGGATAATGCATCTCAAGGGTAATGCAACTCATCCTCGTATTGGAAACCCCTTTAACACACACATACACATACAAACACATGTGGGTCAAGGACACATCTTTACCACTAGGTAGGTGTCCCATGAATGCCACTTTCTCAAAAGCATCCCTAAAATACCATTGAAGGGGTACCTTTTAATCTAATGAATTATCCAAGTGCATAATATTAGAGTATTAACACTCCAATACTATAATTTAATGTAATCAAGTTTACAATATATTAAACTTTACTAAATAGTTATTAATCATAAATGTCATTAATTAAGAGGTCAAGATAAAAACATAGAACTTATTGCAAAGAAATGAACTCTATTATTATGGAATTTAAATGAGCATGTTTCCTTATGAGCCCGAGCCATAGAGGGAACTTTGGGAGTGACTGCAAAAATTTCCTAGAGCTTTATGGTTATTCCTCTAGGCAAAGGTCAATTTCTAAGCCTTCTAATAAAGCTATTAAGGCTAAGAACACCACAAATATTGGGGTGTTTACTATTCACTAACTAGTCAACACATCCCTTGCATTGCACAATGAAGGAATGCCTTGAAGTGGTAATCACAAAGTTTCAGAGATTAAAGGTAGTGCAAACAGAGGCACCTAGGTTATTGTTATTTTGATTTTGCTTGAAGGAACTAACATACACAAAGAAACTTGAAAATATGTCAACATGGCTCATATGGAAAGAGCTCTATGGTTGTTTCTATTAGCAATGGAAGAACCCAAATTTTTCTTCAGGGAATAACATGGTAGTTCAAGAACAAAAAATAATGGCTTAGATGTGTTCTTAGGGGTATGGTAAAGTAATATTCTTGGATGCACTCATAGATAGATCGGTAGTTAACATGTTTCAATCAAGATTACTTAGGCCAAAAACAAAATCTTTCTTTTGGACCTGAGGTTGCATGGAAAGTGTTCAAAAAAATATTTGAACAAAAAGTGTTTGACAAAAAAATTGGTAACAATGGAAATGTTAAGGGACCTTAATTTGAGAGGGCTTTGAAATCAAAGCAAGCTTTCAAATTATTGTCAAGTCTATCATAGGGAAAACCTTAATATTTTGGGTGAACTTTCTTGATTTTATCGTAAATAAAAAGAAAAAAGTAGAGCTCATGCATATGATCCTTGTGGACCAATAATAACTTTGTTTGCAGGAAACCAAATTGATGACCATTATCTATTGTCTAACATATGCAAAGACACTATTCTAATTTTGGTGTTGTGCCTAGAAAAAGGAGTGATGGAAAAACATGTGTTTTCATCCTTAGAGACTATTTCTTTCAAGGATAAGGTCTCAAATAAACCCCTCCACTTCAAAAACTATAATTTGTAATCAAGTTTACAATATTTAAAATTACCAAAGTGTTATTAATCATAGGTGTCATTAATTAATGGGTCAAGAAAAAACCACAAAACGTGTTGCAAATAAATGCCTCTATTAGCATGCACTTTAAATGTGAATGTTTCCTTATGAGCCCAAGCTATAAAGGTCACAATGGTAGAGTTCTATGAGCAAGAGGTCACAAACCTTCTCTCTTTCTGTGAATCACATGCATTGAAGTCTGATTCACAACACCTATATTAGAACTGTACAAGTGGATCTATTCAAACTGGGAAAAAATTTACTATGAAGTGTATCTATACTCCAAAGGTTTATTTATTATTCAATTTTCTTATCTGGATTATTGTCCCAAATATTTTAAAGAGGGTCCTCTAGCGAAGAGCAGATCCTTTTGTTATCCCACGGCTCCCACACTTCAACCCAACCATTATGTTTGTCACCAAAATGGTAGTTTCGTTTTATGTCCTCATTTTCCAATACTAGTTTAGAATTTATGAGTGTTTGCATATGTTGTCAATACCTAGAGAAAAAATTAAAAACAAATCTTGAAAAGATTAAGTTTGGTTTTTCACATATGCTTAACCCAATCACTTCTAGAAAAAACCAACTATGATTGACGAAACAAACTAAAATCATGACTAGTTTAACATACTAGAAATCTACCTTATTATCATTAACATGGGCAACCTAGATGCAACCTCAAAAGGACTGCTTAGCAAGGTTAAGAGGCCCAATATCCAGTGTATCCAAAAAACCAAGTTCATGCAATTGGAGAAACACTGCACAAAAGCATGAGGGCCTTCTTTGCCACTTATTCCTAAGCTATTATATTTGTTGTGTATTATCATATTTTGAAACATGATTTTGGATTTGACTCTTAATAATGGACAAATTGAACTTTTTCCATCTTAGTTCACAACTTCATGCCATGCTCCTTGGAAATTTTGATGTATGTTAATATGATCCTGTGATATTGTTGAATATGTTATTTTCAAGTCTAGAAAATCTAATCAAGCACAGTTTCTAAATGAGTGAGAATTGGTTCTACCTATAGTTATAGTCATTAATGTTTAGCTCTATCCTTACTCCACATAGTACAAATATTTGGGGATTTTAACTTTGATAGGAAATGGTATCTCTAACTACCATTTTGATCATCCAGCCTCCCATTTGCAATCTTAAATCCACTTAATGGTCAATGCTCTAATCCATCCTCTCAAAAGACATGGTAACAATCCTAACAATATGTCTAGTCTTCATGATTTCAATTTACAAGCAAGTCATGACAACTTTGCATTATACAATGAAAACTATTCAAGTCTTCACAATCTACATCAACAACTTCCCCACCTAGCACTCAAAACTTCAAGTTCTAATCTCGATTCTCCTCCATCCATAGACTACTCAATAGTCACTGCTAGGAAAATAATCTTGAAAGAACAAAAATTGGTATAAAAGAATGTGAGATTTGTGATTTTATTAAATGTTAGAATTTTTAATTCTCATGTATAATCTAAAAAAAGTAAAAATAATTATTTTTCTATATAGTCCATACAATCCAATAAAAAACTCAGCTCAAGGCTACTCTAAAGTAAAGCCTTCCTCCTACAATGCAACCAAACTTACATCCAAACATTCCTTTCCCATGATAATACTCAATGTTATTGTGTACTATGGTACTTCTAAAAAAATATTATAGATGTTTTTAAATACTCCTATTTCTTGACCATCTCTTGGAAAAATATCTTGCCATTCCATTTATGGTAACATGATTTGGGCACTACTAGCGTTAATAAAAAAATGACTTCTGAACCAACAATTGCATGTAAATAAATTGAAATTTTTCACAACAAATTGAAAATAGTAAATCAAACAGACTCTGTGCCCAACAATAGAAGGTAGCAACAACCTTCAAATTTGACCAACCCCTTCAGTTATAAAATGAGCTACCACATATAGATCAGATGACATGATTCGGACTACCAATTCTCATCAACCACCCATTCTATTTTACTGAATAGCTTATCAATAAGCCGAAGAGATAGCTCCAGTGGGGGGAACCTATGCCTTGTAACTCTACAGAGCCATGTCTAACTCAAAAAACCTCCGAACTTTGCTCATTCCACCATCGAGGAGTTAGCATCAACACTAATACATGGGACCTAGGTTTATAAACTAGTTCCTAGGACCACTTTAGCATTGAGGTTAGCACTTTTACATGGGACCTTGGTTTATGCCATAACTTCTTGGACTACTTTAGTGTTGCAGTCAACCATTATACATGGGACCTTAGTTTCCCATACTACTGAAATAGGGCGTTTACCTTTGTATTCCCTTCTCTTCTCACCGACAGCTAATGGGTATTGAGTTGACCGTTACCTTGAAAATGACAGGCAGGGGCGAGTTGACCGAACGAACCACCAAAACATCCTCTTCCTCCCTAGTATTGGATGATGCTTCTTAGAAGTTAGCAGTAGCATCGAACTAATATAATTGGGGATAGGGAGAGGGGAACAAGGGGTGAGGGTAAACCAGTAAGGGGGATAGCTTAAATGCACCCTAAAAGTGGATATGGGTCTAAGATTTTCTAGTAAGAACTTGCACTCACTTTACCTTTATTTAGAATTCAAGATATTTAGAGTGAAAGAAATGCACTCGCTTAAATACATAATGCTTTGTTTGGAGGCTTTTGAATTATAATTGTGATATTAATGAAATGATTAAAGAAATTTCTCTGTTGACTTCGAATCAATTGAATCTTAATAGGGCATTTAAAAGCACACTCGACCAAAGGGAGAAAGAATAGGATTCTTTCAATATTTTCCATGTCCAGCTGTAGATGGTCTCTTATAACATAATGGCTGAGGTAAGAATAAAGTTTGAACTAAGGCCAACCAAGGTTGAGCTCCTATAATTTCATAAGAGAGGAAGCACCTAGATAGCCTGATAATACAAGAAAAGAGGTACCCAAAGCTGCTAAAGTTCCTAGAAGATAAGAAGTGCCTAAAGCTATTGATTTCAAGCAGCCAGCAATTCCAATCAAAGGAGAACTCAAAGCAGCTGAGCGGCACAAAGTACCACAACAACCAAGTGCCATTCTTACAAAGCCTCCCTACGCAGTAAAGGCTATTGATGCTAGAAAACCTAGCACCGCTATTATTACAGTATAACCAAGGAGAAAATAGTAGTGGAAATAGGATTCATTACAAGTGTCAACCATATGAGATCTACTCTTTTATTCTCTTTACGAGAGACCATCATCCTTAACCATGAGCTAAGAGACTTTCCACCATGGATATGTTCTCAGTTCCTCTTACGAGGAAATAGCAGCTGTTGAGGTCATGTCTCGAAGATAGGAAATGGGACATTCTTCGGTAAAAAAAACTCACTTTCTAAGTTCAGATGGGAGGTTCAACCTTGAAACTCTGTCAAACACTATGAAATTGTACTCATGGCTCGCCCCTTCAAAGTTGTTTAAGTGCAGCAGAGGGAAATAGACTTTTAGCACTTGGGCTATTAGGTGCATAAATAAGGATTTCTGATATCTTGCTTCCCCACATATAATGAACTGGAAATCGCCACGTAAGCGGGGGTGATTGCAAGGGTAATTGTTAAGTAATGGGCTCATTGTAGGGGAAATGGTTTGGAAAATGTGCAAAAAAACCCTACTTAGATAGTTTTTAAATCTAAGTAACAAATAATGAATGTCAACAAAAATTGAAAATAAACTTAGACTCAAAATGACCAAGCCTTTCATTGGAGAGAGCCCACAGATAGAACCCCAACGGAAGAAGAAAGGGAGACATACATGTTACAGGTAAGGTAGGAAGGAAAGGAAGGAATCAACCAAAAGCCTTTTGCTGCAGGTTGGTTCAAAATGGAAAAAGATTGATCAACAGATATCTTAATAGGAATTTATATATAAATACCATGATGATAACATGATCTAAGTGTGAAAAGAGGGTGTGATTTCGCACACTTATACCATTTGTGTCTTCCAGTCATGAATTTGCTATATTATATATGTCATTACATCATTGAAATTAGGGGAATCACAAGCCCTTGAATTTTCTAAAGACGAGCAAGGCAAGACTTGAAGAGATGCCCCTCCTTATGAAAGTAGATGCATATGAATGTTTTATTTTTATAGGATTTTGAACGTTCTCCTTTGCCCTGCTTAGGCTCAGATTTAGGAGGGGTCGAGAAAGCCAGGGCTTGAGGGTAACTGAGGTCTTGAGGTGAACGTCCGTAGTTGTTGGTGGGATGGTTCGTGCAGGTCCGTCTTGGTGGGATGGTAAAGAGATCATATATAAGGAGGTCTCGAGTGAAGATCTCGGGGATAGAGACAAGCTAGAGATAGATCCAGTTCTCAATCATTCATCTTACTCACAAATATGAGGTTCCTTGCTAGACCTAGGATACGCAACATGCCTTGTCCCACTCCTTCCATTATGCCACCTTAGTCGAACATTACATCGACCGAAAATCTTGGTAGTCAAGTCATCTCCCATAAATACTGGTTATGGGTGTGGCTCCTTCGCCTTGCACTCCTTTTCTGGAATGAGTAATCGAAAAGCGAATGCACCTAACTTATGGAACCTTGGGGACACCCCTTCTAGGATCTCATATTTTATTCATTATGCCTAGCATTGAACGAAGTTGGGATTGACCATATCAATTAGATCCATAATTCAAATCAAATCGAACTTCATCTTTGTCATACTATTGTTCAAGCCATCAGAAATCCATAGAAAGTTATAAGCTCTACTCTTACTAATCCGCTACACTACAATCAATCCCCTCGCTTCTAACAATGAAGTAGGGCAGTTAGTTATATATGTCATTCTTCTCCTATTAGTGGAAATACGTGAAAGCCTTTTATGTTGGGATCTATACATATTATACTGACCCCCTTTTCAAGGTCAAAGAGGTGGAAATTCTGTGAATGAATAGTAAATGTAAGAAATAAATAAAAAACGTAGTAATTGCAAATAAAAGGTATAAAATAAGTGAAAACCTCTTCCCTGATGGCCGGCCTGGTAACTTGACCTTTTTGATATGGGCATCTGTACGGCCGGATCCATTTCATAAACCATGCTTTAGGAGTGGGAAAGCAAGTTCATAGCCCCGCCAACAGAGAGGACAACGCAGCACACTCTTTGTCTTTGAGGGTGCGTTGAGATTGAATCCAAGCATATAAAGGAGGGCGTAAAGATCACAATGTCATCGAAGCATGTCAATATCCCATCTGGATAGAAGGGCGTGAAAAAACAGATCCATGTTGGGAAGGAAAATCTTACACTCCATGCTAGAAGCGCATCAAGATCGAAGGCAGGCATAGGCATTTGATCGAGATTCAGAAGCAATTGATCGATTTGACTCAGATTCAATTCCAGCAAGCAAGATCATTCCATAACAAGGAGGTGTGTGGGATCCTTCCACAAAAGTAGTAGCTATTATTATCTTGGGCTTCCATCTATGTGCATCACGGTTCGAAGCGTCTGTCCAGCATCCATCCAAAAGAGTGTTAGGTCATTTTTTCGATCACAAACTTTATCGCCGATGGAGTGAGAAGTAGGTCCCACCAAAAACGATCATATATCCAATCCTATTCCCCATCTCCTAATTGACAACCATAATAATTTATCTATCCATGGCATTTCAATCACATACATATTGAAAGGCTCATAAAAAACAGAAACTTCTAACTAGACTATAGAAGCAACACCCGACATATTCACAAAAATAGACACTTTAAACTCCCAGAGCTTGATAGTAGATTGTATCAGCCTTTCATTCAGGTACCCATTCATCAATTAATGAGAAATCCCAAAACCCAGCAATTCAGGATCCAAAGACAGAACTGGATACTGATTCATCAATTCATGAAAAATCTGAAATCCCATCCCTTCTATCGCCGATACTCATGCCCAATCTCGTCTCAGACACATAACAACAGCACCAGAGTTTCTGAAAATAGCCCAAATCAACTCAATTTGTCGCTTCTATACCGCAGACTCCAATAACATCGTCCGTGACTTCAACTCCTATAGACCTCAAGGACTTCAATTCTGAAATCAGCAGTGTCATTTACCGCCTTGCCCACATCATTAGAGAGATAGATTTGTCATTTCTTCATTCAACCGCAGTATTCACAGAGATAGACCTATGATTTCATCATATTCACCCACGGTATTAACGAAGGGGCATGATGTTAGTATTCATAGTTCTTCTCCTCCCTATAAATTGACAACATCCACGACATTGCATTGGATACAGAAAGGAAGATCCAATTTTAGCAACTCAAAGGCATTGAGTGCATAATGATACAGACAATCACAATATCATCCTCCCATCACTGGGATTGCAAACATCAGATTAATTTATTACTGGGAGTTATCAGTCATCTCATTGGTTCTGCAATTATCTTTTTCTATGCCATGGTGGTGAGATGAAGTTGTTAGTTTGAAAAATATTTATAATTACCTTGAAATATGTGAATATTATGCAACTAAAGACAACTCTAATGAATATGCATTGGCTATGGAGGAGAATTAGGAGTATGTAAGAATTGAGGACAGAGGTCATGAGGCTTCTGTTGATGGGTAACCCCTCACTAAATGACTATGAAGATGATGAAGATTATGATTTTTTTACTAAACTACTATGAGGATGATGAAGATTATGAATTTTATTTTATAGAGGAGCTTCGTTCAGAAATAAAAAGATTCGGGGTGGGAAATCTGTCTATTATATCTGAAGAAATCGAGTCCGATCTAGTCGAGTCCAGTGTTTGGGAGAGCAAGAGTGGAGCTTCAATGGCAGATTCTCCATCATCATTCCGAAAAGCAGAGCCAGAAGAGGATTATATTGAATATTTCAACAAGAAATACTGAGAGAGGATGTGCTGCTTGGATAAGATTAACAGTCAGTAAGCCTATGCATTAGGAGTTTTTCAGATCCATGAAACCCGAAAGCCTAAAGGGGTGACTTCCAGGTTGAAGAGATACATTCTAAACAAGCCTGCGGTCACACATGCTTCTCACGAATCCTTGAAGAGAGTGCAACAAGACCTGGAGACTGTGTATGTCGGCCAGAATTGTTTGTCTTGGGAGGCTCTGCATTGGCAATACAGAAAGTTCCGGGTGGCAGCATTGTATGGATCAGAGTAGGATTTTTTTATGACCACTGGCGGATCAATTTCAGCAGTTTCAAGTTTTGTTGCAGAGGTTCTTAGAGAATGATCAGTTTGAAGGTCCCGGGATTTGGTCAAAAGTTTGAAGGTCTCGGGATTTGGTCAAAGGTTCCATGGAGGAAGAAGGGACAGAAGAAAATACAATACCAGCAGCTTAGCTGGTTAGTATCATGGAGGAATCCGTAATGATATTCTGGGTTTTTGTTAGGTCTGACAAGCACAAAAGTAGTTTGGTGTAGCACCAAATGTTGAATTTTTTGTGCATAAATCAAGAGGTAGAGGATCCCAATGACTCTACTTTCCTGCATTTCATGAGGAGAAGTGTGCATTATAAGGAGTTGAAGGTGCAAGAGCTTGAAAGTAGAGGGGATGCTTGACAAAGAGGCTCCATACCGTGGCCAGAGGGAAAGCTATAGAGATCTTGATGGCCCTTTTGGACATCAAATTAGTATCCCAGGTATTGAGGATGTCCAAGATCATTACAGATCATTTGAAATGGTGCCAAAAGAGATTCGGTAAGCTCAGTATTCGCAAGGGTAAGGTCCATAGACCACACGGCACTGTATTATTTCCGTATTGATCATACATTTTAGGCTTCCTGCGGAATTGTAAACTAAATACAGGAGCTAAAAAATGCTAACAACAAATATTTATCGGATGGGTAGTTGGGATTTAGGGGTTTCACAACATTATGAAAACGACATATGCGTTTTTTTGTTTTCTAATTTATTGCTTTGGAAGCATGATGCTCCATGGAAGAAGCCATTAGAGCTCAGATTCATGTGACCCAACTCCCTCCAATGATTTTATCATCAGAGGTTTTTGGGAAAGAAAGAAAAAAAAAATACAATGTTGAGCATCTATAAAGGAGAGACATACACCTAGATTTAGTTGCAAAATAGGAAATGTTGGTCTCATCTGGAAAATTAAATTCTTCATGGTAACAAAACTGGTTTCAAAGCTTTGAAAAATGGATACAAAATATACCTGTGTGACACTTCGTGTGGTGCAACTGTGTGAAAGCTTGAACGGTTTAGAAAACCTAATATCCAGCGAAAATTGGTCGCATTTCCCGTATGCAAGTGCATCAAGAAAAATTTTCTTGTTATCAACAGGAACATTGAGGAGAAATCTCTCACTTTCTTTTGCACTTTTAATCTGACCCAAGGCTGATTTCCATAAGTAGAAATATTTACCATCTCCAGGATTATAGCTGTGAACCTCCCCAGGTTTTACTTCCACACCCCAAAACTCTATTTGATATGTAGAATTCATTGCAGCAGGTGGTCTTGCATTGCAAGCTGGATGAAGCAAACCACACAATGTAAAACACTAAACCCTTTGTTTTATGCTGATACCTATTTGAGAATTTCACCACCCGTGCAACCCGTCGTTTGAAAATTTCACGATGAAAAATCACTCCCGTGCAACCTTTTGTTTTGTTTGATACTGATACTTATTTGAGAATTTCAATTTGAAAAATGACTCCCACCCAATCTAACGCCTATGAAAAAAACACATATTTCCCTCACCGGCAGAGTTGGAATTTGACAGGCAAAATTCCCGTCAGAGGGTCTTTTGCCTGTTTTTTAAGTTTAAAACTTTCCCATAACCGTTTACGGTGATGTGCTCTGAATTTTACTAAACGTATTTTTTCCAGGTTTTTGTTTTCTAAAAACGTTATTAATTCTCTAATATTTTATGTATAGTTGTGTTCGGGCTGGGGCAAGTAACATGTGGAAACTATTCTACCTAGCCTGTAATGTATTTCTTTACCTTTTGTATATTACACGCTTATATATATGTGCATAGAAATTATAAATTGTTATTTTTTTATGTATGTAAATTATATAAATTTAAGATTTATTTGTTAAAAACATTTTATAAATTTAAAAAATAAAATTGATAATTATTTTAAAATATTTATTGAAAAATAGATGTAAGAATTTTTATTTTTATTTTCAAATTTTTTAATTTTATAAAATTAGAAACCTTATTTTATTTATTATATATTTTTTTGATATCTAAATTTATTTCTATGAAAGTAAATTAATAGTGTAAAAAACCATGCATATGTGAATTAGCATTAAGAGTGTGAAAAACAATGCATATGTAATTAGCATTAAGAGTAATGCACTTGATAATTAATTGTATTTTAGAATTGTATTTTTTTTTTTGAAACTCAATTTATTTATTTTTGTTATTTTTGTAACTAGTATGCAAAGACTAGAATTCTCTATTTTTCTGAGTGGGCCTAATGGTTAACATCATGTGTTTTCTCCTAAGAGAGAATAGAGTATATATGTCTTCCTAGACTTAGTAGACTTAGCAGTCAAATGGTTGCTAGGAGGTGGGTCCCTTGTCCCACATACAAGGGGGTCTCATACACCAATTTGGTGTTTGCAGTGACCTTAAAATTGGATAATAATAATATATACAGCCCATTGGAAACTAATGCTATGCACTTATTGTGGTGGCAGGTTGCTCCTTCATATTAGATTTTATCGCTGAGAGGTGTTCTCTTTGTTCTCTCTGTAAGTTCTAGATCACCATTTGATATTGGGTGATATTAGGTGATTAACCCATGAGGTGTAGACCAATTATTTTACCTGGGGTTTAGTCTCAACCACGTCACAGGTTGAAACCTTATGGTGAGGGGTTGAGGATGGAAGCCACTTTTGGATAATTAAATTCTCAAAGGGTGTCCAGACCTTCCAAATCCTCACATGATCCCGTCGCCCGGTGATAAGCATCCCATTGTAGGTGGGTTGGTCTTCTGGGATCCAATAAATGGGTGGATCTATATTCTTCCATCTAATAAATAGTTTAGCTCAAGCCTAAGCTAAACGTAACTACCAAAACAAAAAGATTTATGGTTGAATCATATGGATTCAAGTGTAATAGTAGTTGGAGAAATTCCATATTGGTTGTCAATAAAAGCTAGGATACTTGAAATATATGAGCACCTGGTGGTCCTAACACCTACCCCTCAGGGGAATTAAATTGCATATTTAAACCATCATAAAATCAGATCAAAGTTATTGTAAGGAAACATGTTTGTTATCATTAGTTGTACTTTTATTGATTAGTAATTTAAATTTATTGTGAAGACTAAACTTGTTGGTTTGTGTGGGGTTTAGATTACACCATGTTTTTGTTCAAATTTTATGGTAAGAGTTGAGGATGGAAACCATTTTTTGGGGAATTAAATTATCTCAAAGGCATTCAACTTCAATGGACCTTCACACAATCCTAGTTGCACCAAGAGGAGCTCTCTAACTCAATATGGAAGAGACATTGTAATGTTATGTTATATAAATATTTTAACATAGTTAAATTACGTAAATAATAACAATAATAATAATAATAATAGAATAAATTATTTGGACTCAGTCAGATTAAATAAAAAAAATAATAATAAAGCAATGATAATAACTACAATTATCAATAATTAAAGCAACCTAGATCTATTTGAAATATGGATCTATCAAGCTCCCAAAAGGATCAGATATTATCCTATCATGTTAACTAAGTACTTCCATCTAATAAACTAAGTGATCCCTACCTATGTTCAACCAAAAAAAAATTATGTTTTCTTTCTTTGAGTTACCCTCTGATATGAAAAAATACTAAATGATAATACAATAATGTGTTATCTCTTATGACATGCTTAGGTAATGTATATCCAATTATCCAGTCTTTTGTGAAGCCAATATTTGTAGTTTATTTCCAAAGACATCAACATCATTTGATCACTAACATATCCTTATATAATGTAAAGATTATTTGCATCTACTCTTCTTTATGGCACATTTTAGTTTGAAATTAGCCAGTATCATTCTTCACCTAAGCCAACCTACAACAAATGTTAAAAATAGTTAAAAACAAGTGTTAGTTTCTTAAAATTCATATGTCAAATTTGGAAGGAGTAGGACATATATCCTTCTTAAGGTTAAATATATTCAAATTGATGCACAAATGGGGTTGTAAGACCTTATGCTTTGATCTTGAGAAAATGAAGTTCTCTCCTAGTCATTCACATAGTTTAGGTTGTTATAAGTAAAGTAGGTGATTTTCCTTAAGATGGGAACATTTCATTTTAAGAAGTGTGATAATGTGGTTTCAATAAGGCATTAAAAGAGGGAATGAGCATGCACATTCAGGATGTTATTGTTATGTTTTGATTCAAGCATGAGTGCATGTCTAAGAATACTCTAATAAGGGTTGAAGAGTTTGTATAGTTAGAGATGTTGGAGGGTTGTAGTCTCAATTAGAGGTTTAGACAAGTAATTTAAGCACCATGATAAGTTATGTGAAGTAAATTTAAGACATTTGATAAGTTGCATGAAGGAAACTTGGTAGCGGTACTAATTAGTGAAGATTCCTTGATCAAAGTTCATAACCTATCCTTGGCACTACCACTTTGCAAGACAACGAAGAAATGTGAAATAGATGTGTAACCCACTAAATAAGTTGGCAAGGTTGTTAAAACATATATAGGTGGCTTATATAAAGGTTGTTATATAAACCTTTATTTATAACCATTAATAAAGTTCTATATATTATTAAATAAATAAATAAATAAAATTCATACCTAAACAATTAACAAAAGTTCATAATACCATTAAAAATTAACCAAGGTTCATATCAAACAATTAATAAAATTTCATACACCATTAACAAATTAATTAAGGTTCATAACTAAATTAACAAAGGCTCATACAATACTCCCTGATGGGGGTGAGCTCTGAGCAACACGTGGAAGGCATCTTGCATGAGTAAATATAAGTGGAGCGAGGTTGAGGGACAGTACTCCTGGTCTGTTCACCTTAACACATGCAACGGGAGAGTTACTGGCCTCACATTGGAAATTTGTGTGAAAAATAACTGGCATTGGAGTTCGAAGATGGTGAAATGATAAGGCGACAAAAGATGAGGGAGCTTGACATTAGACTCCTCACTCTGGTTTGGTGTTGGTCCTGATGGTTTCCTCTGGAGAGGAAGCGTAAATGTCGCATGAAGTTTTACAAAGGGAGTGGCTTGTATGTGCTTGTCGTGGGCATTTGCTGGTGCGATGTGTTCAATTGGTCCCTATTGCTCAGTTTATTAGCCATTGTCTGCATCTAGGTTGAGGATAGGAAGTTTAAGGGAAGTGAGCACACTCGTTTCCATTTTTCTTGGCTTTCGGTGAGCTTGCTTTTTCGTGCTAAGAGAGGAAGCTAGAATCTACAGTCTGGGAAACCTCGAGGGTGGTGGAGGAAAAATAGTTTCTTTTCCAAACTTCATGCCCTCCGATGTGGGTGCGATGGTGTTTGGTGGATTGATGTGTGGTATCTATGTGGAGAATTTGGTGGCTGGTCACTGCCCTGGGGTAAGTTACGCTCAGGCATCGACTACCTTGTCATCATTTTTTTTTCATGTGTTGGTTTGGTGGGTGATGGTATTTGGTTTTCTTGGTGGTGGCAATATTTATTTGGTAGTGGGAGGTTTCTCTGTGCTTCCCTGCGATGGTGGGTGACGACATTTGGCTCCTTTTTTGGCGGTGTTTGTTTTCTATGGTGGGGGTTCTAGTATCTAGACTCTACACACAGCGGAGTTCCTCGACCTTGGCGAATTATGAAGCCCTCGGTGTGGTGTGGGTGTTCTCACTCCCTTGTCGTCCATGGCCCTATGGGGGTGGCAGACTCAGAAATAATCATGGCAGCTCCACGTCGGGGTGGAAAGACTGCGGGGCATGCACGACTTGCTAGTGTGGGTGTGCATGGGGGTCATGGAGGAGTTAAGCAAGGGGATAATTGAGTTGGGGGTTTGAGGGTTCAAAAGCAGAGTCGTCGGGACAGAGCAGATCATGGTGGCAAGAGGAACCGTGGGTTTGATTGATCTAAGGTAAATGAGGGGCAGGTTATCCAACATTGTTGCCTAGAGAACTGTCATGCACTTATCAACGACCTGATGGAAAGAGTGGACATTGTTGAAGATTTAAACAAGAAACAATGAAATTGGCATCCAGAAACATCATTCCTTGATCCTAGTGAAAAATAAGCACTTACACTAGGTGGGGCCCACACAGGCTATTTTTAAGTGTATGTCTATTTTTAGAATGGATGAGCAAATTCTGTTTATAGTGGAATGTTGATTCTAGATGATTGAGCAAATTCTATCTTTGGATGAATTTCTATTTTTAAAAGATGGGCGAAGTCTATTTATAAATTGTTAATATAAAAATAGAATGCATGTCGATTATTATTAGCCCTTAATAATAATCAGACAATAAATAGTAACTTATTCTCTTAGAGCACTTTATTTCAGTGAAAAAATGTGGCACATCAGTGGGCTAAAGAAATTACGCAATTCCTAAGGTGGTTGGTGACTCATGCATGGAGGACTTCATTATAACTGATAGTGGCAAGTTGTAACAGAGTTGGAAGAGTAGTTATGTGAGTTGTTATTTAGTTTAACTCGATTCAGTGAGTTAAACTCAATTGTGCTAGTTTTAACTGAACATACAATAGTGAAAGATGAGTGAATTAATTAGTTAATTAATTCACAAGCAGTGTCTTACTTGCAATTGAACAAATACAACAGTTAACTACTTGCATGTCAGATCCAGTGGAGACCCAGTGGAGAGATAGGTGAAAGGGCCTGGTTGACTATCAATTGTGAGTATATTGATGCATTCAATGCATCCACACACACATTGGAGATGATTATTAGGATTGCGCAGTCAAATCTGGACATATCGAGAAATCATTCAGAGGTTCTTGACCATCAAGGATTGCGCAGTGGAGGCAGGTTGTCAGGAGGCAGTAAATTGGTGCATGTGTGAACCAATTTTTGTATGACAGTGTGAGACAATTGTATATTGTACTAAGAGCTCTTAGAGCTAGAGCTTTGTATGATATTGTTTCATGATCCATGATATACATAATATATGATATTTGGGATTTTTAGCTTTAATATTTCTCGGTAAAACATCTTGTTATGTGTGATTGATTTTTCTTCATGTGTTTGCAATTGGCGATTTAATTTCCGCAAAGAATTAAGTAGAAGGATTATGTATTTAACATAAGGATTAAATTGTTATATCAGGAGAATCTGGTAATATACGTGCATATTGTATAATTTCTACATGGTATCAGAGCAGTGTTAATCACTGAAGATTGCAATATTGAAGCAGTGTTGAGTTTTGTGTTGGTGGAAAAAATTCGAAATTCCTGCAAGAATTTCTTGGTGCGAGAGTTGAGTATACAATTGAAATGGCTTTCAATGGGTTGTAGTTGGAGTATGCACTCGAGGGAGGCTCGAACTACATAGCCTGGAATGACAGGATGGAGGTGGTGCTTGAAGATAATGTTATGAAGGAGTTCATCGATAGCGATTTTCCTAAGCCTACTTCGACGGATGCTGCATTACTTGACACATGGAAAAAGAAAGTAGCAAGGGTGAGAAGGATTCTGTTGGAAGGTGTGAGAGACCATATTGTCTCAAGAATTCATGGGAAAGCCACTCCATTTGCAATGTGGAAGGCTTTGACGGATATTTTCCAAAGCAGCAGCGACCAAAGGAAATTGGCACTGAAGGATAAACTCAAAAAAATCAAGATGGAGAAGAACGACACTATTCTGGTATACTAATTAACAAAGTTTGTCCAATGTGGGGATGAGCTTGGGAGTGTAGGATTAAGTGTTGTTGATGATGATTTGATGAGATTTCCTCTCTTTGGACTTCCTAAGAGTTGGCACAGTTATCAGGACTCTGTCAACAGATGGGAAAAAATTCTAGATTGGGAACGACTGTGGTCGGATCTAGTGCAGGAGGAGTTCAGGCGGAACACCAGAGATGGCTCTTCATCAATGCATGATGATGAAGAGGATTGTGCTTTGGTTTCCAAGGAGAATAAGAAGAAGGGGAAGAAAATCCATTCTAAATCTGAGGCCGGTGAAGATGGCAAGGAGCACAACATGTCCAAAGTGAAGTGTTTTCACTGTCGCGAGTATGGACATATTGCCACAAATTGTCCACATAAGAAGAAGAACAATATGGTTGTTGGAGCAGCAACTGGTGAGGCTATTGCCTCGCAATTTGAGCTTGACTTCTCATTGATCGCATGCATGGTGTCTAGTGCATTGGGATCGGGGTGGTACTTCCTTTCACATGATGGGAGATGAGAAAATTTTCAGTGACTTGGAGGAGAAATATCTCCAGATGCATATTGAGTTGGGTGAAAATGGACGATACAGTGCGACCGAAATTGGTACCATTACCTTTCAAAGGGCATCAGGTAAACTCTTTCATTTAAAATATGTTGTGCATGTTACAAGTTTAAAAAAGAATTTAATCTCAGTCGTAATGTTAGAGGATAGAGGCTATGATGTTGTATTTAGTGAAGGAAAAATTTTCATGCGACACAAAGCAACAGGGCAAGCCAATAAGGTTGGGATTCAAGTTAAGAATCTCTATAGACTTGAAGTAGATGGGATTTCTACGGAGCTTCCTAATATTGGGAAGTGTGAGAAAGACATGCAATTGACGCTTGAGAGGGAGCAGGATTTGCATGCAGGTAAGAGTGAACCTCAGGATGTGGAACAGCTACAAGATGAGGATCATGGAGTGGGAGCAACCACTCATGCAGATAAATTCCATGCCAGATGGGCAGAGGGAGTGCATGCAGCTATACCACCAGGTGAGAGGTGGGGCGACATGCATGGATAATCCTAAGAAGAAATTTCTGGGTAGGATTCATGGAGATGGTGTGGATATCATGAATTGAACCTAGCTACGAGGAGCCCACATAGCAGTAGTAGCAGGATCAGTTGGATTGATGCAGTCAGATCAAAGTGATAGTGTCAGATACTAGAGCACAGATCAGAGTTGGCAGCAAGTGCAGAGTGCATGGGTGCAGAGTTCAACAACGCAGTGGTTCTTGAAGACATGTGCAGTAGCTAAGCAGAAGTCAAAATACTTTGATGACAGATGCATTATACTGATTCAGTTGTTTGGAGGCTATTCAGTTTCGGAAGTGTTGCATGCAAAGGTTGCACGGCGAATGCTTGGAGTTGCATGTCACATGCAAAGACATTTCTTTCTTGTTGAGAGGGAGTGTTGAAGATTGCAAAAAGAAACAGTGAAATTGGCATCTAGAAACAACATTCCTTGATCCTAGTGAAAAACAAGCACCTACACTAGGTGGGGCCCACACAGACTATTTTTAGGTGTATGTCTATTTTTAGAATGGATGAGCATATTCTGTTTATAGTGGAATGCTGATTCTAGATGATTGAGAAAACTCTATCTTTGGATGAATTTCTATTTTTAGAAAATGGGTGAAATCTATTTATAGATCGCTAATCTAAAAATAGAATGCATGTCGATTATTATTAGCCCTTAATAATAATCAGACAATAAATAGTAACTTATTCTCTTGGAGCACTTTATTTTAGTGAACAGATGTGGCACATCAGTGGGCTGAAGGAATTACGCAATTCCTAAGGTTGTTGGTGACTCATGCATGGAGGACCTCATTATAACTGATAGTGGCAAGTTGTAACAGAGTTGGAAGAGTAGTTATGTGAGTTGTTATTTAGTTTAAATCAATTCATTGAGTTAAACTGAGTTGTTCTAGTTGTAGCTGAACATACACTAGTGAAAGATGAGTGAATTAATTCACAAGTAGTGTCTTACTTGCAACTGAAAAAATACAGCAGTTAACTACTTGCATGTCAGATCCAGTGGAGACCCAGTGGAGAGATAAGTGAAAGGGCCTGGTTGGCTATTAGTTGTGACTATATTGATGCATTCAATGCATCCACACACACATTGGAGATGCTTATGAGGATTGCGCAGTCAAGGCTGGACATATCGAGAAATCATTCAGAGGTTCTTGACCATTAGGGATTGTGCAGTGGAGGTAGGCCGTCAGGAGGCAGTAAATTGGTGCATGTGTGAACCAATTTTTGTATGACAGTGTGAGACGATTGTATATTGTACTAATAGCTCTTGGAGTTAGAGCTTTGTATGAGATTGTTTCATGATCCATGATATACATAATATATGATAGTTTGGGTTTTTAGCTTTAAGCTTTCCCGGTAAAACATCTTGTTATGTGTGATTGATTTTTCTTCATGTGTTTGCAATTGACGATTTAATTTCCGCAAAGAATTTAGTAGAAGGATTTATATGTATTTAACATAAGGATTAAATTGTTAGATTAGGAGAATCCGGTAATATACATGCATATTGTATAATTTCTATAGACACAATTGAGAGAGTCTATCTTGAGGAGCATGCAGATTAGCATATGGAAACATTGGACCGAATGTACTATTTATAATGTGAAGTCCGGGAGAGACTGGTAGTGGTTTGGCGAGGCCAAAATAAACGCATTGAGAAAGTAGAAAATCTGGAGACTTGGTTGATGCACTTTGAAGGGCATGGTTAGTGTGACTTTTATCCTCCACCGCATCTAGGAACAACCCCGGACAACCCTGCATCCATCACGTTGGACACCTAGTATGCTATTTGGTGTTCTTTATGTTTTATATGTGTTTTGGTGTCTCTGGCCCAACCGTTTATGGACAATTTCCCTAGTCTCTCTTTTGCATTTTTTTGCATCTCATGCAATTTTTTTGTCAACAAACCTAGTCGGGGTGAGAACACCTATTTTCTAAGTGGCTATATGTACTCCTTTTTTCCTACATGAATAGAACATTGAATTACAAAAAAACAAAGGTTCATACATCATTAAAAAATTAATTAAGGATCATACTTAAATTAATAAATTTTCATACCTATTTACTAAATAGGCTTATAAATATCTAGTTTAGTTTTATCTATTTAGTATTTATCAAATGTAAATATGACGATTTTATACTACATTTAAATGAAATCACATGTTTAACATAAGAAATGCTATATTTATCCATTTATTAAATGTAAATATGAAGATTTAACCTTAGATTTAAAACAACTCACATGTTTAACACACGAAATGTTAGGTTTATGTATTTATTAAATGTAAATATGAAGATTTTACCTTAGATTTAAAACAACTCACACTTTTAACATAAATCAATGAAGTTTAAAAATTAAAATTGATGGCCAAATATTAAATATAAATATTAATATTAATTTGACTATCTAAATATTACCTTTGCTAAAATTATAATGAAGGCATTAGTGTAAAGTTGATAGATGATACATGCAATTATGTGAATTGTAGATGAATCCATCTGCATTGTTAAACTTTAGAGACAAAAGGGTATTCATAATTTTAACATTGTAAATTCAAAGACCCCTTTGTCTCTAAATTTTAACATTGCAAATGGATTCATAGACACCTATAGTGAAATGTAACACTTTGGTACGAAAATTGAAATTTTCCATTTATGGAGTGACACAATTAAAATTACCGACATAATTGACGAATTCATATACTTGTTGTACTTGTTACTTGGCCATATTTTTATTCTTGGACTATAATAGTCATTTAATTTAATCATTATTAATTTTGTCACTTATTATCTAGTCATATATTTTAATCCTAGAATAAATTAGTCATTTAAGTTAGTCGTGTTTAGTTTGGTCACTTATTATCTAGTCATATATTTTATCCCTAGACTAAATTAGTCATTTAAGTTAGTCATTTTTAGTTTAGTCACTTATTATCTAGTTGTATATTTTATTCCAAGACTAAATTAGTCATTTAAGTTAGTCATTTTTAGTTCGATCACTTAAAATTGCTCAACTTTAGTAGTAATTCACTTGAAATAATTGCGGTGACTAACATTTTTAGTCACCTAGTCATTAATTTCATCATTTTTTACTAGTGGTGGCCACTATAATGTGGCCAGATGATCTGTATAAAAAAAGAAAATAAAATGTCACCATATATAGAAAATAACACCTTAGAACTTAGTATTCAACCTTCAGGGAAAGCTTAGGAACAATCATGTCAACTAAGTTATATGCTAAAATCTCAAGCTATAGATAACTTGTGAAAAAAAATAATATGAGGTGTGATGTTTAATCCTCGTCGTTTATTCGCAAAAACATTTCATTTTCTAACGCATGAACTTGGTAAATTATATAAACAACATGTGCTCAAATAACAACATGAAAGTAAACTTTTATGATATTCATGAAAATATTTTAACACAAAATAGCTATAAGGATTCCAATAAATATCGTGTAATACTAATTTCATCTTCAAGCTTTGGTTGCTGTTTAAATAGACATGATACCAAGTATTTTAAATTTCATAGTTAAACGACAAAAAAAAATCAAAAGAAACGTCCAAAATACAATCAAACAATAAAGAGAGGATATCATGGAATGGAAATTGCAATTATAAAAAATTTGTTTACCTGTCCTCCGATGTCGTGTCTGGCATTCCTAAAACATTTTCTTGCCCAAAATAACCCTGAGGTGAAATAATTACAACATTAAAAACCATAGGAATTCCTACTAGAAACATTTCCAAATTCGATGGCGCAGGTTCCTAAAGGATCTCTAACAGAAAATGAATCATATTCAAGATGTGTTATGCATTGTCTCCCCATCCTTTTTCCAATCACAGTTCTTGGAACATACCCACAACAAAGTCAAGTAACAATCAAACGAAGACATTGACATTTTTGTTTATCTTTTATATCTGTAAAATTTGAATCTAATTTGCTTCATGAACATATTAATTCATATTTAAATCCTTCCTGACATATGAGAAGGTATCAATCAGGGAGGACATCAGAAAAATCTACCTCAATGAGGTCCTCAAACAATTTCTACAATATCAATATTTTTCTTGTTGTGATATCTTGGGTAGAAAAAATAGCATATCTGCAAAATAAAAATGCATATATTACTTATAATGTTCAAAATTTGTATATGGTGTATTCTTAGGCAGCTTTTAAAGATGTTTCTTCGTCTTTAGCAAAGCGAATTGTAGCTTGGTTAAACTATGTATCCTTTTATTTAGCATGAATTTCTTCAAGATAAATGTCACACATTATTCTTTCCCATTTCTCAACATGTTATATATGATAAATTGAAAGGCACATAAAACCAAGAGCAAATAGTTTTCTAACCAAAACAAACAAACAAACAGTGCCTCTAATAAAACTTCATTATAATATTAGAAAATGAAAAGAGAGTGGACCATTTTTTTTGTTTGACTTTTCTTATTTTTGTTATGAAAGTGCTTGAGCTTCAGGAACCAACAGATGTGAGGGAAGTTGTAAATGTGAAAAAAATTATGTTGACCTAATTTGAAGACTTCTTCAAAAATTATGTTGACCACATTGGATGCAGATATTAAATATAAAAACTTGTGGACATGACATGTATTCTAATAAATTACATTGCAATGACGACCATGGGCCTCCATAGGTTATAGGTCCTAAGTATGTTAGTATTGATGATGAAAGAGAGATGGAACCAATAAGTATGGGTGGTCATAGTTTGTATGGTGGATGTCTTCAAACCAAGGTTGTCATCTCAATGAACCTAGGTTCTGACATGGTAAACCTGGAGCTGGTTTTCACCAATTTCATTCCATCATACTTTGTCAAGACTCAAGAGGACATAATGGTCCTTAAAATTGTAATAGGGTTGCTTTTGAGGTTATAGATAAAGCTTATCCAAAGCAAATGTATTTTTGGGCTCGAAGAGATATGGATAATTTAAATGATAACAATTATATGTTTTTTTTCCCAAGGTTCAAATTTAGCGATACATTTTGTGGATTTTACTAATAGATATAATGAGAGAAATAATCCATGACGAGAATCTACCGGTCATTGTGATTAGGGAAATACTCTGAGATAATAAGATTGTTTAGGTTCAAATCAAAGATGGTGTTGATTCTTGTAGCTCCTCAGTTGCTGGTAGTTTTTAAGGTAGGAATTCTGGTTCTTCAAGGGTAGGGTCCTTCAGCTTAATTGCATCTGCCTTGGTCCTATCACCCAAAAGTAAAACATAATCAACAAAGATTAAATATTTCAATTTTAGGGCAATTCCTATTTGTATAGTTGCCAAGCTTATACTTATTTTTGACTCTGTTATAACTTTGTTGAGACCACCTACTCTATTGTCAAAAATAGTAAATGAGCCATTAGTCATGCCTACGCATGGTCTCTTATAAGCATGATAGAAGAATAGGTTGAGCCATTAATTAAAATTGCAAAGATATTGAGGAAAGAAAATTCATTATCTAGTTAACCAATTGCACATTGAACCCTATATGGATTGAGTAGCCCTAAATAAAGCCAGTTTTCTCTATCATATACCTTGGAAAGACAAACTCACTAACATTTCTTGTAATTTTTGGGTTTGATGTTATAAATTCCTTCTTGGGGCGCCACTCATATTCTGTAATGGATTTGTTTCCCAAGAAGGATGCAAAATTGTTCTAATGACATGGAATCAGCTCAGTGAATTTTGACCCGACATGCAATAATTTTTGCAGTGATTTTGTGGATGTAATTACATAGTGATATGGGTTTGAAATCATCTACATTCTTGTCTAATTTTTGGGATTAAATCCTGAAATGTTGAATTGAAAGCTCCCAAATCTTGCCTATGTATTTTAATTTGTCAGCAATTCTTAGTTGGTCTGTTTGAAGGAAGTCATATAACCCCTAGAAGAATTCTATTGTCCTGCTAGGTGGCTGAGGGTTCTTATCATTTTGGAAAGAGTGCAGAATTGTTTGTAAATCTTCCTTTGATATTTGATCCATCAGTGCCTCATTACCCACTTCACCTACAAAATTGGGGAAATATGAAGTCATCTTTAACTATCTCTCTTAAATTTATTCTATCACCCTCTTTATAAATTCCCTCAAAATGGTCTACTGATAAGAAAATTGCTCCTTGAGATGAGACACCTTATCATGAGGCAAATTTCACTGATAAACAACATCGTGAGGAAATTGTTCATTATAATTATGAGATGTTGAAGAGAGAAAAGATTTGCTATTTAGTATAGGCTATGCATGAATGCTAGTGATTTGGTATAAGGAAAGACATGGGTAGCGAGGGAATTGTGGAGATTCCCTACAAATATTTTCCCAAATGTGATATGTGAGGATGTATGCTTATTAAACAACTATATTTGATAACGTGCACCATTTTGAAGGTAATAATATTTTGGATGTAGGCACAAGAATTTTGACGTAGGCTACTGCAACCAGCTCAACAGCCCACCTACTTACCTATGACTACGATCTATGCACATCCCCACTTGTCAACTGAAATTGCTCCAATTCTTGGTTGGATTGTGCCTAAAGGGCCATCACTGTGGCTTCAACTAGGCTACTTGACCACATGCATGGTGGCTACTAAACTTGCACTGACATAGGTCTTGCTGGCTCTAATATAACTCCATCCACAAACTAACTATGCTGGTAGCTGCCCTTCGATCGGTCAATTGTGTGCCTTTTCCCTCATGATTTCTCAACGATTGAGTGGTGTCGACTAGTCTAGCACGTGTTTTTTGCTTCCTTCTTAGTGAGTTGCCACCTTATGCTTCTTGTGGTTTTGTTTTTTGTCAAGTGCAGGCTTGCCTGCAGGCCATAGTTCTTCCACCTACGACTGTCGACCATACCTTCCCACCTCTCCTGGAAAAATACACTCAAAACTACGTGCTTCTTCGAGGTGATGTTGGTCGATCCTTTCTACCAACCAGACTGGGTCGGCCACCCCTTCTTCGCAAGTTGTATTTTCCTATTGGCAACAGGGCTTGATCCATTAGTGCCTCATTACCCACCTCACCTAAAAAACTAGGGAAATACGAAGTCATCTTTAACTATATCTTAAATTTATTCTATCATCCTCTTTATAAATTCCCTCAAAATGGTTTGTTCATGAGCAAATTGCTCCTAGAGATGAGACTTCTTCTCATGAGGCAAATTTCGTTGATAAACAACATCTTGAGGTAATTGTTCATTATAATTATGAGATGTTGAAGAGAGAAAATATCTGTTATTTAGTAAAGGTTATGCATGAATGTTAGTGATTTGGTACAAGGAAAGACATGGGAAACGAGGGAATTGTGGAGATTCCCTACACCTCTTTTCCCAAATGTGATATGTGAGGATGTATGCTTATTAAGAAACTATATTTGAGAACATGCACCATTTTGAAGGCAAGAATATTTTAGATGTAGGCGTAGGAAGTTTGATGCAGGCTCCTGCACCCGACCCGACAACCCACATTCTTACCTATGACTACGATCTATGCGCTTCCCTGCTTGTCAACTGCATTTGCTCCAATTCTCAGTCAGATTGTGCCTGACAACCTGTCTTTGTGGCTTCAACTAAGCTACTCTACCACATGCGTTGTGGCTATTAAACCTACACTAGCACAGGTCTCGCTGGCTCTGATAGCACTCCTCCAACCACAAACTAACTGTGTTGATAGTTTCCCTTCTATCAATCATTTGTTTTCCTTTTCCCTCGTGATTTCTCAACGACTGAGTAGTGTCGAATAGTCTAGCCTATGTTGCTTCCTTCTTAGTGAGTAGTGTCGACTAGTCTAGCCTATGTGGTTTTTTTTTGTCCAGTGCGGGCTTGCCTGCAGGCCATAATTCTTCCACCAATGACTGTCGACCATACGTTCCCACCTCTCCTAGCAAACTACACTCGAAACTACGTGCTTCTTTGAGGCGATGTTGGTAGATCATTTTCTACTAACCGGACTGCATCGACCACCCCTTCTTCATGTAGTTGTATTTTCCTATTAGCGGCAGGGTTTCATCCATCAGTGCTTCATTACCCACCTAACCTACAAAAATGGGGAAATATGAAGTCATATTGAACTATCTCTCTTAAATTTATTCTATCATCCTCTTTATAAATTCCCTCAAAATGGTTTGTTGATGAGCAAATTTCTCCTCGGAATGAGACATTTCTCATGAGGCAAATTTCATTGATAAACAACATCTTGAGGTAATTATTCATTATAGTTATGAGATGTTGAAGAGAGAAAATATATGCTATTTAGTAAAGGTTGTGCTCGAATGTTAGTGATTTGGTACAAGGAAAGACATGGGCATCGAGGGAATTGTGGAGATTCCCTACAAATCTTTTCCCAAATGTGATACTTGAGGATGTATGCTTATTAAACAACTATATTTGAGAACGTACACCATTTTGAAGGAAATACTATTTTGGATGTAGGCACAGGAAGTTTGACGCAGGCTCCTGCACATGACCCAACAACCCACCTTCTTACTTATGACTACGATCGATGCACTTCCCCACTTGTCAACTGCAGTTGCTCCAATTCTCGGTCAGATTGTGCCTAACGGCCCATCACTGTGGCTTCAACTAGGCTACTCGACCACATGTGTGGTGGCTACTATACATGCACTAACACGGGTCTAGTTGGATTTGATAGCAGTCCTTCATCCACAAACTAACTATGCTGACACCTACCCTTCTATCGGTCATTTGTGTGCCTTTTCCCTCGCAATTTCTCAACGGTTGAGGGGTGTCGACTAGTCTAGCTCATGTTGCTTCCTTCTTAGTGAATTTCCACCTTATGCTTCATGAGGCTAGTGTCGTTATATGGTGTATCTTCTTCCTCTCCCTAGTATTTCTTTTATAACTTTACATTGAGCTAAATCTCTACCCCTAACCCTAATCTCAAAATAATTAATGGTCGAAATAAGATATCGCTCCCCGTGAGATCAACGACTAAGATTAAAACAAAATCACTAAAGTAAATTAATTTACTTTTCATAAGTTTCTTTTATGTCAATAAGCCAACATATTAATGTGTTTTTTCTAAATTAGACTTAGGCTAAGCTACATTAGCAACTTGTTCACACTTGAGTAAGTGTTCTAAGGAGTTTGTGGGCAACTTCTGCACACCTAGGCACAAGGCATGTGCAGAAGTACCTGCCCGAGCTACAAAAATCAACATTAAGATCTCTTTGTGCGAGAAAAATTAGATAGTTCTCAATTTGAAAACTCTCTTTGTCACTCCAGACTATGTGAAGATGAGAGGACGCTTGCTACTTAGAGTATTAGTCAACATTGTATCATGTATTCCTTTTACGTGTATTATTGGAATATAAGATGCATTTTCTTTCACACACACACACATATATATAGCCCAAGGGATTCTTTCAACCACCTATCAGCAAGGTTGCTAGGCACTTGGTTAGTTTTTATACCAATAAGTTTACTGGGGATGTCATCCTCAAATGTGGGGAAGAATCTCTTGAATTTCACTATGAAGTACTCTTTGGGAAAAAAATAACAAATATAGGCATGGTGAATAAGATACTTATGCTCAATATATTAATAGAATCAAATGAAATACATGTATTATGAAACCTATGGCAATCTACAAGATAAAAGTATGTCTGCTACAAAGAGAAGGAAATTAATTTGTTACAATTTAGAGAGAGATAAAAACAGGAATTGTATGGATATGTATGTAAAGTAATTTGTTACAATTTAGACAGAGATAGAAACATGAATTGTAGGGATATGTATGTCTTAGGATAAAACAAATAAAAAATCAGGGTTTTGTTGGTAAATACATGTGGAACAGGAGTAATAAAAATAACATGTGCAAGTTACCAACAGACACAAATTTTATAACAAGTGTCTACAAAATTTCTGGTCACACGTGAAGCAATTATGATGTTCATATAAATGGAATTAAAACTCCTTTATAGCTTTCAAAGAAAGGTCAAATTTCAAAATTCTCACATATGACTCAGATATTGATTATAATACGTATTTGTTGGAATGTCATGATGTGCAGTAATCTTGAAAATATCTTTATCTTTAATGATTTAGGAATTGATGTTACACCTAGCTGAAAAAAGACTCGAGATGAGAATTTAACAGAATTTAAGTAGAGATCACCTCACTAGCAACTGGTACCCTTCCTTCCACAGTTGTTACCACAGACCAAAGAAGCTTAGACATATTTAAAACCAGTGTCTCAGACATACCTGTTAAGCATCAGAATTTTGAGTCTCGGGAATCTATTTTGATATGAAACTAAGAGGAAGAACATTAGTCACTAACTAACAACAAGGAAGATTATAAATAACTTGAAAATATTGAATTCAGAATACTTAAAAAAATATATGTAAATAAAATAGATGCACTTTTAGTAATCAACAAGTGAATGTTTGAGATGTGGCTTGAACCTACCACTCTTATTATCTCTACCACCTACAATCTCACCTATTGTTGCCCTAGCATGTATAGCCCTAGAATTCACCAGATGACCTTGTAGTTGCAGTTGAGACCACTTCATCTGGTAGTTAGCATCACAACTAATCAGAATAAAGATATTTTTAAATAAAAAGGGGAAGAAAAGAAAAGAAAGGAATAAAAAACTCATTACATCTAGACAACAGAGCTCTATCAAACAAAAAGTGAAGACTAAATGAAGCATAAAAACACCATATTTCAAGACATGCAGAGGCAAAATACCAAATCATATATAGGAAATGTTTAGGTGGTTTAAGTTTGCTGTCCACGTTTACTCAATTTTAAGGAATCTATTGTCCTTAATATGGAAATTTTATTAAAATATATAATGTATTTAGAATTGATTTAAACAATATGTATGCAAGTGAAGAATGCTACAGTATTTATAGTATACCCAATAAAGAAACATTGTCAAAATGTTGACAGTGTCTGATTGATAAAAATATGAACACAGATATAAACCATACACAGAAAAAACCAAACTCTTATCATTTAACATGAATGTGTTCACTAACCTCCAATCAGCCACAACCCTCTTCCTCTTGGCCAGAGAAAACACAAGGTCAGGATATCATTTCTCTGCTATGCTATCTTTCAAAAATCCCTCTAGTGTTCGAGTGTAGGCATGAAGAGTCTGAACTGTAGATTCTCTCTGGGGATACCTGAAACCAGTATACCTTGGTTCATTTAGTCATTTGCAATCAATGGTCAAATAAGACAGTGGGTAATGGTAATTCAAGCTTCCCAGTCTTTCTACTCACTCTACAACCATGAATTTTCCTGAAATGAACCTAATATGTCTTCTACCAGCCACCAACCTACTTTAGCCTACCACCCTACTAGAAGATGATATGGTGGGGCCATCACAAAGAGAAACCTAAGCAAAAAACACGATTTAAAAAATCAACAATGTGGGAGTCAAGGGGATGAATACCATGCTTGAGGAACTTAGCCTAAGAGGCTTCCCCATCAGCAGTGCTATTAGTGCTCATGATACTGATGACCCCCCTAAGGAGGAACTAGAAAATATATAGCAATAAAAAGGAAGTGAAGCAATGCACACTAGAGGTTGTCCACAAATATCATAGAGGGTGGCAGTATGCAAGAACAAGTAATGACTCATGAGAGCACCCTAGATAGGAAAAATAACACTTAGTGGGTGGTGGAGGCCTTCAAGCTGTGAGGAATGGACTGATCATGAAATATAGAACAATGGAGATGTCTATGGAGTTTTCCATCTTTGTCAAACCAGTAGTTCATGGGGTAGGGGCCAAGGATAGGGACATGGTGTAGTGTCATATGGTGTTGGGGACCAAGGTGAGAGTTAAGGGAACCCTCTTGTTACTCCTCAAAATGCATTTGCATTTTGGGGCATTCATTCCAGCAGTGCAGTGATTATGATGTGAAACTTGGAGGTGGAGACTAGGCTGAGATTTTTCAGAGGCTTTTAATGGCATCACATATGGAAGATGAGCATGCTAAAATGGCTTCCTGTAGGGCTTGATGTAGTACCTTTGTTGGAGCAGCCAAGCATGCACTCTGAGACTTGCTCATATCATGCAAGCTAATTGTATCTACAGGTCTGAATGACTCCTGAAATGGGTCCAAAGTCAAGTTTTTTTGGCTAGCCTGTAGCAGTTGATCAGCTGAGGTTGAGTATTTTACTATTTTATGGGGTTGTACCACCAATTGTACATCGTAGCATTAATTCTGCCAATATATTTTAAAACCATCTTATGAGCAACCATGGTGAATCTTGGAATTTCCAAAGAAAAAACATTTTATTGTTGGAATTCAAGCCTCAGGGAAAAATATGATGATAGTGACCCTGACTATCTATCAACAAAAAACTTTTACAACAAAACATGATATATAAAATTTTACAGCAAAACATGATATATGCTATGAATATAAAACATCACATAAGTACTTCCTCATGGTGTCGTTTATTCATGATAGGAAAATTTTCCTTTAGAGCTATTATGCTATATGATGGGCAGTCATAGCTGGTGACCTGATGCAAGGTTTTAAGGCCTATTTGGCATAAGACGGTTGCTATTCTAGAATAGAAAATCAAAGTCATTTTCATTAGTTGGTATATCCCCTTCTCCAATGTGATACTCATCAAATTAAGAAAGAGTTAAGTGTAGATTTAAAAAGAAACAACCAGAAAGTAGTGTATTATTCCTTGTGTTCACCTTCATCTGACTTGTTTGAACTTTGTACAAGGAGGGATCTGTTCTAGGGAAGCATTTTATGGCCTAAAAGATGTTGGGCCTCATTGTGTAGGGTGTAGCTCCTTGCCATGGTAAAGAGGTATGTTTTAAAGGGGATTCCACTTGGCACACAATCCTAAGTTGCTTCATTTCCTAAAAAATGTAATTGTTTCATTTTTTATTTTGTGGTTGATGCATTTATTGGGGGTAGTTATAGTAACCTAAGTTTATTTATTGCACCCTTTACCATTTTTTCCTATTCTTGGAGACATAGTTGGGTCATTGGAGAAAGAGCCTTAGCTTCATTTCTATTTTGAGATTGTAATTGGTATGCATTTAGGATGAGTGATGAATCACCTAGATCAAAGGAGTGCTCCTTTAGTTGGCACCTTAGCACATTATTTAAGGTCACTCCCTTTGCTAGATCTTGTTGTAACTTACAATGGCCAAGTTGACCATCCTGCACACATTTTTAGGGTGTATTCTTAACTGGTGAATTGGCTACTTCCTTAAAGAGTATGCGCTAGCTCACCCTGATCTGCACTTATTATGTGTATTGCTTGCATCTCTCAAATAGTCATTACTCACAAGATACAACTCAATTAACTGTTTTGAATCAACAACATGTCTTACTGTGGAAGTTCCTTGAGTGCCAGGTTTGGAAGTAGTTGCTAGTGCTTGCAAATGTCTTGCCTGTTTATCTTATGGAATAGGGATATTGTTTTCTGTTCCTTTCCATATAGAGACTATTTAAGCTAACCAGGTCTCTTTAGTTCTCAGTCCACTCATATTTAATTGCAAACATTTAAATATGTTTGTCTGTTCTAGCATTTGTATGCTCCTTTCCCAAGTTACTAGTGACTTAGCTGCGAGTTATCTTCAGCAAACATTGTCAAAATGCTCAAAAGTGCTATTCTTGTTTGAACCAGAACGCTAACAAGGAAGTCTAATGCTTGATACCTTGTGACGCTAAATATGACTATGGTTCCCTTTGTATCAAGTTATTTTTGACAAGTACCTTCTTGTTGTTACATTAGTTTATATTTCACCTACATGGAAAAATTGTAAATTATCCTAGATCCATGATATGTTGAAAACATCAACCAACACAGGCCTTGCATTGCCAATCTCTAACAGCTGTCAAAGAGATGAATCCAAGCTAAAATATATGCTCTGCTTTCTCTGCTGGAAAATTTCAATTCTTCTACAATATCTAGGAAATATTTTTCTGGTTCATGAGAACATCCAAGGACCAATGCACATAAGGGCATGTGTTGTATACTACTGCTTTGATAAGGATACACAATTTTTATTCCTGTGTAAGAAAACCTCCTATCCATAAATGGCAGCCCTGTCTAGAAGACATAAGTTCCCAAAGAACTGTGTTGAAACTATAGAAGTTGGAAGGATTACTGCTTTATGCATGTTTCTGCTTACATTGAATGATATTTAGCAATAGAAAAACCAATCACATGCAAGAAACATATTAACTAGCACTCACCCATTTCCTGGAACTTCAGTTCCTTCATAACTTGACATTTTATCCACAAATTCCTGCATATTATTGGCTACATCTTCCACATTAAAATCGTTCATATTGGGTACTATGAACGAGGTAATGTCCTTTGTCATGTAGAATCCACACTTGATTTTGTAAAATATCTCAGTGTTAGTAACTGTATCATGCAAGAGAGAGCTAAGGAGTTTGAATGTGCTCTTGGCATGCCATGGGTTTGAATGTTAATGCCTCTGGATGCAGAACAACATTTTAACTTTTGGATATATAGATATACAGTGATAACTCCTTTTTATAATATCTACGAATTATTTTTTATGTCAGATCTGCAGAAATCAATATAAAGTGGTGGATTATAGAAGGCTTCCCTTACTTGAAAATGAAGGCTCAATGTAGGTTTCATCTGGCGTTTTAATCTGTGCACCCCCATGCCTGTGCTCCATTTTTTTATATTGAAGTTCGAAGTCCCATTGATAGACTGATTTATTGATAACAATGTGGAAAAACTTGTTTGAAACACAAGGTCAACCTCACTGCCTAGTTGCTTTGAACCCCTACGCAGAAAATTACATTGGAAGTGTGATATGAAATATGACTGTTGTATTCTAGCTCCGGGGTTGATTTATGTAGAGATATCTTTAAAGAGTTTCAGAGCGTTGAACCATGGTTCTAGCTACTTATTGTCAGAAATATAGTTTGTTTGTATGGCTGTTTTTAGCAAATTATTTGATAAGATGGTCTAGTTATTCCAGTTATTCCAATGACCTTTCAGGTCCATTTCTAGTGGAAATTGGAGGCAAATTCAACTTGCATGTGATTCTTATGGGTAACTGGAGGCACAGTCAAGTGGCATATTTTTCTTATATTTAATTTTAGGCTAATGTTAGTAGTTAAAACTGTATGTTACTACATAAGCAAATATATGGATGTGTGTATGCATATGTTCATTCTGATTTCTTAAATTGTCTACTGGAATAAGAGTTAGCAGACCTAGACCAAGCATTCCTTATTCTTCATGTTCATTCTTCAGATGTACCACAAAGTTCAAAGGGATTCAAATGAGATAGGCTCCTCTTCTCAAATTCATTGTTGCACTGAACATTATACCATAGAGAAAATTACAAATTTTTGTGTTTTTATGGGCTTCAAACAGTTAACCCTCTTTGTAATATCCAACAATGGCTTTGTGATACTTGAAGTTTAGAAAAATGGTAAGAAGTGGCTTGAAGCCCTTGAAATGGGGTGGAAGTTTAAGATGTTTTCTAATGTTTTGGATCATGGAATTTTTTTTTTTTTGAAATTATGGAGTGCATAATAAAACTTGTAAATGTTGTTTTTTGGCATTATTAGTGGGATTTCAAGGAACTAAAGAATTGTGGATCTTTCTACAAATTTTTTGTATAAGATGTATATGGTGTATGTATTTACTATTATCCATGTTGGAACCAGGCCATCTTTAGTTACTATTATCCACAATTCTTTAGTTACTAGTAAATACCAGGCCATCTGCCCTTGTTCCATTCTCGCTGTGGTCTACCCTACAGGAATGGCATGTCAAAAAAGGCTGAGGCTGAGCTCAATCTCTGGAAGATTTTGGTGGAACAATTACTTGACCATTACCTGAACCAAGAGGAACTGGGTTTTAAGCAGTACAACCATCAAGCTCAAGGAATGATAAAATGTGGGTTCTACCTAAGAGGGAGCATTTTCTTTGCCCAAAATTCCACAATTTAAGGGTCAATCTACTCTTTGATGACATTTTTACTATACTTCTGCAAAAGGTAGAAGTCATGCCAACCAACTGCTGAGCAATAGATGTGAACGATCATAATTAGCATTTTCCAAACTTTAACTCCAGTTAATTTTCAAAGAGATTTGGGGCGTTGCTAACGAACGATCGGTGAGTTAAGCCATCTGCCAAGATTCTATTCTGGCCATGGTCTACCCCAGCCAAATGGCATGTAAAAAAGGATGAGGCTACATTTGCGCAGAAATAAGCCCATCAGACCTGTGTCGTAAGCCAAAGAGAGTCTGTATTGTGTTGTAACACCATCGAAACCAGAACATATTTTTCGAAGCTAGGTAGTGACTATTTTCTTCGATCAGAATGAAATGAAAGAAGTCCTATAATTCCATTATTTATAATCTCCGTCACACGAAAAATAGGAACTTGATCAAGATTTACCAATTCTCCGAGTGCAATAAAAGATAGTAACATTACTAAGGACAAAAGGTTTTTCAATGCGTGATAGAAAGAAATATATGATTTCTCAGATAGAAAGGCAGGCTGGTGTAAAATTTGAGCATGTATCTGCTCCTCAGCCAGGAGAAGGTTGCTAAAGCTACTGGTTCAACTGCTGCAGAAAGTATTACGAGTGTCAGTGACAATGTGCTTCCCATTTTTTGGAAATCAGCTGAGGATCTGGTGAACAAATATGATCTTTCATCTGTGGATATCATTGCAAAAGCACTAGCCAAGATTGCAGGATACACAGAATTCAAGAGAAGATCATTACTACCCTCTCAAGAGGGTTTTGCAACCTTAATTCTTAAAACTGGAAGGATTATGCATACACCAACATATGCTTTTACCATACTAAGAATGCATTGATGAAATTTTGTCCTTGCCCCATTCCTCATCTGATTTGTGGGTTTGGACCTTCCACCGGATGATGATGATACGTGGCTTTACAATGGAGAAGAGGATATGACTGATGCCATGCTAGAGAGACAAAAGGAAATAGATTCATATGAAAGAGATCGACTTAAGTGGAAGCAATCAAAGAATCCTACAGGGAATTACTCTACCTCAAGAGAGACTATGAATGATTTTAAATTTTAATGTGGTAGATGCAGAAAAGAATATGCAGGAATTTGTGGGTAAAATGTCGAGTTATGAAGGAGCTAAAGTTCCAGGAAATGGGTGAGTGCTAGTTAATATGTTTCTTACATGTTATTGGTTGTTCTATTGTTAAATATCATTCAATGTAAGCAAAAACATGCATAAAGCAGTAATCCTGCCAACCTCTATAGTTTCAACACAATTCTTTGGACACTTACGTCTTCTAGATAGGGCTGCCATTTATGGATATGAGGTTTTCTTACACAGGAATAAAAATTGTGTATCCTTATCAAAGCAGTATTATACAACACATGCCCTTATGTGCATTGATCCTTGGATGTTCTCATGAACTAGAAAAATATTGCCTTGATGTTGTAGAAGAATTAACATTTGATAGCAGAGAACGCAGAGCATATATTTTTAGCTTGGATTCATCTCTTTGATAGCTGCTAGAGATTGGAAATGCAAGGCCCATGTTGGTCGATGTTTTCAAAATATCATGGATTTGGCATAATTTACAATTTTTCCATGTAGGTGAAATATAAACTAATGTAACAACAGGAAGGTGCTTGTAAAAAATAAGGTGATATAAAGGGAACCACAGTCAGATTTAGCTTCACAAGGTATCAAGCATTAGACTTCCTTGTTAGTCAGATATGATATTTTTATTTTGTTTCAGCAAAGTAATGCATGCTCCAATTGAGTGCATTGATGAAATTTTGTCATTGCCCCATTCCTCATCCAGTTTTGTGGGTTTGGACCTTCCACCGGATGATGATGATATGTGGCTTTACAATGGAGAAGAGGATCTGAATGCTACCATGCTAGAGAGACAAAAGGAAATAGATTCATATGAGAGAGATCGACCTAAGCGGAAGCAATCAAAGAATCCTACAGGGAATTACTCTACCTCAAGAGAGACTATGAATGATTTTAATGTGGAAGATGTAGCCAATAATATGCAGGAATTTGTGGATAAAATGTCAAGTTATGAAGGAGCTGAAGTTCCAGGAAATGGGTGAGTGCTAGTTAATATGTTTCTTGCATGTGATTAGTTGTTCTATTGCTAAATATCATTCAATGTAAGTAGAAACATGCATAAAGTAGTAATCCTGCCAACCTCTATAGTTTCAACACAGTTCTTTGGGAACATATGTCTTCTAGACAGGGCTGCCATTTATGGATAGCAGGCTTTCTTACACAGGAATAAAACAGAGGAGAAACAGAGGAGAAACTTTATTGATAACTGCAATTTGTTATAAATTGTATTCTACGTCTATTTATTGCAAAATAGGTTTATATTCATAAAATAGAGGAATGTTACCGAAAAGATTATTCCAAATTAAAAGAGACTTGTTTGGATTATTCATACTTGAACATAGGTCAATTGATATCATAAACTTTAAAAATGTATCATCACATTAGGAAGATGATCCTTATGGATGTCTTTTGGATTACTCATTGACATTAGTTTGAATTATGATTGCTTAATTGTAAAAGTTTGACACATAAGTACTTAATGAGTTTTGCACTTCTTGTTGAATTTGACTCACTAGTGCGAGGAAAAACATGCATTGCCTTAATATAAATGCAATATTTACGAAAAATAATAATTTGCCATATTTTCTAGATTTTTTTGTGAAACTCTTCTCCAACAAATGACCACGTGCATAGATGTATTGCATATAGATATTATCGCTACTCACTTGGCTCAAGTCATGTTTAGATGATAGGAAGTGACCTTGGTGTGTTTAAAGAGTACCTAAAGGGGGGAGTTGATGGGTAGAGATGGCCATTGAATAAAGAAGTCAAGAAGCCTTTGAAATCCTACAAGGACTTTCTCTATGGAGGCTTGTAGAAGAAGTCTCGTTTGAATAACATAGAGCAAGGTAGGGGTCTCAATCCATACTGTACTTGGAGTCTCCATGGGTAGTTTATGTAGGAATGTATGTTTCCACATCTCTTGGTGGTTCACACTAAATTATAAGATGGACATCATTGATGCCCAAACCGCGTGCTGCAACATCAGTCGCAGCTAGGAGTGCAAAATTTCCCGAACATAATCTGACAAGAATCACTTCACATTGTGATTGTTGTATATCTCCATGCAAAGCACGAGCATTTGGCAAAGATCCAGCGAGTTCAGATGTGTCATTAATTGTCTCAGTAAAAACAATCATACTTCCCCCATTGTTATAGCAGCGAATAACATCTGGTATAACTTGTGGTCTTGTTGAATAGAAACAAGGAAGAACAATGTGTCTCACACCTCTACTATCTTTCATCTTATCATCTCCCACAAAATTTGCAGTTTTTCTGTCATGTTTCAAGAACCTTGATGCAATATTCTATACCCAATCTGGCGTTGTTGCACTAAAAAGAAGCATCTAAACCTTGCTTTCATCCTCAAATTTTCCAAGAATGGTCTCAACATGTTCTACAAAGCCCATGTTTAGTATTTCATCAACCTTAACCAAGACACAAAATTTCAAGGATTTCAGATTCGATGTCCCTCTTTCAATATGATCCTTAATGTGCCCAGGTGTACCTACAATGATATCCACACCTCTACGCAATGCATATGCCTGTGGACCATAGGGAGCACCTCCATATACAGAGGATGAATGAAGGCCAACAACTCCACCATAAACCTCAAAGTCAACATGGACCTGTTTTGCAAGCTCTCATGTTGGAACTAACACAATCACACTGGGGGCCCTCCCATAGGCTGTATTCCTACCTTTGGCATTTGGACCACTTGTTAATGACTCCACAATAGGCAACACAAATGCCAATGTTTTAACCTGGCCTGTACGAGCTCGACCACCCATGTCTGAGCCATTGAAGATAATCTCAAAGGTCATTGCCTGGATGGGGCAAAGTGACTCAATCCCCTTGGACTTGAGCTTCTACCTCAGTGGCTCCGAGATATTGAAATTAGAAACTGCATTGGGATTCTCTTCTTTCTCTTCCTTTTGTTCTTCTTCTTCCTCTTCGACATCGTTGCCCCATGTTTTTTTCTTCTTCTTCTTCTTGCTGCGCTTGGGACTGCAATCCTCACCTACGAAAAAACATCATATCTGACTAACAAGGAAGTATAATGCTTGATACCTTGTGAAGCTAAATTTGACAATGGTTCCCTTCGTATCACCTTATTTTTGACAACACCTTCCTATTGTTACATTAGTTTATATTTCACCTACATGGAAAAATTGTAAATGTTGCTAGATCCATGTTATGTTGAAAACATCGACCAACATGGGCCTTGCATTACCAATCTATAGTAGCTGTCAAAGAGATGAATCCAAGCTAAAATATATTCTCAGCTTTCTCTGCTGGAAAATGTCAATTCTTCTACAACATCCAGGCAATATTTTTTTGGTTCATGAGAACATCCAAGGACCAATGCATATAAGGGCATGTGTTGTATACTAATTCTTTGATAAGGATACATAGTTTTTATTTCTGCGTAAGAAAAACTCCTATCCATAAATGGCAGCCCTATCTAGAAGACATAAGTGCCCAAAGAACTATGTTGAAACTATAGAGGTTGGCAGGATTATTGCTTTATGCATGTTTCTAGTTAAATTGAATGATATTTAGCAATAGAACAACCAATCACATGAAAGAAACATATTAACTAGCACTACCCATTTCCTGGAACTTCAGCTCCTTCATAACTTGAAATTTATCCACAAATTCCTGCATATTCTTCACTACATCTTCCACATTACAATCATTCATAGTCTATCTTGAGGTAGAATAATTCCCTGTAGGATTCTTTGATTGCTTCTGCTTAAGTCAATCTCTCTCATATGAATCTATTTCCTTCTGTCTCTATAGCATGGCAGCAGTCATATCCTCTTCTCCATTGTAAAGCCATGTATCATCATCATCCAGTGGAAGGTCCAAACCCACAAAATCGTATGAGGAATGGGGCAAGGAAAAAATTTCATCAATCAATTCAACCGGAGCATGCATTACTTTGTTGAAACAAAAGAAAAACGTCATATCAAAATCAAATAAGAAAACTTATCTTTCATACCTATTCCTTCGAAAGTGAAAACAAGTACTTGTTGTAATGGCCACACACCAAAGAACAGAGTCTATTTCTTAAATCGTATACTAAATATGACAAGAATAAGTTGTACATATCCTTAAAAAAAAGATAACTCTCCAAGAACACAATCAATCTCCAGAAAAACAGGTTAATAAAAGATTGGAAAATTTAACTAGCAGGTTTCAGTGCTCAAGTTTCCAATTTTAAGCCTTTTGCACCTACTGAAGTATATATATTTCATTATATTAAAAACAACAACAAAAACCTTAATCTTACATGGCATAATTTAGAAATTGGTTTGTTTAACTGTCATTTGACAATGACTAAATTCAGATTTCAACATTGAACATTTATTTAAAACTACACTAAATAATTTCCTTTTTTGTTAAAAATAGAATCATGCTAAGTAAATAACAAGTCATAGTGCATACTATCTTTACCCTTAGAGTGAATTTCCTGAATTTGTTTTGAATCAACAAATAAACATAAAATGTTTTTTCCTTTGAAGGTTTTCCACGAAATGTACTTTTCTGTGTTTCACAAAGTAAGAAATTGTCTGCTCCATTAAACATACTTTTCTATGTTTCACAAATAAATTGAGTGCTTCACATTGGTCACTATCACAAGAAACCAAGCATAAAAGGAAATAGAGCCATCTTCAAGAACCTTAGGGAATGAATTACGCTTCCCTATCTCAAAGAAGTATACAAAATATCAATCACATACTCCATTTTGGTTGTGTAGTTTTAATTGAAATTGGATCGATACTAAGTTTATCAACTATTTGATTGGAATCTCTAATCATGACTATTGACATAGGAGAGTAAGTGGACATCTTTGATCACACCTTGCTATTTTTCAAACTGAACATGGCCATGATTTTTCATACGTCAATAAAAAATGTAGATTTCATTCGCATCATAACACAACCACACACTTTGATAGACTTAACTCAAGACCTGGGGAGGTTAGAGTTAAATACAACATTTCATAACATAACCATGTGGATGTCATTAAGGGAGAAGGTTCCAAAAATAAATAATATCCTGCAAAGGCTAACCAACCTATAGACTGTTGAAGATTTTATCTTGTTTTCTTTGTCCTGAATCCTGATATGGCAGATGCACTATTGATTTTCATTTTATAACCATTTTAATTTGACCTTATCTGTCCTGTCCTTATATGGCAGAGCTGATATCATTTTTATTTTCATATCAGTTTCAATTTTCTATGTGCAATGGGAAAAATCCATGATGCTCTTTATTTCTAGTCACAACAAAATTTCTTTAGTGCAGAAGGCTTTCTCAGTTTCAATTTGCCTACTGGTGTGTGTGATGTTGTTTGCAAGGCATTGGAAATAACCCTTTTCTGCCACTTCCATGCCATTGCTGACTTGTTGTGGCCCATCAAGGGTGCTCTTGTTGGCTAGGGTCTGTTGGACTTCAGTGGTCTCAGGTCTACATATCCTGTGGGGGTGTGGTGTTTCCCCTCACACCCTTTCAACATTTTATAGGTAATATAGGTTAGTTGTGCTTCCTGACCAAACATATGTCACTCCTTCGCATGATGCCTGAAAAGTTACAAAGGAATAGTTTGATTTATGTTTCACTACCAGGCTCATGCTGCACTCTTGCATGAAGGCATGTGTCTTCATTAAGGGGTGCAATTTGATTGTGTCTGTACAACGATGTTTTTTAAATCACATGATTCACTAGCTCATAGGTAGCATGTTTTAGTACTTAGTCCCAACGTCACCTGCCCTTTATATGTTTCTATGGAAAAATCCTTTGTGATATCCACCCTTTTTGCATAATATGCTCATTGTACTCATATATTTTTTATCGATAGAACTTGGAGGCACACATGTATGTGTGTTTGGCCTCCCTCCTGTAGACACAAATTGAATTTAACAGCCCCCATGCTAACAATATTAGAGAGGCATGCATACAATTTTGAATTCGAGTACAAGAACTTATGTTGCTTTGTACATCAGGCTCTGGACTAGTGGAAACTTAAAGAAGTTTTTGTGACAATGACACGATTTCAAATCCTAACAGGTATGCTCCTCAGTCCTCCCTTGCATGAGGTTTTACAAGAGTGGCTCTTGAATATATTGAATAATATTGACGTATTCAGATTATGGTATGGTCCTGGCAAGGTACCAGTTCTTCGGTCAAATGTGTTGAGGGTGGGTAGAGCTTCTTACCAGGTTTACCATCCATGTAAAAACAATAGGTTCCCATTTACGAATAAATAAATGAATTATTTAACCTACCAACATATTATGGTATGGTTCTGGCAAGGTACCAGTTCTTTGCTCAAATGTGTGGGTAGATATTCTTTCCAGGTTTCCAGTTATAGAATAAATAATAGGTTTCCAGTTATAGAATAAATAAAAGAATTTCTTTTGTTTATGAACTGTTCTCACTGTTGATAATGCGTACTTAAATTGAGGTGGTAGTGCATCATATGGATCATCTGTGTCATGTGAAAAAAAAATTAGGCTTACCTGACTCTAGAGAAGAGTGTTGTATTTCTGTAATAGTCCAATGCTTCAGCCATGAGCTTTTTATGCTCCTTCAATCCTTCAAGAAGACCCCTAAAATAACCACTGTTCTCTAAGCTTCTCCTAAATGCCTCCCATCCAATGTCTCTACTCCTTGTTGCTTTTAGTGTCGAGCTTTGGACTCCAACAACCCATGAGCCACTCAATCCGAGTTTTGGATTCTCCGTTTCGAACTAATAATGCGATCACTACACATAGCCATCCACAACTTATCTTCATACCCAGTTCCTCCTCCTTGTAATTTGGAGATGATAGAGGCGGCATCTGATAGCAACATGATGCCTGAAAGGTTTATTGCATGAGCTAAGTGTACATGGCCCTTGACATCCTCACAGAGACATCCACCATCTCCTTATTTCCCAAAAAATTCTCCATCCAAGACGTCGCCTTCAAGGAATCCACGTCCTAGCCATAAAAGGCCTCCACTGCCTTAGAAATCAAGTGTGCCTTGTGCTTCAGAACATGAGCCATGCTCAAAAGAACTCGAACCCTGAACCTATGCATGTTAACCCTAGATTTATCGAGATAACCCTTAATACGGATGTTTATAGCATTCTGAATAACATCACTAGCTATGGTTTGCAGAAACCACTAGTGAGAGCCCGCAAGGAGTCCCATATTGAGGGTTTCACCGGTAATGGTAAAGGACTACACAGGAGTCTCGTACTAAGGGTTTCACTCATGAGAGCCCACAAGGAGTCCCATACTGAGTTTAAAGTGATTGATCTATTTGTCTGTGGACCTATATCAGTTATCCGGGTCTCTTTCCTTTCTCCACTCTTTTCCTCACCTACAAATGGACTACAAGGTTGTTTGTGCGAAGCAAGATGGCCTACCAAGTATTGAGAGTAGATAAATGTTTAGAAGGAGCCTCTAACATCATCTCTTGGAAAGGGAGGATCATGATATTATTGGAGGATAACAGGGTGGGATATTGTATCAAAAACACAATTCCACCATAGCAAGATCCCCAACAGTTGGCCCAACATAATAAGAATGACATCAGGACCAATTTGATAAAATTAAATTTTGAGAAATATTGTTATTTATCAAGGAAAAAGTTTTGGATTCACCTAAAAATGTGCACTTGTTATGTGTATTGCAAATGTGGATTTCAAAATCAGAATATGATGAATCTGGCCCCTCAATTGTTCACAAGAAGTGCTTCTAGAATTTTGGACGTTTGGTACTTCTATCTAGGAGGAGAACTGGATGCATATGCCATGGTAGTTTTAGGTTCGATGGAGAACTAGCATTGTAAAGAGAGGATTTCTGTGTTTATTTATGCACTAACTATCCTGAGTCAGTTTTGGGGCTTGGGTTGTGAATTGTGTTGGATTCATGAAACCTTTTGTGCCTATGCTAAAGGATTGCATTGGAATCCTTACATTGGAAAAATTTAAGATCTACTAGTATTTTCCACCCTATTGTGCTTGATTCATTATATTTTCTTACACATATTCATATGGATTGGAAAATATTTAGCATGTGTGAAATGTCTCTGCATGATTGTGATCATTGTAAGAGGAGGGAGTTTTGAACCTCGGACTTGTTCAAAACTGAGTCAGATTGTGAGTAACTTCATGAGAGAGTACTGAGTACTTGTGAGGAGTATTGTACTTGTTTGGTTACTTGATTTCTCCATTATAATATACACAATAGGTGCGGGGTTTTCAGCTATAGGCTTTCCCCATACATACTGAGTTAATGTGTGATTGATTTGATGTGAGATTGCTTCTGTTATTTCCGCATGTGACAATTAATTGTAGAAGAAGGTTATGTGTTATGTATGCAATTAGAAATTGATATATGACCAGGTTAATCTTCAGTGAATAAGTGATTTATTCAGCTAATAGAGTTATAGTGTGAACAAGATTCAAGAGATTCAAGTAAACTAGAATCTATTACGAGTGATTATAAACATTTCCTCAGATGATGCGCATCTGGACGTGGAGTAGCCTGAATATTCATCCTTCACCTTAGGTGAAAGGTGCGGTGAATATGTGCCTGTGATTCAATCAGTTGAAAATGATATTCAGTATGATGAGCAGTGAAACTTGAGTTAAAATTCAGGTACATACGCAGAAGAGTTGTTCTTCTTAATTTGGGGTGTTGAAAGATGTCTTCTTTGCTCGTAGTTTACAACTCGAATATGCTCTTAAGAGCGGTTAGAACTATGTGTGTATGTTGCATGGAAAGAATCGTATGGAAAGCGGTGTTAGAAGATAATGGTGCGGAAGAGTTGGTGAATCAAGTTGTCCCAAAGCCAGCGATGCAGCTACGGTCGATGCATGGCAAAGAAGATAGCAGAAATGTGAAGGATCTGTTGGGACGTCAAAGGATCGCTGTGTATCAGCTGCATGGGAAAGGCTACTCCATATTTAATGTGGAAAGCTTTAATGGATCTATTCCAGAGTAAGAGCGACCAAAGGAAGCTGGCGCTCAAAGATAAGCTCAGGAACATCAAGATGGATAAGGGCGACAGTATCGCCAAATACCTCACGAAGTTCACTCAGTGTAGAGATGAGCTGGGAAGTGTGGGGGTGACTGTCGAAGACGAGGACATGGTCGACCTGGCTCTCCTTGGTCTTCCGAAGGCTTGGCACTCATATCAAGATAGTGTCAATGGTCGGAAGAAGCTGCCGGGATGGGAGCGCCTTTGGGCGGATCTCATGCAGGAGGAGATAAGGAGGACTACTCGAGATGGATCTTCATCAAAGGGAGCTGATGAAGAAAACTGCGCTTTGGTGTCCAAAGCAAAGAAGGGGAAGGGAAAGAAAACCTCTCATTCTGGTGCAAAGGGCAAGAAGCAGGATATGGCGAAAGTGAAGTGTTTTCACTGCCATGATCACGGACATTATGCTACCAATTGTCGAAAGAAGAAGAAGAACAAGCAAGCGGGAAGATCTGCAGATGGAGAAGCTTTGGCTTCACAGTTCGAGCTTGACTTTTCACTGATTGCATGCTTGGTTTCAAGTGTGATGGGATCGGTGTGGTTCTTGGACAACGGTGCGTCATTTCATATGACGGGAGATCGGGAGTTGTTCTTAGATCTGGAGGACAAAGATTTGGGTGTGCACATCGAGATGGGCGATGTGGTGAATACGGTCTGGCGAGTATCAGTGCGTATCTTCGAGAGAGATCAAGCCAGCCTTGTCTTAAGGATGTCGTACATGTACAGGATTGAAGAAGAACACAGTTTGTTCTTGATGTTGGAGGATAAAGGGTTATGATGTGGTCTTCGGCTGAAGGAAAAGCTTTCTAGCAGCAGTAAGACCTACTTGGAGAGACCGGAAGATGAGTTCGAACTCGAGAACCTTTATCAGTTACGAGTAGATAATGCGTGTATAATAAAAGTGGAGATGTGGTGAACGGGATGATAGGGGCGGGCATGTACAGGAAGTTGGGCCATCTTCACCAATAGACTTTGAAGATTACCACGTGATTTCTCTTGGACTTCTAAGGGCACCCTTACTTGTGATCGGATCGGTGCAAGGGGGTGACAACTGGGAAGTATCGGCCCACCTTTCACGAAGGATAGTCGCGCCCTGACGATACGACGATCCTTGAGAGAGTTCACACAGACATGTGTGGTCCTTTCTCAGTTGCTTCGACAGCAAAGCACAGGTATTATGTGATCCTTGTTGATGATTTCTCTCGAAAGTGCTGGATCTTCTTCATGCAGAAGAAGAGCGATACATTCGCGAAGTTCTGTGAGTTTAAAGCACTGGTCGAGAAGGAGTCGGGGAAGAAGGTGATTGCTCTAAGGTGTGATAACGGTGGTGAATTCATCTCGGCTGAATTCAAGGAGTTCTGCAGCGCAGAAGGGATTCGGAGAGAGCTCATCGCACCCCATAACCCACAGCAGAACGGGGTGGCTGAGCGGAAGAACAGAACGATCGTGGGTGCTGCACGGGCGATGTTGCATGATCGGGGCCTACCCCTTCACTTGTGGGCTGAGGCATGCAATACAGCAGTGTATGTGCAGAACCGTTGTCCTCACAAGGTTCTTGGCATGAGTACACGAGAGGAGGCTTATTCTGGCAAGAGGCCTGATATTTCCCATTTGCGGATTTTCGGATCTCCTGTCTACATGCATGTGACGAAGGATGCAAGAAGGAAGCTGGAGCCAACTGCTGAAGTTGGAATATTTGTGGGGTACACTGATACACCTCACAACTATCGGGTGTATGTGCCAGACAGTCGCAAGACTGTTGTGCGACGGGATATAAAATTCGAGGAGGAGAAAGCCATGCAGTGTTCGCTTGAGAGGGAGCTAGACTTGCATGCAGATGAGGAGCTGTTAGTTCCTAAGGAGGAGCTTCCGGATGTGGATCAGCCACAAGAGGAGGTTCAGGAGGTGGAAGAAACCACCCAGGCAGCGCCAACCATCAGAGGGCACATGCGCACTACAGAAGCTGAGCGACTGGCTCGGGATGCAGAGAGGGTTGTAGGACCACCTACAGCACAGCGCAGACAGAGACAGTCACCGGATCGGTACACTAGATACATGGCTCTTGTGAGTCAATGTGTTGTGACGGAGCCATCCTCTTTTGAGGAAGCTGTGGAGGAACCCGCATGGGTTGATGCCATGATCTAAGAATATGATTCGATCGTCAGGAACAGTGCATGGGAGATTGTCCCAAGACCGGTGGGGAAATCAGTGGTGGGTTCGCGATGGATCTACAAAGTGAAGCAGGCGGGTGACGGGAGTGTGGAGAAGTACAAGGCGAGATTTGTCGCCCGTGGCTTCTCACAGATCGAGGGGATTGACTATGAGGAGACTTTTGCACCTGTCGCAAGGTACTCTTCCATACGGACGATCCTTGCTCTCTCAGCGCAGATGGGGTGGCACATTCATCAGATGGATGTCAAGACTGCGTTCCTCAATGGAGTTATTGAGGAGGAGGTGTACATAGAGCAGCCTGAAGGTTTTGAGATCTTCAGCAGTGAGTCGCATGTGTGCCGACTCAAGAGAGCACTGTACGGGCTGAAGCAAGAACCTCGTGCTTGGTACACTCGGATAGACAGCTACTTCACCGGGCTTGGATTCTCTAAGAGTGAGGCGGATCCAAACCTGTACCAGATTGTGGTGGAGGGGAAGCTATTGATCATCATACTGTATGTAGATGATCTGATTTTGACTGGCGATGAGCAGTTGATACTTTCATGCAAGGAGGATCTTGCACAAGAGTTCGAGATGAAGGACTTAGGCATCCTTCATTATTTCCTGGGATTGGAGATTTAGCAGCGCAGCGGAGGACTGTTTGTTTCTCAGGGAAAGTATGCCTGGGAGATTCTAGAGAGGTTCAACATGCAAGGCTGCAAGCCTGTTGACACTCCTCTTCCTGGTGGTTGGAGGAAGGAGGATGCTACTTGAGGGGAGAGTAGTGGATGCCCAACAATGCTCGACGGAGTTGGTGCAGGAGTCGTTGATGTATTTGGTCGATACTAGTAGATACCATGTATCTGATTAACCCGGCTTACTTAGCTATGGTTAAGCCTACCAAGCTCTTTTGGAAAGTAGTGACATGTATTACCTTCTCCAGGAAGCACATCGGGATATGATGCATAAGTACGAGACGGGAGGATGGAGTGAAGCTTTTACCAGTTTCAACGCGATGCGATTAGGCGGGGAGCCCGATTGAGGGCCAGGGCACCTCGGAGGAGTTTCGAGCATTGGGTCGCGGCGGTTTCTGGTACGGCGAACGAGATCGTGGCTTTCGATTCAGCGAGAGGCAGTACATGGCAGCAAGCTTGGCTGCATGAGGCTGTTGAATGAGAAGATCTTTCCTTGAGTTTATTCGAGGTTGCATTTGGAGCCTACAGTGATTTACTGTGATAACCAGAGCTGCATCAAGCTCTCGGCTAATCCAGTTTTTCATGATAGGTCCAAACATATCGACATCAGGTACCATCACATCAGAGATTGTGTTCAGCGGAGGATCATGATGCTTTCATATGTTCCCACGGAGGATCAGGATGCCGACATCCTGACGAAGGCGCTCACCAGGAGCAAGTTCGAATTCCACAGAGGCAGGATAGGGATTGCAGATAATCCATATCTTGCTGAGAGGGAGTGTTGAGAATGAAGCAAGATGATGGAGCTTAGTGAAATGAAGTCGCCTTCACTAAGTGGGCCCGCAGGCAAATTCTGGCGCAAAGTCTATTTTTAGACTATGTCTGTTTTTAGACATACGGAGCATAATTTGGGAATTCTACTTGGAGATTCTTGGAGTATGCGACATGTCGGTAAAAATAGATGAGACCCTAATTTTTAGGACCCAGGCTATTTTTAGACTGATCTTCTAAAAATATGGAAGTCAAATATTATTTACCCTTAATAATATTTTGACTATAAACAGCAGTTTACTCTCTTGGCGCACTTCAGTTTGAGTCATGGAGGTGGCTCATGCAGCTGACACAAGGAATCACGTGGTTCCTAGGGTTTGATGGCATCTTGCATGGTTGGCTTCAGTTAGACTTCAGTGGCAGAAGTTTTGGAGGAGTTAACGGGACAGATAGTGGAGTTGTGTTCTGTTTGTTTTAGTTGAACTAGTTAGGATTAGTTAACTAACTAATCAACTAGATATGAGTGGAGTAAATTAAATAATATTTAATTTACTAAATATTAACTCATTAGTCAACTCAAGAACACTTCAGTTCACTACAGTGCATGATCAGTTCAGTGGAGACCGGTGGAAGAGGGTAGATGAAGGTAGGTAAACTATCGGTTGGTGATTGGTTTTGCATGAGATTTGCATTACACTTGAAATTGTCCATGACAATTACGCAATCAAGGAAGGATTAGAGACATGAACCTCTTCATATACGGAGCCATGATTAGCAATAAGAGGCAAGGCAATTGGCGGGAGTTTTAGACTTCGGAACTTGTTCAAAGTACAGAGTCGGACCAATGAGTAACTTCTTGAGAAGTCTGCAGTACTTGTGGGAGTATTCTTTCTTGTTTGGTTATAGTTTTCTCCATTATAATACACAATATTCTGGAACAATATATAGGCTTTCCCCATCTTTGAGTTAATGTGTGATTGAATTGATGTGAGATTGTACGGTATTTCCGCATGTGACAATTAATTGTAGAAAGGTTATGTGTTATGTACTGATTCGAAATTGATATATGATAGGGTTAATCTTAATTGAATAAGTGATTATTAAGCTAATTTCTACATATTTTTCTTACCTATTCATATGGATTGGGAAATATTTAGTGTGTGTGAAATGTCTACTTTGATTATGATCATTGTAAGAGGATAGGTTATTACCATGTTGTTGAAAACTTGTTGCATGTTTTTTAATTTCTTTGCACGATTGTAGCTTTAGACATAGTATTTACTTTCACATTCTAATATTCCTAAAAATGACTTCTCAGCTACATTTAATCAAATAAATGCATCCCAACTAAATGGGTTCATATTCATTATCACGGAGTCGTTTATTATCACTTTGAAAAGGTGCATTTAAAAACTTTAATGAACAAATGGGTCATTTAGATACATCTTAAGAGAAAAGCAATGTATTCAATAGTCATAGAATGAAAAATCAAAATAAACAGAATCTTTTGAATCGTTGAAAGAGATAGATACCTATACTAAAAATCTAAAAAATTTCCTTATGATAGAGATCAACGATAAGTACCTTGTTCCAGTATATTTTGTTTTCATTTGGTAGCCCATGACCATTAATGTGAACAACATCGGGATTACAATAGATTTTCCACATCAAGTGTTCTTCCAAGGATGCGCTTAAAGATAGAATATAGTCGGAATATTGATACGTTGCAAGAGAGCATTATGGTGAATGACTAAAGTTAGACCTTAACTGATCTCTTTAATTTTAAGATATGTATATTTGAGGGTGGATTAACCAACTTCACCGAAACATTAGTTTCTGTGCCTCTAATCACTTATAAGCGGAAGTTATATCACCATCGGGCGGAGAATAGAACAAGGATCGGACCCCGATAGCTACATTCTAATCTGAAGCCCCACTGCATCTTTCTGAGATGATGGAAATTAATATTATCTACCTATATCTGATCCTTGATTGGAACTTGTACATCAAGTTATTTCTACAGTGGTATGGAGCGGTTTGTGCTAGGTACTCCATATTGCCCTAGTTTCTCCATTATACGGTGGTATGTGATCTTCTATAATAAATGGGGCCTCACTAGGAATGTGCATGTCTTGTTTGATGTGTTCTGAGTTTTGTATACTTATGAAAAAAAATTTCCCAATGATAGACTAAGAGAAGGCCATCCCAACGAAACCTACATCGTTAAAATTGTGGGGGTAGTCATCTTATACACAAAAAGCATGGAGTATGACCCAGGAAATCATCCACAATTTACATTTAGTTTCATTTTTCATACCCCGGGATTGGAGTTACTTTTTAATGGAGATAGAACCATGGCAAGTAGAGGTAAAGAGACCCGGGTTGCATTTAACACTCTGACGGATGGCCATTCAATGGATCAGAAAGTGTGGAAAAATGAGCTTGAACGGTGTTGGAATATTAATTCCAACATCGAGACGAACAGCGAGGATGATAGATTAATTATGATAGGAATGAAGAGACATCCAGGCGATGACATCAATTATGATGAGGAGTTTGAAGAATGGTGACAATCTCGATTTGATCTTCATAACCATTATGAATTATCTGCAACAACCACCAACGTGCCTACGCCAACCATATTAAATACATTACAAAAGAAACATGCAGGAGCATCCAAGCTCGGCTTGACAAAGGAAGATAACCCCAGGAAGTGATGTCGCCTCTGGACCCCACCTCTTTACCAACCCGGTGAGTCAAGAGGTAAAAATACGTGAATGAGTCTCCAAGCAACCCCGGAAAGCACTTGAAATAAGATTTTAACCTTGGTATAAATATTTGATTTAATTTTATTTTCCACTATACACATTTAATGTTTCGTTAGGTTAACTTATTTTTTAGCGGTACATTTAAATTTTTAACTTTGGTCATATATATATATATATATATACTTGAAATATTTATATTATATAATATTGTAATGTCTTGTATATATACCGTAGAGCATTGTAAGAATATCTGAGACTATGTATTTGTTTTAAAGAGGGGCGAGAAGGCCAGGAGAAAAGGATAGAGGCTTAAAATTGAGCTTGTTAATGTTTGTGGGCCGAGTGAATTTGGTTGTAAATCCAGCGTAGTTAAAGGAAAACTTGTTTTGTAACGTTCTGGATTATTTTAATGATAAGTCTATTTCATCTCTCACCCATTCCGCAATTTAATTTTTATTTTTATCTCTTGTGTTCTTGAAGAGGAATTATTTTTATTCCTACGTGCATTCGAAATTTTTCAAATTAACATAATATCGAACTAGTGTAGGCTTTCAGTAAGAAAGCGGTCGCTCCCTCCTTTGCGAAGCTTCCTCAGAAGTTTGTTAGACCGTTCTCCATAAAGAAAGTCTCTGTTTGTTTGTTTTTCTTTTATTAACCGAGTCAAGAAAAGCATCGTGTTGCAGTCATGATGCTTGTGATGAGGCACCAACCTCAAAAATCCCCAACTTCCATAGTTTAATGGAAGAACCACGTTACTAGAGCAATCACAGGAGTCTTTGTTTCTTCACAAGACATATGGGAGCTAGTTAGAGAATGGCTACCCAAAACACATGACATGGCCCCGACGTTGGCTATTTTTAATAGGTAGCGAAATATATTTGTTAAAAGACAATAGGAAGAAGGACTCCAGCCCTCTTCTATCTCTTTGTCAGTGCACGAGTATTTTCAAGGATTACAACGGTAAAGAAGTCTGAGGCTGAGATATTCTCCAAAGCAGCTATCAAGGCATGGAGAAGGTAGAAGACAACAAGTTGCAAATGCTAAGGAGAGATTTTGAAACTCTACGCCATGAAAAAGTCGACAATATAGAATCATTCTTCACTCATGTTGTGGGTTAGTTACCCAAATAAGGTCTCATGGAGAGACATTTGAAGAAAAGAATAATTGTGGAGAAAAAATTGAGAATCTGCCCTTAAGATTTAATACCATAGTAAATGGAAACATAAGAGACAAAGGATCTCCTTGGCTACAGTGGATGAGATGAGTGCATCACGATGTCTCATGAACCTGAGGAGGCCCAGGCAGGAGGAGCAGTTCCTCATTGGAACAAGCTTTCAGAACCTCAAACCTGTTTTCACGAAATAGAGCAAACAAGCAGGGAGGAAACGAGAATCCAAAAGCAGAGGAAGAAAGCATTTGCAATTTTCTTCCTATATCTTTCTCTTTTCTTTAACGGATCTTCGAGATAGAACTTTCGTTCTTTGAGGATCATTAGGCGTTGGATCTTGAGCAGTCAGCAGTGAGAATATTCTTTTTTTTTGTTGAGTTATTTTTTGTTCTATTTACATTTATTTATTATTAAAGTTCTTAAATAAAGGTAAAGCCAAAAGTGAAATTTTCCCATATCTTTTACTTTCCATCTTAATAAACAAATAAAATTTACGGAGAAAGTTTCATAATCTTAATCTATTAATTGATCAAATCTTATTGACTTTCAGATAAGGCCCTATTGTTTTTTTTGTTTGGATTTTTCACGTTTTATTTTAGTTGTTAGTTTCATTAGGCCTTTCCCATCAATCTTTAATTTCAGATATAAAGCCTTCAAATATAAAGCATCTGAGGAAAAGAAAAGACCCAGAGATGAGTGCCGGTGCGCCTATACAAAACAAATTCTCATGAAAAATAGTTAACGCCAATGGTTCCTTCCCATTTATAGACGGACGACCGGGGGGGTGTCATGCCTGCAAATTATAATTATTTTGTTGGCCATGAAACTTCAAATGTAAATGCAGATTCTGCTTGGACTTCAAATCCAATCTATCAACAAATGCAAATACCGGAATTCACATACCGGACTTCAAATCCAATCTATCAACAATCTTGGACTTCAAATCCAATCTCCATTCACATACCTTAGAATCCTCTTGGCTTCCTGCCAATGAGTCTCTTTTGACCTTTCCATAAATTTGGAGATTAAACTTACAGCATGCATAATATCAGACCTAGTTGCAGTCAAATACATAAGGCTTCCAACTATGATTTTATACAAAATTGGATTAAAATCCTTGTTGTGATCTTCTTTGCTCAATTTTAACCCCATGACAGTTGGAGTTACAGCTGCTTTGTTGTTCTGCATGTTGAATCTTTTCAACACTTCTTCAACATATTTTTCTTGGGAAATAAAAATCCCATTTTCATTTTGTTCTACTTCTATTCCCAGAAAATATCGCAAAAAACCCAAATTAGTCATTTCAAATTCACTCTTCATGAATGCTTTAAAATCAGTAATGAGAGAAACTTCATTGTCAGTAAAGATTAAATCATCTACATATAAAACAACAATAAGAATCTTACCATCATTTTCTTTTATGTAGAGTGTGGGTTCTCCATCATATTTCTCAAATCCATTTTCAGTCAGGTAAGCATCTATACTATTGTACCATGCTCTCGGTGCTTGCTTCAATCCATAAAGCGCTTTCTTCAACTTGCATACTTTGTGCTCTTGGTATTCAATTTCATAGCCTGGAGGTTGTTCAACAAATACCTCTTCTTTCAAAACTCCATTCAAGAATGCAAATTTCACATCCATTTGGTAAACCTTCTATTTGTGTTGTGCTGCTATGAACAAGACTATTCTCACTTTTTCCATCCTTGCAACCAGTGCGAAAGTTTCCTCATAATCTCTTCCTTGTTGCTGTTTGTAGCCTTTGACAACAAGTCTGGCCTTGTGCCTTTCAATCTTACCTTCAGCATTTCTCTTCGTTTTATAAACCCATTTTACTCCAATGACTTCTTTACCTTTAGGGAGATCCACTAACTCCCATGTATTACTCTTTTCAATTGCACCAATTTCTTCGTTCATTGCTTCAATCCATTTTTCCTCTCTTACAACATCTTCAAAATGAATTGGGTCATCAACATGAAAATACAAAGCAAATAAAGAGTTCAGACCAAAATTATCATTTACCTCTCCTTGTTCATAAATCTCACTCAGATTTCTGAATCTCGGTCTTCTTGGTGTACTTGGAGTTCCACTTGAACTCGAGGGAGTTTCTGTTCTCTGTGATGTGCCTGAAGAAGCATTTCCTTGATTTCTCAAGATTGTTCTATTTCCAGCTTGTGGTGTGGTTTTTTGTGCTTGTGGTGGTGGAGGAGGAACCACCGTGGAGGGATTATTTGCTATTTTCCCTTCCTCTTCTTCTTCTTGAGACACACGTCTTCACATTCATTATTTTCTCTAAGCTTCCATCCCAAGCTTCTTCTTCAATAAACTGCACATCTCTGCTGATTATAAATTTCTTGGTGGATGGATTATAGAGTTTGTATGCCTTGGACTCATCACTGTATCTAACAAAGATACACTTCTCAATTGATCCAGGACATGTGCATATGCCACACATCTGAAAACTCTCATGTGGGTGACAAACTTCTTTATGCCGCTCCACGCTTCTTCCGAAACTCTGTTCATGACTGCTTTGGTCGAGCATCTATTTAATATATACGCTACACAATTGACAGCTTCAACCCAATACTCATTTGGAAAATGTTTTGCCTTCAACATACTTTTGACCATGTTCATGATGGTCCAATTCTTCCTTTTTGCAACACCATTTTGCTGAGGTGTGTACCTTGTGGTAAATTTCTTATGTATGCCATTCTCCCTACAGAGACATAGGAACTCTTTGGAGATGTATTCTCCACCTCTGTTAGTTCTTAGCACTTTGATGTAGTGCCCACTCTGCTTCTCAACATGAGCTTTGAAGTGGCATAACTGTTCAAACATTTCACTCTTCTATTTCAAGAAATACACCCATGTCTTTCTGATGTAATCATATATGAATGTCAAAACATATTTTTTGCCAGATAAAGATGGCATTTGCATTGGTCCACACAAATCTGAGTGCACAATCTCTAAGGGTGCCTTTTCCCTTATGCTATTTCTTGTTGGAAAGCTTTCTCTGTGTTGTTTGCCCAAGATGCAGCCTTCACAAAGGCTGTCTGGTTTCTCAATCAATGGTAATCCCTTTACCATTACCTTTCTGTGCAACAAGTTCAGTCCTCCGAAATTGAGATGTCCAAATCTCAAGTGCCATAACTAATTTTCATTTTTCACTTCCTCTTGAAAGACCTCTTGTGTTACAGCTGCTAAATTGCTTCTTTCCTTCAAGTCTTCTCTGAGCTTGAGAGGAAACATCCTATTGCTTGTCATATGCACCTCTGCAATGACTTTCTTGCTTGGAGGTATATCTATGATTGTGCACACATCATCTTTAAAAAATACATTGTAGCCCTTGTCTATGATCTGTCTAATGCTCAAAATATTACATTTCAAGCCAGGTACATAATATACATTTGGCACAAACTTCTGTACTCCATTTCTTGCCAAAATACTTACTCTGCCTTTTCCCTTGGCAGAGATCTTACTATCAGTTCTTGTTGTTACTTCATATTTAACATTTTCATCCAGATTGGCAAACATTTCTGTGTTTCCAGTCATGTGGTTGCTACAATCTGAGTCTAAGAACCATACATCATCTTCTCTATCTTGTGCTACATTACATGTTAACAACACATTCTATTGGTTCTTTTCTTCTCTTGTAAAATTAGCATTCTGCCTATTATTCATGTCATTTTGCTTTTTCCTACATTCATTGGCATAGTGCCCATATTTCTTGCAATAATGACATTGGACTTGGGATTTATCATACCTTTGTCCATGAGCTTGATGTTGGCTTGAGCCTTCATTCTGGTTCTGATTACTACCCCTTCCACTCGAACTTGCAGGGCTGTTTCTTCCTCTGTTTTGGATTCTGCCTCCTCCTCGGTTGTTTGCTCTGCCTCGACGAAAAGACATTTGAGTCTTGAAAGCTTGTTCCAATGAGGAATTTGTTCCTCTGTTCAGTCTGTGTTCATGAGACATCAGGGATGCACTCAGCTCATCCACTGTAAACAGTGAGAGATCCTTTGTCTCTTATGTTGCCACTACTATGGCATTAAATCTTAAGGGTAGACTTCTCAAGTTTTTCTCCACAATTATTCTTTCTTCAAATGTCTCTCCATGAGACCTTATTTGGGTAACCAACCCAATAACATGAGTGAAGAATGATTCTATATTGTCAGACTCTTTCATACAGAGAGTTTCAAAATCTCTCCTTAGCATTTGCAACTTTGTTGTCTTCACCTTCTCCATGCCTTGATAGGCTGTTTTGAGAATATCTCACGCATCCTTAGACTTTTTTACTGCTGTAATCCTTGGGAAAATACTCTCGTGCACTGATTGAAAGAGATAGAAGAGGGCTTTGGAGTCCTTCTTCATATTGTCTTTTAACAAATCTATTTCTGCTACTGTCAAAATAGCCAACGCTGCTGCGTCTACAGGTTTTGGGTAGCCATTCTCAACTAGCTCCCATATGTCTTGTGAAGCAAACAAAGCTCTCATTGTGATTGCCTAATAATCATGGTTCTTCCCATTAAACTATGGAAGTTGGGGATTTGTGAGGTTGGTGCCTACTGCTGCGATCATGACTGTGCAAACGTGGCAGTTTTCTTGACTGTGTTAATAAAAGAAAAAAAAACAAACAGAGACTTTCTCTTATGGAGAAATCCGCTTCAACAAACTTCTTACAGCTTCTGCAGTGAGGAGCGATCTCTGCTTCTTTCATTGAGTGCCTACACTAGCTCTGATACTATGTTGGGATTTCTGGAAAATTTCGAATGCACAGAGGAATAAAAATAATTCCTCTTCTGCAACACAGAGATAAAAATAAAAATTAAATTGCGGAAACAGAGAGATGAAATATAGATTCTATTTCATTAAAATAAACTTGAATGGTTACAAAACAAGTCTTTCTTCCTCAGAACTACAGTTTTGGATTTACAACTAAATTCACTCGCTGCTACAAACACAATGCTTCAATTTTTGTCTCTCTATCCTTTTCTCTGGCCTTCGAGCTCTCTTAAAACAAATACATAGTCTCTGTATATTCTTACAATGCTCTCATGGCATATATACAAGACATTACAATATTATATATTATAAATATTTCATATATATATATATATATGACCAAAGTTAAAAATTTAAATGTACCGCGGTAAAATAAGTTAACCCAACGTAAAACATTAAAATTTATGCGGGAAAATAAAATAAAATCAAATATTTATACCAAGGTTAAAAACCTTATTTCCTTTATGCTTTCCGGGGGTTGCTTGGAGACCATTCACGTGAGTTTCCTTTACCTCTCGGAATTACCGTGGTTGGTAAAGAGGTGGGTCCAGAGGCGAGTGACGTCACTTCCTCCGGGGGTTGTCTTCCCCTTTGCTGCTGAAGCTTGGATGCTCCCTCGGCATGTTTCTTTTGTGCAATGTATTTAATATGGTTGGCGGAGAAGTTAATGTTGGTGGTTGTTGCAGATAACTACGCGGTTGCGTGAAGATCAAATCTGGAGATTGCTGGCACCATTCTTCAAACTCCTCACATCATAATTGATGTCATCGCTTCCGTTGTCTCTTCATTCCTATCACAATTAATCTATCATCCTGTTGTTCTGTCTGGATAGTTGGAATTAATATTCCAACACATCGCTGAAGGAAGGCTTAAAGCTTTCAAAGGGTTCACTCTGTTTTGGGTTCTTTCATGATCATCAGGTAGTTTGGATCTCAGCAGGGCTTCGTAAGAATGTTTTTTTGTTTTTTAGGTATTTTTTCAACTAAAATATATGAGTTATTTTTTTCAACTAAGATATATTTATTATTATTGAAGTTATCTTTTAAAAAAAAAGGTAAAACCAAAAAGTGAAATTTTTCCATATTTTAAGTTTCCATCAATCAACCTAATCAAATTTCTTGTAGAAAGTTTTATGATCAGAATCCCATTTTCGAAAATTCCTAGAAAGTTCCACCAACATTCAAAGTTTTTCTTACATTTCTAGGAAAAATTTTCAAGAGCATAATCTTATTTCCCGAAATTCCTGGAAAGTTTCACCAACCTTGAAAGTTTTTTCTTTTCTTTTGAAGAAATCCCACCGGGAGCAGCGCTTATCCTCCATACTAAAAGTAAAGTTTTTTCTTAATTATAGTTAGCTTTAAAAGAAAAACATTTTTAATTGTAACTCCCTTCCATCAATATGGTAGAACTGTAATTTCTAAGTAAAAAGTTTGGTAATTAAAATCATAATTTCCAAAATCTTTATCAAATTTTAAAGACAATTTTCACCAAAATAATACGAGTTTTTCATTTATTAGAATATTATTAGTTTTAATATTAATGATATAGACTTAAAAAGTATTTCATTGGATCAAAATCCATAATAGTGAAAATGAATCAAGTGAAATGTGAAAATCTTGAATATGAACCACAATAGCAAAACAATAGCTAAGAAGGCATTGAACGGAAATTTGTGAGCACGGAAACTTCAAATTATGTTAATAGAGAAAGCAAGGATGGAGATTTGGAACGGGAACAAAGAAATGAGTGCAAAGAGAAAATGAGTGCAAAGACAAGTGCTCTGATACACATAAAGACCATGAAAGGGGCACATAAAACCATTAAAGGCCAAAACAATGCCAGTGACCAGCCTTGAAATTATGAGAAAATGAAGATCAATCTTGAAGGAATAATTCATTGAAAACTCAACTATCAAAGTTTTTGTGAATTTGTAAAGATATCATTTTAAGAATGATTTCATTAAAATATTAAAATAAAATGGAGGAAGTATTTATTTTTTGTTTTTGGTTAATTTTTTTTTTACAGTATAACAATTTATTATAATTTAGTTGTCAAATTAGTAGCGGGGATAATTATCACTCGTTGCTATTATCTAATGTAGGTTGATTCATCATTAGTTTTCAAGGAAAACCATGCCACTTTGAATTACCCATTGGTGGTCCTTACCTATTGGTGGTCCTTATGGGGGTAAGCTTAGATGCCTCTGGGAGGTTCACATATTTCCATAAGTTTCTTATTTTTTCAGGGTGGGAAAACCTATCATAACTCACTTGTCAAACCAAGAGTGAAGGCAACCATCTTCACATATTTACATAAGTCCTAAAAATATGAGTTCTTAGCCAAACAAAAATAATTTTAAGACATACTTCAGGCCCAAAAAAATAGTTTCTTATTCCTCGGATGCGGGTGACAGAATTGACAAGATTGACAATCATATCTCACATAGCCCTGAAAACGGTGATCTTATGTGCACAGCCTCATTTGTTGCAGATCCTCAAACTATTAGCCATCTGCACGAGACTAAGATAATCAGTTATGATGATGAGACGCTAGGAATTGTGTCACCCTATCGTGAGCACCCTTTCGCTTCTATCACCATTAATGAATATCATGATTAACCCTTATATCAGTCATTCCCCTCCCCTCGAGCATGCTCAGGTGATCGATCTTGGCACACAATTGCGTGTGAGGCATACTCATTGCCATCCTCCTCGCACTCATCCAAGCCCCTTTAATAGGATGAGCTCCCATCCCAGAACAACCCACTGTATTTTCCCTCTGCCTTTCGTTTTTTTATCTCAGCTCTGGCACCTCCCTAATTTCAGAAGGCCGCGCAACTGTATTCCCAACACTGTGTCGCACAGTCCCCTCTGGGCTGTGACATCCCATTCTACGAAACTCTCCCCCAACCCTTCCGACTCCCCAAGCTCTAGCGCTGCATATCCCTCCCTTAACTTCGCCCCCCTGCCTTATTGTGAAATGGCCCCCAGTTTATTCCAGAGAACCATACGAGGTGGACAGAGAGGGGCTCTCTCTGAACGGTATCACTGTGGCAAGGACAATTGTCTAGAGTCAATGAAAGGCTCCTCCTCTGGCATTTTTGTGCGTCAGAGCCCCGAACTAGAGCAGGAGGAAGTAGCCCCTGAGCAAGTTGCGTAGAGAGGTAGGTGCAGTCTACGAAATTCCACCTTCGCTCACCAGACGCAACCCCATTTCTGCAAGACTGACCTGGTGCTGGTTCAGGAGATGGAAGACGATGATTCAGATGTATGGGTGATGTATTTCGATGGCATCTGGATGCGCGACCCTGATGGTCCAGATTCGGAGTCCCCCATCCTCTGCGCACCGGTCCATAAACATAGGTGTTCGTTGGCTGATTCGAAGGAAGCGGTTGCGCAGAAACATGCTTGCCCCATGGAGGAGGAGGTCCCTAACAGTGATCATGAAGATGAAGATTGAGGCCCGCGCAGCCACACAACTCTTCCATGTTTTTTGTCAAGCTTCCCACCATCAGTGCTTTTTTGATTTTGCATATTTTTTGCTTCTTAGATACATCAACGCTACGGTGCACATTGGAATTTTCTGTCTTAAGTTTTGTGCGGGCTGGTTTCCTCCTCTTAGGTAGCCCCGAACCCGAGTAACTAAGGCTAGGATTGGCTAAGCGCAGCTTGCCAAACCAGCTTGTAGCATATGTAACTTCTCTTTTTCAAATTAATAGAATAGCCTAACTTACCAAAAAAAAAAAAAAAATTTCTTATTTTTTCATGGTGGGAAAACCTATCATAACTCAGTTGTCAAACCAACACTCAGGACAACCATATCTGTCTCCTATCAGCGAATGCAGGTTGACTCATCACCGTTATTCTAGCTGCTATCCACGAATGCAGGCTGACTCATCACCCTTATTCAAGGATAACCAGACCACCTGGAATAATGTGCTAGTGGCGAGAGTGACTCATCACCATTATTCAAGGAAAACCACTTCCACCTAGAATAACCAACTGGTGGCTCAAGGTGCATGGTTTCACTACCTCGAAATGCCTTTGGTCTTAGACCATTAACTTGTTTCCTTAGGTCCAAAAAAGACTAGCCCTTAACCAAAAAGAAATAATTTTAAGGCATACTCTAGGCCCTAAAATTATTTTTTATTACTATAAATAAATTTTTATTTTTATTTTAATATTAATATATTATTTTAAAAACAATTGAAATTACATAATTGTTTGTTATGATTAGGTTTTTTAAAAATTGACTTTTCCCACCAAAATATATATGAATTGAAATTACATAATTATTTGTTATGATTAAGTTTTTTAAAAATTGGATTTTCCCACCAATATATGAATTTATTTTTCATATTTCACCTTTAAAGCTTTGGGAAGTATATAGCTTTGAAGAAATAAAATTAGAAAAGATCATAAAAATGGTTTCGATGGGTTGAGTAAATTGTTTTGATAACACTGATTTTTTTTGGGAGATAACTTTGTAATTGGATTTTAGAAAAGAAACATCAACTCTCTAAGTGTTTTTTTTTTAATATATATTTTGTATTTTATTCCAAAAAAAGAGTCTATAAACAGAGGCATAACTACTACTCCAACTAAACCTAAACCCAATACATATCCCTTCTTAGAAGTTACTCATGGGTAACTAACCATTCACCATTAAATATTCCTTACTCATCATTACATAGAATGTTTACCAGTTCATAGTGTAACTTTTAGAATAGGAATAGTAAGCTCCTTAACCATTAACAACCTCCATTTTATTAACACAATTACTGTATGATGTAACCTTCCATTCATTTCATTACTCATATAGTAATTATGAACATCATAACAAGAAAGGAATCAACATCATCAACTTGACACAATAATCAATCACATCATTGAACACCAATATACCCTGGAAACCCCGTAGGGTGAAAACCAGCAAACGTTTAATTTTATTATTAAACGCTCGTGAGGGTGTTCCACTCATCACTCAATGGCTTATAAGGGAGACCATCCCTTAACCATCGTTTATATAATCTTACAAGGAAATATACAATATCTAGCTTTAATCCATGCAATAAATATGATACCATTTACCCTCTGGTCTTCATATCTTCATATCTTCACATCTTGGTGGCATGGATGTACCTACAATGGACCATCGTACAATGGACCTTCCTGCAACTCACACTCATCTGCATGAACATTAAATCATTTACCTGCCACCAAGACAAGAATAATTTTCCTTTGTACATGAAAAACATAATATTCCTTTGTACATGTCACCATCATTCCCTGCTATGATGCCTTCAACATAAAATGATGGTCAAGATTCATAAAGTATTAATCAGTCATTTCACATATCTGTACTATAGTAGTTTCTCCATCTACTCATGTATATTCATGATAAGCAAGTAAAGCACCTTGACATTCTCCCTTTAACAACACATACCTCATATGTGCTGGTTATAAGTCATCACAATAACTAATGTTTCTGTCGCATAAGCACACATTCCTGCAAGACAATGGCTACATCTCCTAATCTTTTCTTTAAAATAAACTGATACATCATTTAAGATATTTAGGCATGTGATTTTCATAAATTTAATCAGAATAGCTAACCCTTATGCTATTACTTTTAGTGCATGGAATGCAAGCTAGCATAACAAATGTTGCTCCCATGCATGCAAATGCATACCGATTCCAAAATAGTCTCTCTAAAGGAGTGCTTACACAACGAAGCACATAACCTCTTTCACGAGTGTTCCCAAAGAAAATCTCAATGCTAGTGCATGTAAACATATGTTTTTTTTTTGTAAAACTATGCACTTAAGAATATAAATACATGTCTCATTTTCAAGATTATACTAACAATCATATTCAATGTAGTTTTAATACTACAAGCTATCTTTCTACATACAAAAATGTATGTTATTTTTCAATAAAAGCTAATACATATGTTGCATGCTTATGCATGATCTTCCTCAAAAAAAAAGAATTAACTTCATAATCATGATAATATAAAAGTAATCACTTAGTTTGTTCATCTAAAGGAATATAACTGATTAGTTCCTTTAACCATGAGTTTATTAAATATCTTAACTTTACCAACACCATGGTAAACAATCCATGGATTTATTAAATAACTAATATTTGCAAACACCATGGTAACCTACCCATGGTTTTATGAAGTAATTAATCTCTATCAACACCATGGAAAAACTACCCATGGATTTATGAAACTATCCATGGATTTATTAAGTAATCTTTACCATTACCATGGTAAACTATCCATGGATTTATTAAATAATTATTATTTACAACATAGTTAATGTATAGAATATTAATGTGAGAAACTTCTCTTTTCTTCTTCACTACACATGAAAATACTTCAAGAGTTATTCTCTTCAATCTATTTTCATTCTCAAGAAAAATACCTTAGATTTGTTCTCATTTCCTAAACTAAATGAGTAAAAAATTCCCTTTTAAAATAAATATCATGCATCTTTTATTTTCTTGCTTATATAATATTATGTAAATATTTTATTAAAGAGCTACCCTCTTTAATACATTCAAGAAAACCTCTTCTAAAAAACAATATGATTTATATAATCTTTTCTTATATATTTTTAACTCACAAAGAGAAAGACTATATAATAAAGAAAGAAAGCCAAAATCACCTATCTTGGCAGTCATATATATATAATCTTTTCTTATATCTTTTAACTCTCAAAGAGAAAGGCTATATAATAAAGAAAGCAAGCCAAAATCACCTATCTTGGCAATCATATATATATAATCTTTTCTTATATATTTTAACTCACAAAGAGAAAGACTATATAATAAAGAAAGCAAGCCAAAATCACTTATCTTGACTCTTATAAGAGGAGAAGAATAGCATTTGTGGAACGTTCCCCCAACTTAATCACATGTTGAAAAAGTTAATGCTGGTGTCTACATAATGATCGCCGATTCAACATGTTAGGCAATGGTAGAAATCAAGGAGTGAAGCGCTGGAAGAATCTCGTTCATTGGTGTTCGATGGAATTTCTCTGCCAACTCCTCTCGAAGCTGAAAGCAGCCTATGGGCCTTCAAACAACCCAGACCTTCCACCTTTACGAAACCATGGAAGTCCCCACATCTTCCATCATCTTCCAAAATATGAATACTCTGCGATAAATTATAATCTAGAACCCACATCTTCCAAAATATGAATACTCTACAATAAATTATAATCTAGAACCCACTAACGAATTTTTGATTCCCATACCTTAATCTTTGAGAGTTTTAATGCACAGCGGTAGTAAAAAAAACAGACGTATTGCCTTTTCCCCTTCATACCAGAAAAAAATATAGCATTTATTTCATTTGACAGTCCTCAACGCTGCACAACTTAGTTGAGAGAGAAATACTCCCGTAGATAATGAATACCAAATTAGGAATCCATTTTACATCAACTAATTCTTGATTTTCTTGATACAAATGTCTTGGTAAAACATGGTAAAAACTATAATTTACAATAGTTTACGTGGGTGTTACAGACTCCCCCCCTTAAGAGAACACCGTCCTCGGTGTGCTTCTCTCACTGAAATTTAAACTTATACTCATGATATAATAATATAAACAACCCAAAGGGGATCCTTCCCCTTAGCAATGAGACACTTTCGTTTCCTTAAATGCCATTAATTGAAACAACAATGTTTTTATCCATATCCATAAGCATGTATAGTGCAAAGAAAATTCCATTTCCATTTCTACTGCTTATCCCTTATTCAATTCACAAAAGTATAGAAAAATCTCTATATGAACTTACCAATTACTATTGGTAGAAATGATTGCTTTTACGCAACCTCTCATCGAATGGTTGAACACCCATCAACACTTCCTGGAAAGAGCCTATAATGTATGACTAACAATTTAATCACATTAGTCACATAGTTTCAATCAAATGAAAATACTTTCAACTAACAAAAATTCTTGCAATATAAAGAGATGTTTTAATCAAAGTACTTCCATAAGTACTTAGAGAGAACCAACCCTCTCTGTAGAAATTTAATAACTGTTAAATTATTCACCGATATTATCCTGATCACACACTATTTGAGCTTCATGCATAATACATAACCTCTTCTACTATTGATCATCAATTTGCGGAAATATAAACAATCGCATGTGCACATTAAAACCATAAACAATCACACATATAAACACAGTATTTATGGGAAAGCTTAAAGCTGAAAACCCCCAACTATCTATATATTATAATGATATAGATCATGTAACAATCATTGTACAAACTCCTCACAAGATCTCAGTAAAATCTCCAATTGTTACACACTACACAAGCTCAGATCTAACAAAACACATGCTCCAATCTACTCCACCTGTTAGCCTGCCTCTACTGCGCAATCCAAGATGAATAATGTTGTGTAACCAACTCCAAAAATAGAAGAAATGAGATATCAACGCCTTAGAAATAAGCCACTTCGAGGGGGCAACCTCCAATACATTACATGAATGATCAATTCTTGGATGATACAGTTCACAAAACCTCCTTTCTATATATAGGAGTCCATGGGGCCATAATGTAATCCTAGTGGGCCACAATGTAATCCTAGCCGACCTAACAATAATAATTTAAGGGCACAATAATAACAAAATGGGGGTTACAAGGGTACAATAATAACAATAAGGGGGGGATACACTAACATAATAAGGGACTACACTATTAATATAGGGACTTAACATGCCCCTCTCCTTCAAACAAGTGTTGTCCTCAACGCTTGATTATTTCTTGATGCTTCTGTATAAAATTCTCATCCTCCCATGTGAAATCTTCTACAGGAAAGTTCTTCCACTTGCTGAGATACTCTGAAATTGATCGTAATTGTCGAGTTCTTGTTTCTATGACTGCTTCATAACTTCTTTCGATGTCATGTTGATCTTCCCGTTGTTTCATTAGATTTTGCACCAAAGTTGGGTTATCTTTTGAGAGTTGGAGAACTTGTTGTTGATGCTCGATGTGATATTCCACTAATTTATCATCCATATTTGCTATTATTTGATCCTTCAAACCATCCAAATTAGCCTCCATTTCTGCTTTTAAACCATCTATTTCATCTTCAATTTCTCTTCGTAAGATCGAAACTTGTTGCACTTGGTACCATAATTTTGATATCTCATCCTGCAATTCTTCCTCTTCATGCGTCATAGTATAGATTTATGAGGGCTTAATGGATGTTGAATTCTTTTTAGGAGGCATTTCAGAACCCAATACTGAAATATATGCTCAATATGCCCTTGGAATCACTTCAAACTGATTTTTCAAACAAGATTTATGTAATTCGGAAAAAAAATACACACCTTTTTCTTGCTTTTGAGGAGCTCGATATTGAAATTGGATTATCTCTGTAATTTAAAATATTAAATATCTGAAATTCAGCCCTGTAGTAGCCCTCTGAAGCTTCTTTCAAATTCCACAGGTCTGATCTAATTTTGATTCTCCAAGACAAAGTTGTGTCCAATCTCCCACAATGACCTAATTATGGACTGGTTCAGTAGAGCGAACTTGTACGACTTTCCACGTGTCACTGTTTCGTCCTTTGTCTCTGAAATTGATATCCAAGAAACTACAGTCTGTGTACTTGCAACCACTTTTTACGGCACTCCAATCCAATGCCCAGAGAGAGAGTTATTGAAATTTTCCCACGATCACCTCTTTGAGATGAAATTCAGGAGCCTGAAAAAGCACTACCTTCCACAGATCATATCTCCAAGAATATTGCGAACCAAGCTCTGAAATTTTTTGACGAAATTTCTCAGGATTTCAGCTTCGCACCATATGAATTTCAGATTCTGAACCTTCGTAGAAATTTTTTTATAGCGCAAATGCCACGATGACCTGTTTAGGAGCCTGAAAAAAGACCTAACTTCCACAGATCATATCTCCGAAAATGTTGCGAACCAAGCTCTGAAATTTTTAGAAAAACTTCCTCACGATTTCAGCTTCGCACCTTAAAAATTTCAGCTTCTGAAGCTTCGTAGAAAAAAAGTTATAGCGAAAATGCCACGATGACCTGTTTGGAGCAGCGAAACCCTAGAATCCAAAGCTCTGATACCAAATGTTGTGTAACCAGCTCCAAAAATAGAAGAAAAGAGATATGAACGCCTTGGAAATAAGCCACTTCGAGGGGGTAACCTCCAATACATTACATAAATGAACAATTCTTGGATGATACAATTTACAAAACCTCCTTTCTATATATAGGAGTCCATGGGGCCATGATGTAATCCTAGTGGGCCACAATGTAATCCTAGCCGACCTAACAATAATAATTTAAGGGCACAATAATAACAAAATGGGGGTTAAAAGGGTACAATAATAACAATAAGGGGGGATACACTAACATAATAAGGGGCTACACTATTAATATAGGGTCTTAACAAATAATGGCCCAATCTGGGTTTGAATCCCTCTAGTATGCACTGCGCAATCCTCATTGGCATCTCCATCAATGTGTGGTGCAAACTCATGCACCAGTATAGTCAAAACTGATAGTCACACTGCTCTTTCACCTTCCTCTTCATTGGTCTCCACTGAAACTCTCCATGCACTGAAGTTAACTGATGTATTCTTTAGTTGATTTATGAGTTAATAATTAGTGAATTAATTAATAATTAATTCACACCACTCTCACTAGTGTATCAATCAGTTAGACTAGATACAACTAACTCAACTATGTTTAACTGAGTTAAACTGAATACAACTCCACTAACTTCCTCAATCAACTCCACCAAACTCTGTCACATGAGTTCTAACTGAAGTCTTCATGCAATAGCTCCACTTGACCCTCAGGAATAGCGTAATTCCTTCTATCAGCTGCATGTGCCACTTTTGTGCACTTAACTGAAGTGCTCCAAGAGGATAAGATAATGTTTAGAGTCCAAATATTATTAAGAGCTAATAGTATTCGACATATCTATTTTTAGACTGGCAATCTAAAAATAGATTCCGCCCAGTATGTCTAAAAATAGAAGTCCATCTATTTTTTTCCGACTTGACCAACCATCCACAAATAGCATCCTACAACTCATATAACATGATCCATATGTCTAAAAATAGACTTTGTGCCAAAAATAGCCTGCGGGCCCACTTAGTGAAGGCGACTCCTTTCCACTAAGCTCATCATCTTGTTGCATTCTCAACACTCCCTCTCAACAAGATAAGGATTATTTGCAACCCCTATCCTGCCCCTGTGGTATTCGAATTTTCTCTTGGTGAGCTCCTTCGTCAAGATATCAACATCCTGATCCTCCGTAGGAATGTATGAAAGTAACATGATCTTCCGCTGCACACAATCTCTGATATGATGATACCAGATGTCAATGTGTTTAGATCTATCATGAAAGACTGGATTAACCGAGAGTTTTATGCAACTTTGATTATCACAATAAATCACGGTAGGCTCTAAGTGTGAATCGAACAACCCGACTAGGATCTTCCTCATCCATATAGCCTTGCATGCAGCCAAACTCGCTGCCATATACTCGGCCTTTGTTGAACTGAGTGCCACGGATCTCTGCTTCCTACTGTACCAAGAAATTGTTGTCGACCCGATACTAAAAATCCCTCCAGATGTGCTCTTCCTGTCCGTTGGGCTCCCTGCCCAATCTGCATCCGTGAAGCCACACAGCTTCACCTCATCCGACTGTCTGTACCACAATCCATATCCCGATGTGCCTCTAAGATATCTCAATACATGCTTCCCCACCTTCCAAAAGAGCTTGGTAGGCTTAACCATAGCTTGTGAAAGCTGGTTAACTGCATAGCATATATTGGGTCGTGTATTGACTAGATACATAAGCGACCCCACCAACTGTCGATAAACAGTGGCATCCACTACCTCCGCTGAAGTAGCATCCTCCTTCCTCCAACCACCAGGAAGAGGAGTATCAACAGGCTTGCGGCCATGCATGTTGAACTTCTCCAGTATCTCCCGGGCATACTTACCCTGAGAAACAAATAGTCCACCACTGCGCTGCCAAATTTCCAATCCCAGGAAATAATGAAGGAGGCCCAAGTCCTTCATCTCAAACTCTCTAGCAAGATCCTCCTTGCATGAAAGTATCAACAGCTCATCACCTGTCAAAATAAAATCATCTACATAAAGTACAATGATCAGCAACTTACCCTCCACCACAATCTGGTATAGGTTAGGATCCGCCTCACTCTTGGAGAATCCAAGTCCGGTGAAATAACTGTCTATCCGTGTGTACCAAGCACAAGGTGCTTGTTTCAACCCATACAACGCTCTCTTGAGCCTGCACACATGCGACTCACTGCTGAAGATCTCGAAACCTTCGGGCTGCTCTATGTACACCTCCTCCTCAATGACTCCGTTGAGGAACGTAGTATTCACATCCATCTGATGAATGTGCCACCCCATCTGCGCTGAGAGAGCAAGAATCGTCCGTATGGAAGAATACCTTGCGACAGGTGCAAAGGTCTCCTCATAATCGATCCCTTCTATCTGTGAGAAGCCTCGGGCAACAAATCTTGCCTTGTACTTCTCCACACTCCCGTCAGCTGCCTGCTTCACTTTGTAGATCCATCTCGAACCCACCACTGATTTCCCCTCCGGCCTCGGGACAATCTCCCATGCACTGTTTCTGACAATCGAATCATACTCTTCCACCATGGCATCTACCCATGCGGGGTCCTCCACAGCTTCCTCGAAAGAGGATGGCTCTGTCATGATACACTTGCTCACAAGAGCCATGTATCCAGTACACCGGTCAGGTGACTGTCTCTCTCTACGCTATGATGTAGGTGCTCCTACAACCTTCTCTGCATCTTGAGCCAGTCGCTCAGCTTCTGTAGTGCGCTTTCACCCTCTGATGGTTGGCGCTGCCTGAGTGGTCTCTTCCACTCCATGAACCTCATCTTGTGGTTGATCCACATCCTGAGACTCATCCTTAGGAACAAATATCTCCTCATCTGCATGCAAGTGTGGCTCCCTCTCAAGCGAACACTTCATGGATTTCTCCTCATGAAATTTGATATCCCGTCGCACAACAGTCTTATGACTGTCCGGAAAATACACACGATAGTTGTGGGGCGTATCAGTGTACCGCACAAATATCCCAACCTCTACAGTCGGCTCCAGCGTCTTCCTGGCATGCTTCATCACATGAATGTAAACAGGGGAACCAAAAATCCTCAAATGGGAAAGATCAGGCTTCTTACCAGAAAACGCCTCCTCGGGTGTACTCATGCCAAGTATCCTGTGAGGACAACGGTTTTGCACATATATTGCGGTATTGCATGCCTCCGCCCACAAGTGTATGGGTAGGCCCTAATCATGAAAAATCGCCCATGCAGCACCCACGATCATTCTGTTCTTCCGCTCAACAACCCCGTTCTGCTGTGGGTTATGAGGTGCTATGAGCTCTCTTCAAATTCCTTCTGCGCTGCAAAAGTCCTTGAATTCACCAGAGATGAATTCACCACGATTGTCGCTCCTAAGAGCCTTCACCTGCTTCCCCGATTCTTTCTCAACCAGTGCCTTGAACTCACAGAAATTTGAGTATGTCTCGCTCTTCTTCTTCATGAAGAAGATCCAACACTTACAGGAAAAATCATCAACAAATATCACATAATACCTATGCTTTGCTGTCGAAGCTATTGAGAAAGGTCCACACACGTTTGTGCGAATTCTCTCAAGGATCGTCGTGGCACGACTATCCTTCTCGTGAAAGGTGGCTTTCACAAATTTTCCCAAGGTACACCCCTTGCACTGATCTGACTGTGCAAGAGTGCCTTTAGGAAGCCCAGTAGAAATCTTGCAGAGGGAAATGGGCCAGAACCTATTGAAGGAATTTGCACCCTTTTCTTTCAGAATGAGGGCTAGAAAATAAGAGTTTGTGCTACCCCCAATTTTCTTACAGTCTTGGGATTTTGGAATAATTTTATGTAAATATTTTTTCATAATCTGCCAGCAAACTTGGATAAAGTTTGTCGCGAACCCATCTGGGCCTCAGGCTTTATCTGGACTCATGTCAAACAAGCCAGCCTTTATTTCTTTCCTAGTAACCTTAGCCTCTAACTTCTGTTTCATTCTAGCTATGATTTTAGAAGGTATCTCATCTAGAAAATTTTCACTGCATCCCTGCACCTCTTCTTCACTAAAAAGACTTTTTAAATGGTTGAAGTCAACCATTTTGATGCTTGAAAAATCACCATAAGTTTGGGATTCATCCTTAATTTCTGAAATGGAATTGAAACCTCTCCTAGCTTGGGCTTGCTTGTGGAAAAAGGAGGTGTTTTTGTCTCCATATTTCAATCAAAGGCTTTTGGATTTTTTCCTCTAGTACTCCTCCTCCTGTCTACATGCGTTCTGAAATTTTTGTCGTAGCTCTTCCTCCCTTTTTAAATATTCACTCAATATTTCTGCCTCTTCCATGTAGGCTTGATGATTCTCAAGAGATGATTGAACTTTCTTTCTTTCTTCCACATGGATAGAGATGTTTTTAGTTGAGCTTTTCAAATCTATTTTCACTCTTCTCAACTTCTCCTCCCAAACGAAGAATGGGGAACCCATGATAGGCATCTTCCATATTTATTATACCCTCTCCAAGAATTCCTTTTGATTTAACCAAAGGACTAAATCGAAAGGGGATAGGGCCTAAATTCCTTTGGGTTGAGAGAACCAGCTTTATGGGTTTATGATCCGAAGTGCTACTAGAAATAATACTCATCTTCACATCAAGGCCAAGTAGGAGGAAGGAACTTTGTATGAGAAATCTATCTAATATAGCAGCAATATGCCCAGGGCCTACTCGTTTATTTGACCAGGTATACTTACCTCGGCAAGGCTTGATGTCGAGAAGATCCCAGTTGTGAATGAGATCCTCCACCCACTCTCTAGCCGGATCTCTCACAATACATCCCCCTCACTTTTCACCCTGGCTTAGGGAAATGTTAAGGTCCCCTGTAATTAGAATGTTTTCCAGCTCCTCCCCATCCGCCATGTCTCTCAGAGAGTCCAAGAATTTTTTTTTCTCCTGCATTTACCGGAAAATATACATTGAAGAGACTGAAAACCTCCTTCAATTCTTGATGTTGAAACTTTGTGAATAGCCAATGAAATTTTTTCTTTTCAGCTACCATATTGAGTTTGGAAGCATTCCAAAGAGTGCCTAGACCTCCCGAGGCCCCTCTGGATGAGACAACCTTTTTCCTGCCTTTATTCCAAAAAATTTTGTTGCTTTGAAGGAAATCATTTTCCTCTAATTTTGTCTCCTGGACTAGCATTATGTCTAGGTTTTCTGTCATGATTAGAATCCTCATGGCTTCTTCTTTCATCTTGCTCCCCAAACCTCTGTAGTTCCATGAGATCACCTTCATTATTTATTTTTATGAGAGTGAGGGCCTCCCTTGGAGCCCTGTCCCTGGTTTCTTGCCATCTTTGGGGTTTTAGCCAACATCTTTTCCAAAGTAGGCTAGCTTCCCTACGCTTTATATTTGTATGTTTCTTTCTCTCTCTTCTCCATGGTTGACATCCTTCCCCTTGCCGACCTTCTGACCATGGATTGAGAATCTCCTATCTCTCCTTCCTCCTTGGATTCTTCCGAGCCTTGGCTTTTCACACCACTCATTGTGTGCTTATCTTTGGATATTTCTGTTTCTCTTTCCCCTTGCCTTGAATCCTTTGTCGCTGCAACCTTAGTAGACTCCTTATCATTAGTCCTTGCAATCTCCGTTGTCTCCCTCTGAGGCAAATCCACTTCAGGGATTTCTTGTGAAATTGAGCCAAGGGGCCCAAACATGTTTCTTGAATCTTTTGGAGGGAGGTTTTTCTGGGACGCGCTGTTACCTTTAGACTGGTTTCCTTTTCCCTTTTCTTGTCCTACAGATTAGAGGCCTTTGGGTTAGCTTTGGACTGCTTGGCTTGCTTCCATCCTTCCTCTTTCTCCTTATCCTCCTCACTCTTTTTTGGGTAATTTCTGGCGAAATGGTCATATTCATGACACCCCCGAAATTTAAATGGAAGTTGTTTGTAATCTAGTTTTTGAATATGAGACCAACTTCTGACATTGATTTTGATAGCTTTCGGTAGCCCTACTTCAAGATACACCTCCACACAGATCTGAGCACAGTCCTATTGGTCTTTATTGTTTGCCCTATCAATGAATTTACCCAGCACATCCCCTATGTGTTTCAAAGAGACCCAGTTCCAGCAATGTATTGTGATATTAGGCAATCTGACCCACACTGGAACTGTTTATGGAATGTCCTCTGCTGGGTCAAATTCCAGAGTCCACTTATTCAGATACAGCCCTTGTGGCCCCATAAAATATGGGCCATTCCTGAAGATCAACTCCTTACCTTCTTTGGAAATGAATTCGAATAAGAAATAACCTCTGCCTAGGAAGTAAGAGGTGACATTCTAGTTAATCAATGGCTTCCAGTTTTTTATCACCCAGGCCTTCGTGGCTTTGGGAGACGGCCACAGGCCAGTGAAATTCCCCACAAGCGCTCACTCAGACATTGTTAAGGAAACCTTAATAGGACCATTTGGTGGGAGAGACATCGCCAACATTTCTTCCAACCTTTTGAAAAAATTCTAGGCTTCTACCTTCTTCTTCTTAGGTAGAGAAGCAATCAACGAGCTGAAGGAAGCTGTGTTTGGTGATGGCGGAGGAGGGGGGCGAGGAGAGGAGGCCCAAGGTGAGCCCTGCTCCTCCATGGTGGTGACAACCCTAGCAGCAACAAGCTACAACGCATGGGTTGTAGGCATAGCGTTTTTTTACCATCTAATTTCCACTGTGTTTATTATTCCCTTGGGTTTACAATATTTTTCTTAGTGTTTATATACCTTAGGATTATAATAGTAATCCCTTGGGTTTATAATACTGCATAGGCCAATGCCACATTATGACAATGATTTCTCAATATTAATCCTTTGAGTTTATCAATTCAAGGGTTCATATTCCTAGGGTATAATATTATTGATAAGGTTTATAATATTTATAATATTAAGGCTTAATATAAATTCCTTGGGTTTATAATCATGGTGAATCATTCGCAACCATGGTCCAATCTCACATTGTGACAAATAATGTCTCAAAATAGAAATCAACCATGGTCAACCATGGTCTAATGTCGCATTGTGACTTGGATTGTCTCAATATAAAAATCAACCATGGTCAACCATGTTCCAACATTGAATTATGACAAAGATTGACTTAATATGAAAATCAACCATGGTCAATCATGGTCAGTCATGGTAAACCATGTTTATATTGTTACAAAGATTATCTCTCGGTCTAACTTCACATTCTGACAACCATGGTGATCCATGGCCAACCATGGTCCAACATCGCATTGTCAAAGATTATCTCAAATTTAAAATCAACCATGGTCAACCATTGTCTAATGTTGCATTGTGACAAAGGTTATCTCAATATGAAAATCGATCATGGTCAACCATAGTCGAATGTCGCATTGTGACAAATATTGTGTCAATATGAAAATCAACTTTGGTTGACCATGGTCAACCATGTTGATTTTAGGGTTTATAATATTTATCTTAGGGTTTATATACCTTCAATTTATAATCCCTTGGGTTTTTAGTTAATCCATTGGGTTTATAATATTTATCTTAAGGTTTATATATCTTGGGTTTATAATATTAGTCCCTTGGGTTTAATATTATTCTCTTGGGTTTATAATACCTTGGGGTTTTAGAATTAATCCATTGTGTTTATAATATTAATCCCTTAGGTTTATCAATCTAAGGATCATACTCCTAGGGTATAATATTATTCATGAGGTTTATAATATTAATCTTGGGGTTTATTATAAATCCCTTGGGTTTATAATCATGGTTAACCATGCAGGAACATGATCCAATGTCATTGTGAAAAATGTAGCCTCAATATGAAAATCAACCATGGTCAACCATGGTCAAATGTTACATTGTGACAAATATTGTCTCAATATGAAAATCAACCATCGCCAACCATGGTCAAATGTCGCAATGTGACAAAGATTGTCACAATATGAAAATCAACCATGGTAAATGTCCTAAAAGGTTTATAATATTAATTGCGAGAATTTAATATTTATCTTTTGATTTATAATCTTTTAAGTTTTTAGTATTAATATTTTAGGTTTATTATTAAATTAGATTTATAATATTAATTGGTTTAGTATATTATTAATTAATTATTAATAATAATTAATAATAATAATAATTAATTATTATTGTTATTAATTAATAGTAATTATTATTATTAAATAATTATTAATAACTATTAATATATTATTAATAATTTTTATTAATTAATTATTAATATTAATTATAATTAATTATTTACATTTTTGTGAGAATATGAACATCGAGGATGAAAATCACTTCTTCTTAGAGTGCCCCGCGTACAACCACATTAGAGCTCAATTTCATAATCTTTGTTGCAATGCTGACCTTCCTAGCCTTTTAAGATGTCAAAATTATAGTGAGCTCGGGAAGCTTCTCTCCAAGCTTTTTTGAGCATAGGAATAAAATCTAAAATCAAACTAAATAACTCTTTTCTTTAGATCCGATAGACCAAAGATTGGTCTCAATGGATATTAACCACCATCATCATCAATCAATATTTATTAACATTATATTTATAATAATTAATATTTATTAATAATTATTATAATTAATAACTATAATTAATTATTAATAATTATAACTAATTATTAACATTATATTTATAATAATTAATATTTATTAATAATTATTATAATAATAACTATAATTAATTATTAATAATTATAACTAATTATTATTATTATTATTAGTAATGATTATTATTATAAATGTTAATTGTTAATAATAAATAATAATTAATAATAAATGTCTTTCATATATATTACATCTATAAACACATCTATAAACAACGTATTTGATTGTGCTAATGACAACAATATTCAATTTTGATTCATAAATAGGTAACCATTGGGCCGCACGTTCTCAACAAAAAACTAGGGCGAAAATATCTCGGCCCCTGCTGATGTGGACTGTAAGTGTACGAGGTGATGTCATTATTATATAAATAGAATATGGACGAAATTGTTGTTTAAATAGAATATGGACGAAATATATAAGCTCTAGTCACAACAACAAGATTAAAGATTAATTGGATGATCAGATCGCTTGGTAGGGTTTATAAGTGTTAATGCGGTGGATTTTATAAGGGTTTGCAGGTTTTTTTTTTCTCCTGCGTCTGTTGGTGGAAATTCGAAGTGCTTTTGTGAGAAAGAATGGGGCGTAAACCAGTCCAACTCAAAAGAATTGAGAACCTAGGCTACAGGTGCACCATTTATCGGAATCGGCTGAACGGACTGATAAAGAAGTTGCAGGAGATTCACATTCTGTGTGGCGCGGAAGTTTGTATGATTTCCTGTGGCCAAGAGTCTAGTCGGGACAGCGGCCCTACTCTTACGATATTGTGCAGTTCCTCTTCCAAACTCACTGCTCTGGTTGACAAGTTCCGTGAGAAGTATGAAATCCACGAGAAAAGTGAGAGAAAAGAAGAGCCCTTAAACTTCTTGGACCAGGGTATCAGAAAACACAGTAACCAACTGAAGTTGAAGAAGTTTTTTATTAACGATGAGTTGCAGGCCACGGGTTGTCGCTCACGGGAACTTCCTTTACACTCGCCTTGCAACAAACTGCGAAATTCTTTGGACACTGAGATTATTAACGATGAGTTGCAGGCCACGGATTGTCGCTCACTGGACCTTCCTTTACACTCTCCTTGCAACAAACTGCGAAATTCTTTGGACGCTAAGATTAGTGAAGTCGAACGTCAAATTAAATTTCTTAAGGCCGATGCAGGTATGATATATACAATTTTCAAGATCAATTTTATTTTCAAGATTATGCAGATATCATATATACGATTTTAAAGATCAATTTTATTTTCAAGATTAAATTTATTTTATTTTAAGTTGTTAAAATTCATTCGGGGTTTCCCCTAAATCTTTCTTTTCTTTAACGGATCTTCAGATAGAACTTTGCGTTCTTTGAGGATCATTAGGGCGTTTGGATCTCAGCAGTCGCTTGGTAAGAATGTTCTTTTTTTTGTGAGTTATTTTTTGTTGCTATTTGTTATTTATTATTGAAGTTTTTAAAATAAGGTAAAACCAAAAGGTGAAATTTTCCCATATTTTTACTTTCCATCAATAAACCAAATGAAATTTCTGGGAGAAAGTTTCATAATCATAATCCTATTCAGTGGATCACAATCTTATTACGATTTTCAAGATAATTTCTAGCTGTTTTTTGGTGGATTTTTCTCCGATTTATTTTAAGTTGTTAGTTTCATTAGGCCTTTCACCTTAATCTTTATTTTCAGATATAAAGCCTTCAAATATAAAGCATCCAGAAAGACAAGACCAGATGATTGCAGGTGCGCCTATACAAAATAATTCTGATCGAAAAATAGTTAACGCTCATGGTTCCTGCCCATTTATGAAGCCAACGACCAGGGGTGTCATGCCTGCAAATTATAATTATTTAGTAGGCCATGAACCTTCAGCTGTAAATGAAGATTCTGCTTGGACTTCAAATCCAATCTATCAACAAATGCAAATACCGATGGATACAGGTACCATACCAACTAATTACGTTGGGTTTTCAAATATAAACTGTACTAATGGTAACGGATCTTCAAATGTAAACCTACTGTATGGAGTTTTTACGAAGTAATGGTGCTCTTTGGCGTTTTTTTTTTCTATCAATAAACCAAATGAAATTTCTGGGAGAAAGTTTCATAATCATAATCCTATTCAGTGGATTCACAATCATAATTTTAATAAAGAAAAGAAGATGATGTGTAACAGTATTTACCTTGGAGTTATATACGATTTTCAAGATTAATTTCTAGCTGTGTTTTGTTGGATTATTTTTCTAATTTATTTTATTTTAAGTTGTTAATTTCATTCGAGGCTTTCTCTTAATCTTTATCTTTTTTTAACGGATGTTCAGATATAAAAGCCAACGGTGTTGGGCCTTCAAATATAAAGCGTACAGGAAGACAAGACCAGATGATTGCAGGTGCGGCTATACAAAATAATTCTCATCGAGAAATAGTTAATGTTCATGGTTCCTGCCCATTTATGAAGCCGACGACCAGGGGTGTCATGCCTGCAAATTATAATTATTTAGTTGCCGGCCATGAACCTTCAACTGTAAATGCAGATTCTGCTTCGACTTCAAATCCAATCTATAAAAATTTTATGAAGTAATGGAGTTTTTACGAAGTAATGGTGCTCTTTCTGGGAGAAAGTTTAAGAATCATAAGCCTATTCAGTGGATTCACAAATATAATTTTAATAAAGAAAAGTAGATGATGTGTAGCAGTATTTACCTTGGAGTTATATACGATTTTCAAGATTAATTTCTAACTGTGTTTTGTTGGATTTTTTTTCTAATTTATTTTATTTTAAGTTGTTAATTTCATTCGAGGCTTCCTCTTAATCTTTATCTTCTTTTAACGGATGCTCAGATATAAAAGCCAATGGTGTTGGGCCTTCAAATATAAAGCATACAGAAAGACAAGACCAGATGAATGCAGGTGCGGCTATACAAAATAATTCTCATCGAGAAATAGTTAACGCTCATGCTTCCTGCCCATCAAATATTATGAAGCCGACGACCAGGGGTGTCATGCCTGCAAATTGTAATTATTTAGTTGGCCATGAACCTTCAACTGTAAATGCAGATTCTGCTTGGACTTCAAATCCAATCTATCAACAAATGCAAATACCGATGGATGCAGGTACCGTATCAAATCATTACGGCGGGTTTCAAATATAAACTGCAATTATTGTAACCGATCTTCAATTAGAAACCGACTGTACTGATGATAGCTGACCTTAAAAACCTATTGAGACATCATCATATGTTTTCAAATCATTAATCCTTTTGACAGCAGTTGAGAGCAATTTTTATGAAGTAATGGAGTTTTTACGAAGTAATGGTGCTCTTCGGCGTGCTATCTTTATGACATTATTTATTGTATTTTATTTATTTTTTAAATAGATAATTTATTTATTGTATTTTACTTATCTTTTAAATAGATAATTTGTTTATTTTAATTTAGTAAACTTAATCAATTGAAAGAATAGCTATATAATTTTAGAATGTGTAAAATGAAGATAATTTGTAAAAATTGTTTGAGAAAATATGTGAAGAATGTAATTTTATAATTAAAAGAATACAAAATGACTATGTTTTCGGAAAATTTTATCTGAGATACTTGGGTTGACTACTCTTTTGGACTTTGCAGTTCTATGTAGCTAATTCACTGTAAAATTTTTGTGTTCATGTATGGTGTCGCCTTTTTATTATAATAATAATTTTTTTAGTCTTCAGTACATTTTTATTTTTATTTGAGATATTTGGGTGAAATCTTTTGGATTTTGTTTTATGTAGCTAAGTGACAATAATATATTATATTTGTAATAAAAATATAATAATCAGTTATGGTAATAAAAATTAAGTAATCAGTGATTTTGAATTTTGTTCTTTTGTAGCTAGGCTACCCTACATGTTGTGGCTTTTTTATTATAATAATAATTTATTTTATTATTATTTCTGGTTAAAAATATTATTATAGCAATTTATTCATTAGTGATTTTGGATTTTGTTGTGTAGTTATGCAATCATAATATATTTATGTTGATGTAGTTTTTTATTATAAAAATATTTTATTTTATTAACAATTCATCGTCTTTGATTTTGTTTACTTATTTGTTAATTTAAAATATTTTATAAATATTTATTAAAAAAATTGATTTTTAAGACCCATTTAAAAAGTTGAAGTTTGAAGTCTTATTATACAATTGAAAAAAAAAAAAAAACCATAAAACAAAATTGAAATTTCAAATCTTATTGTTTGAAAATATAAAAAACAAAGAGATAAAATTTAAAAATAAAAAACCATAAATTAAAATAGAAAAGGGAAAACACATAATGAGTAATGTAAAAAAATAATAATTATTTTAATTGTGTTTTTCCTACTTGAAATTTCCAATATTTTATATATATATATATATATATATATATATATATATATATATAATGGAATGAAATGATAAGACTATATTTTGTTTTAATTATGTTAATATTTAATTTACAATTGATAATTACTTATATAAATTTATTTTTAAAATAAATTAAATTTCTTTCATTTTTAAGATAAATAGTTTAAACCTGTTTTACAAATTAAAATATATTTTAATTATTTTTTAATAAAAACATTGAACACTCTTTATTTGTATATTTAATTATATTAAATTTAACCATCTATTTAACATTCAGCAGAAATTAAACAGACCTACGGTATTTATTTATTTTTATTTTCTATTAAACTAATTGATTATGGCGTGTAATTCATGTAATATTTCAATCAAATAAATTATCTATTTGAAAGAGACTTCTGAAAATTTATCAATTAAAACTAGTTTCGCGGAATTACAGATTTCATACTTTCAAGTGAAGTTGGTAATAGTAAATTGATCATTCATTATTTCTTTTCTATTCTACATATTGATGTACTTTGAAGCGGATAAAATAACCCTATCGAAAATCCTGGTAGAATTCGCCCAGTTGTTGAGAATGCAGGCAACTATCTAATAAAATTATGGATTCTGATAAGGCTCAACGATACTGATATAACTATCTAAATAAAATATGGATTCTGATAATATTAATGATTTCATTAAGCGGATAAAATAACCCTATTGAAAATTCTTGTAGAATTCGTCCAGTTGTTGAGAATGCAGGCAACTATCTAATAAAAATATGGATTCTGATAAGGCTCAACAATACTGATATAACTATCTAAATAAAATATGGATTCTGATAATATTAATGATTTCATTATCCAAATAATCTATCATTTTTTAATATATTGAAAATCAAATAGGGTAAGAGTAACGTTCAGACTTTTTTCCAATTTCTTATCTCCCAATTTCGACATCCATCTGACACCTGCAACCAGACATGACTAACTTCAGACCGTGATTTTGTCGCCTGGTTAACATTTTTTTTTTAAGATTTTAGTGTATGAATTGGATTGAAAATTTTGAAGTGAAATCTTAATTTTTGTTATGTAATTGGTTTTTTATATTATATATATAGATTTGTTATTTTGGCTCATGGTTAACTTTAAACAGTTTTTTAAATTTTGAAGTGAAATCTTAATTTATGTTATTTAATTGGTTTTTTATATTGTATATATATAGATTTGGCACTTTTAATATTTTAGGGCATTTTTATTGTGGAGGGTTATTCATCATACTTGTGATTTCAATGAATTCTTATTGGATTCTAAAAAAAATTAGACCGAAAAAACAGAAAAAATTTCCAAATTCAAAACATGAAATTTGAAATTGAGAATCTGCCAACTTATTTCAAGTTTTCCAGCATTTATTCTACATTCGCTATTCTCTGTCATCTAGAGTGGGTATGCCAAAAGCTTACAGAAGTTTCAAATAGGGAAGCTTTCAGCAAAACTGGAGAATGTAAACCTTTGGAATAATGTTAAAGACTGAGACTTCAGGAAATTATATAGCCACGGCTGATGGAAGGCTTAAAGCTTTCAAAGGGTTTACTCTGTTTTGGGTTCTTTCATGATCATCAGGTGGTTTGGATCTCAGCAGGGCTTGGTAAGAATGTTTTTTTTGTTTGCCAAGTATTTTTTTCAACTAAGATATATTTACTATTATTGAAGTTATCTTTAAAAAAAGGTAAAACCAGAAGGTGAAAATTTTCCATATTTTAAGTTTCCATCAATCAACCCAATCAAATTTCTTGTAGAAAGTTTTATGATCAATCCCATTTCCGAAAATTCCTGAAAAGTTCCACCAACATTCAAAGTTTTTCTTATATTTCTCGGAAAAAGTTTCATGATCATAATCTTATTTCCCAAAATTCCTCGAAAGTTTCACAAACCTTGAAAGTTTTTTATTTTCATTTGAAGAAATCCCACCGTCCGGACTAAAAGTAAAGTTTTTTCTTAATTATAGTTCTCTTTAAAAGAAAAACATTTTTAGTTATAACTCCCTTCCATCAATTTGGTAGAACTGTGATTTCTAAGTAAAAAGTTTGGTAATTAAAATCACAATTTCCAAAATCTTTATCAAATTTTAAAGACAATTTTCACCAAAATAATACGAGTTTTTTCATTTATTAGAATATTATTAATTTTAATATTAATGATATAGACGTAAAAAATATTTCATTGGATAGTGAAAATGAATAGGTGAAATGTGAAAATTTTGAATATGAACCACAATAGCAAAACAATATCTAAAAAGGGATGACCATAGAAACTTCAAATTTTGTTAATAGAGAAAGTAAGGATGGAGATTTGGAACATGCACAAAGAAATGAATGCAAAGACAAGTGCTCTGATACACATAAATGTTGGAAATTAATTTCAACTACTGATACCAATCAGCAGTAATTGCAAAAGGATTGGAAAACTCGCACAAGTGAAGTGCAGAACAAATAAGAATCGGTCCCTAGATATTTATCTAAGGTGGTAGCCGACTTCTTAGGAGCAGAGTAAATGCTCAGACTCAAAGTCTTGCCAGCAGCGCAGAGCTTTGATTACAAGTTGAAACATGCTTTAAAGCCTTACCAACATATCGACATAGTTAATGATCGAGGCGGCACAAGTTCGCTGTATCACAAAGCAACGATGCGATGCAATCATAGTTCTAACACTATCGCATCGCAAACTTTCAAGTTCTTAAGAATGTGCACACCGAAGAGTTTTTACGATGCGATGAGGTCCCACCTCAATTGCAATCGTGGCATCACAATGTTACTTGCATGCCTGTTGCACCACTGCCATTCTCTGATGCAATGTGGACCTCGCTCCAATCGTAATCACAAGTTTCAAAGTGATCGTCCGCAAAGGACTGATGAACCGTGTTCGCTGATGTTGTGATGCGATGAGGTCCCACCTCAATCACAAATCGCAAATAAAAAAGAATCGCAAATCTGCAAAGAATCGCGCAATCGCAATTGCAGGTCGACTGCCGATCGCAATCGCAATCACAAATGTTTCTCCAACTTGCATTGCATTGTTCGCTTCCAATGATGCGATGCGATATGGGCTCCGTGCCATCGCAATCGCAGAATTGCAATCACAAAGCGCAAAGGTCAAAACCTTTTGGCCGTTGAAATGCCGATCGTCGATTGACTACCGGATGCGATGAATGTATCAAATGAATTTCATATATTTTGAAGTCCGATTTTATTGGTTGGTTTAATAGTTTTTATTATAACAGCGCCTTATAAAAAGAAATGAGCCCGAAGGCTTTTGTAAGAAGAATGAATGAATGAATGTTTTATTGTGAATGCGTTTTTATGTATTAAGACGCTATTTGAGAAACATAAATTGCTGTAGCCCGCAGGCTGATACACAGCAAGTTTGTAAGCACTGTATGTGTGGATTTGAGGACAGAGAAGTCTTAGTGAGTACTATTGTTTTACAGTCCACTATTACACTTTGTAAATCCCTCTCAAGGAGGAAGAATTAGATTGCTAATTTTGTATTTATTTTATTCTTTTATGAATTAAGAAAATTGTTCTAAATTGTTTCTATTCATTATGCAAATTAAGTTTGAAAACTTTGTGTTGTAGAGGGAATTTTCATTCTCTCAAGTTGTTTAGAAGTGATCAGAAACTTCAACATGGTATCAGAGCTAGTCTAAGCACTCAGTGAGACAAAACAGAGATTTTTTTTCCCACTGTAGGAGCTGTAAGAAGTTTATTGAGCAGATTTCTCCAGCAGAGAAAGTTCTTGCTTATTTTATTATATAGTCAGTATCTTTTCTTTACTTATATAGTTAAGATGACAGATGCTGGAACTGGTTTGACAAATTCCCAACTTCCACAGTTTAATGGGAAGAATCATAATTATTGGTCCATAACTATGAGAGCTTTGTTTGCTTCTCAGGGATTATGGGAGCTAGTTGAAAATGGCTACCCTGAACCTGCAGATGCAACAGCGTTGGCTGCTTTGACAGTAGCAGAAAGAGAGCTGCTGAAGAGTGACAGGAAGAAGGACTCCAAAGCCCTCTTTTATCTCTTTCAATCAGTACATGAGAGTGATTTCCCACATATTTCAGCAGCAGCAAAGTCTAAGGAGGCATGGGATATTCTCAAAACTGCCTATCAAGGCATGGAGAAGGTGAAGAATGCAAAGTTACAGATGTTGAGGAGAGACTTTGAAACACTCAACATGAAGGAATCTGATACAATAGATTCATTCTTCACTCATGTTATTGGGTTGATAACCCAGATAAGATCTCATGGTGAAACTCTTGAAGAAAGAAGGATCGTAGAGAAGATCTTGAGAAGTTTACCCTCAAGGTTTGAAGCTATTGTGGTAGCAATAGAAGAGACAAAGGATCTCTCACAGTTCACAATAGATGAACTGAGTGCTTCTCTAATGTCTCATGAACACAGGCTGAGTAAAGGAACAGATTCCTCTTTGGAGCAAGCATTCAAGACTCAGATGTCATTCAGCTGAGGCAGAGGTCGAGGCAGAGAAAATAACAGAGCCCGTGGAAGAAGCCAAAACAAAGGCAGAAATAATCCTGCTAGCACAAGCGGAAGGAACTGCAATCAGAACCAAGATGAAGGTTCAAGCAAACAGCAAGCTCATGGACAAAGGTATGACAAATCCCAAGTCCAATGTAATTATTGCAAGGAATTAGGCCATTATGCCAATGAATGTAGGAAAAAGCAAAATGACATGGAAAATAGGCAAAATGCTAATTTTTCAAATGAAGAAGATAAGAACCCAAATATTGTGATGTTAACATGTAACATTGCACAAGAAAAACAAGAAGATGTTTGGTTCTTAGACTCAGGTTGTAGTAATCACATGACTGGAAACATTGCAATGTTTACCAATCTGGATGAAAATGTGAAATCTGAGGTAACAACAGGAACTGATAGTAAGATATTTGTCAAAGGTAAAGGTAGAGTCAGTATCCTAGCAAGAAATGGAGAATAGATGATTGTGCCAGATGTATACTATGTACCTAGTCTGAAATGTAATCTTTTGAGCATTGGACAACTCATTAACAAGGGTTACAATGTGTTCTTCAAAGATGATGTGTGTACAACTAGAGACATACCTCCAAGTAAGAAGATCATTGTGGAGGTGCAAATGACCAGCAATAGAATGTTTCCTCTCAAACTCAGGGCAAATTTGAAGGAAGGAAGAACTATTGCAGCTGTAACACAAGAAGTCTTTCAAGAAGAAGTGAAAGATGAAAATTGGTTGTGGCACTTGAGATTTGGACATCTCAATTTCGGAGGCTTGAATCTGTTGCACAGAAATGGAATGGTAAAGGGATTGCCATTAATTGAGAAGCCAGACAACCTTTGTGAAGGCTAGATCTTGGGAAAACAACACAGAGAAATCTTTCCAGCAGGAAAGAGTATAAGGGAAAAAACACCCTTGGAAATTGTTCACTCTGATGTGTGTGGACCGATGCAAACACCTTCGTTTGCTGCAAATAAATATGTTTTAACTTTCATTGATGATTACACTAGAAAGAAATGGGTGTATGTGTTAAAACAGAAGAGTGAAGTGTTTGAGAAATTTTTCCACTTCAAAACTCTTGTTGAGAAGTAGTGTGGGCATTATATCAAAGTGCTCAGAACTGACAGAGGTGGAGAGTATATCTCCAAGGACTTTCTATGTTTTTGCAGAGAGAATGGCATACAAAAGCAATTCACCGTGAAGTATACACCTCAGCAAAACGATGTTGCAGAAAGGAAGAATAGGACCATTCTGGACATGGTCAGAAGTGTGTTGAAGGCAAAACACTTGCTACATGAGTATTGGGCTAAAGCTTTCACTTGCATAGTTTACATCTTGAACAGATGCCCAACTAAAGCTGTCATGAACAAAATACCAGAAGAAGCATGGAGCGGACAAAAGCAAATTGTCACTCACATGAGAGTATTCAGCTGTGTAGCATATGCACATGTATCATATCAGCTAAGAAAAAATCTTGATAGTAAGGGGGGGGAAGTGTGTCTTTATTGGCTACTATGATGAGTCAAAAGCATACAAACTTTATAATCCATCCACCAAGAAATTGATAGTATGTAGAGATGTGCAGTTCCGTGAAGAAGAAGCTTGGGATGGAAGTCTAGAAAAGACAGTGAACGTGAAGACAACTCTGTCTCACGAAGAAGAAGAAGAAGGAGCAACTTCTGTTAACCCTTCTTCAGTGGTTCCTCCTCCACCACTGCAAGCACAAAAAACCACACCACAAGTTAGAATTTGAACAACCTTGAGAAGTCAAGGAAGTGCTACTCCAAGCACATTGCAGGGATCTGAAATGCCCTCAAGCTCGAATGAAACTTCAAGCACACCAAGAAGACCAAGATTTAGAAATCTGAATGAGATTTATGAACAAGGAGAGGTAAGTAAAAATACCGGTCTGAATTCATTATTTGATTTGTATTGTCATGTTGATGACCCAATTCATTTTGAATATGCTGTAAATGATGATAAATGGATTGAAGTAATGAATGAAGAAATTGGTGCAATTGAGAAGAGTAAAATATGAGAGTTAGTGGACCTCCCTAAAGGAAAAGATGCCATTGGGGTTCAGTGGGTCTATAAGACCAAAAGAAATGTTGAAGGCAAGATCAAAAGGCACAAGGCCAGACTTGTTGTTAAAGGTCAGCAACAAGGCAGAGACTATGATGAAACCTTTACACCAGTAGCGAGGATGGATATAGTCAGAACAATGTTGTCTATTGCGGCACAACACAAATGGAAGATTTATCAGATGGATGTTAAATCTGCATTCTTGAATGGAGTGTTAAAAAAGAGGTTTACATTGAACAACCTCCAGGCTATGAAGTTGAAGGCCAAGAGCATAAAGTATGTAGACTAAAGAAGGCTCTTTATGGGCTGAAACAAGCTCCAAGAGCATGGTACAACAGAATAAATGCTTACCTGATTGAGAATGGGTTCGAGAAGTGTGATGGTGAACCCACACTCTACATAAAGGAGAATGACGGTAAGATAATTATCGTTGTATTATATGTAGATGATTTGATTTTTATAGGCAATGATGCTTCTCTCATTGCTAATTTTAAAGCAGTCATGAAAAGTGAGTTTGAAATGACTGACTTGGGCTTCTTAAGATATTTTCTTGGAATTGAAGTAGACCAAAGTGAAAATGGTGTTTTCATTTATCAAGATAAATATGTAGAAGTAGTGTTGAAAAGATTCAACATGCAGAACAGCAAGGCAGCTGTGGCTCCAGCAGTAATGGGGTTGAAATTGAGTAAAGAAGATAGCAGTAAGGATTTTGATCCAAAGTTGTATAAGAGCATAGTTGGCAGCCTTATGTACTTGACTGCAACTAGGCCGGACGTTATGCACACTGTTAGCTTAATCTCCAGATTCATGGAAAGACCGAAAGAAGCTCATTGGCAAGAAGCCAAGAGAATTCTAAGGTATGTAAATGGAACGAAGGGGTTTGGTATTTTATACTCCTCTTCTGAAAGTTTCATGTTGACAGGTTACACTGACAGTGATTGGGCTGGAAGTGTTGATGATCGAAAGAGCACATCAGGATATGTGTTTCATTTGCGATTGGGAGCAGTTTCATGGGCTTCCAAGAAGCAACCGATAGTTGCTTTATCTACAGCAGAAGCAGAATATGTGGCAGCAACAGCAGCAACATGCCAAGCAGTATGGCTGAGAAGAGTTCTTAAAGATTTGAGTCATGAACAAGAAAAGGGCACAACCATTTACTGTGACAATAGCTCGGCGATAGCATTGTCTAAAAATTCTGTCTTTCATAAAAGGACAAAGAACATTGACACCAAGTTTCACTTTATACGTGAATTGGTTAACAATGGTGAGATTTTTTTGCAACACTGCAGAACAGAGTATCAATTTGTAGATATACTCACAAAGCCACTAGTGCAGAAAAGCTTTGATTATTTCAGGGAATGCCTGGGTATGCAGAAAAACCAAGAAGTTGAAATTAAGGGGGAGTGTTGGAAATTAATTCCAACTACTGATATCAATCAGCAGTAATTGCAAAAGGATTGGAAAGCTCGCACAAGTGAAGTGCAGAACATATAAGAATCGACACCTAGATATTTATCTAAGGCGGTAGCTGACTTCTTAGGAGTAGAGTAAATGCTCAGACTCAAAGTCTCGCCAGCAGCGCAGAGCTTCGATTACAAGTTGAAACAAGCTTTAAAGCCTTACCAACATATCGGCGGAGTTAATGATCGAGGTGGCACAAGTTCGCTTCATCACAAAGCAGCGATGCGGTGCGATCATAGTTCTAACACTATCGCATCACAAACTTTCAAGTTCTTAAGAATGTGCACACCGAAGAGTTTTTGCGATGTGATGAGGTCCCACCTCAATCGCAATCGCGACATCGCAATGTTACTTGCATGCCTGTCGCACAACTACCGTTCTCCAATGTGATGTGGACCCCGCTCCAATCGCAATCGCAAGTTTCAAAGTGATCGTCTGCAAAGGACTGATGAACTGTGTTCGCCGATGTTGTGATGTGATGAGGTCCCACCTCAATCGCAAATCACAAATCGCAGAAAATTGAAATCACAAAGAATCTCAAATCCGCAAAGAATCGCGCAATCGTAATCGCAAGTCGACTACCGATCGCAATCGCAATCGCAAATGTTTCTCTGACTTGCATTTCATTGTTCGATTCCAATGATGCAATGCGATATGGGCTCTGCGCCATCGCAATCGCAGAATCGCAATCGCAAAGCGCAAAGGCCAAAACCTTTTGGCCGTTGAAATGCCGATCGCCGATTGACTACTAGATGCGATGAAGTTATCAAATGAATTTCATATATTTTGAAGTCTGATTTTATTGGTCGGTTTAATAGTTTTTATTATAACCGCACCTTATAAAAATAAATGAGCCCAAAGGCTTTTGTAAGAAGAATGAATGAATGAATGTTTTATTGTGAATGCGTTTTTATGTATTAAGACGTTATTTGAGAAACAGAAATTGCTGTAGCCCGCAGGATGATACACAACAAGTTTGTAAGCACTGTATGTGCAGATTTGAGGACAGAGAAGTCTTAGTGAGTACTGTTGTTTTACAGTCCACTATTACACTTTGTAAATCCCTCTTAAGGAGGAAGAATCAGATTGCTGATTTTATATTTCTTTTATTCTTTTATGAATTAAGAAAATTGTCCTAAATTGTTTCTGTTCGTTCTATAAATTAAGTTTGAAAACTATGTGTTGTAGAGGGAATCTTCATTCTCTCTTATTGTTTAGAAGTAATCAGAAACTTCAACAATAAAGACCATGAAAGGGGCACATAAAACCATTAAAGGCCAAAACAATAAAGCTCGAGCACTTTATAACAAAAATAGGCAAAGTCAAACAACACAAATGGTCCACTAGCTCTCTTTTCATTTGCTAATATTATAATGAAGTTTTATTAGAGGCACTATTTATTTGTTTGTTTTGGTTAGAAAAGGGTTTGCTCTTGGTTTTATCTGATTTTCAATTTATCGTATGTAGCATGTTGAGAAATGGGAAAGAATAACTTAACATTTATTTTGCAGAAATTGATGCTGAAGGAGAATTGCTTTGACATTGTTAATGTTAAGGTATATGTTGTATAAACTATTTATAGTCTAATTTATGTTATATTATAGTGTTAATTGTCTTTCATGTCTTACATTGCATTGTATTTTATTTTGTTTTCAGAAAATGAAATCAATATTGATGGTAAGAAGCATGAATTGAAAAAAGAGGAGAGCAATAACATTGGAGCGACAAATGCAAAAAGAGAGAGGAGAACTGGTCCGGTGATACCCTTAGAGCCAATATCTCGCATAAGACACACATATAAAGACTAATGATCAAGTCTTCAGAGTTGGTGAATTCACATGTAATGCCTTGATAACACAATGCTAATGTTTTGAAGTGATGAAACATCATTTCATGTGTAAATTGTAGTCCAACTAATATTAAGTTGGAAACTCATATTGTAATACTTTAACATTTCATATAATATAATTTATGTGGTTGAAATTATTTATAGTTGCACTTGATGTTGTTTAGTATTGTAATTAAAATATGCGACTTTGTGTTTTCATATTAGATGAACATACAAATTGTATGACATTTTTTAAATCATACAAATTAATTTATGTTGATTAATAATGAACACAAATAAAATGAATATACGACTAAATTAGTCATTTATAATGATTATTAATGAAAGTAAATGAAATGAATATAAACTACTAAATTAGTCGTTATATAATGAATAAATGGCTACTGCAAATGATAAATTTGTGACTACAAATGACGACTAAATTTTGCATATATACGACTATTAGTAGCTAATTTACAGTATCTTATAACACGACTAAAATTTAGTCATATTTCTTCAGTCATTAATTGGTTTCAAACGATGACTAGAAGTTGCATATATATGACTATTAGTAGTTAATTTACAGTATCTTATAACACGACCAACATATTGGTCATTAATTGGTTTTCTCAGGTGATCATATAGTAATATATTTTGTGGTATATTTGGTCACAAACGTCTGACTAAATCAATGATCAAATCAGTGACTAAATCAATGACCAAATCAATGACCAAATATACAACTAAATAACAAAATTGAGATAACCAATTAATGACTAAGCTAAAAACGACCAAAAGTTGGTCGCGTTATAAGATACTGTAAATTAGCTACTATTGGTCACCGACTGAAAAATAGTCGTTTATATGCAAATTTTAGTCGTTTTTTTAGTAACTAATTAGCCATTTTGTACTAGTGAATGCCAGCGACCAGCCTTAAAATTATGAGAAAATGAAGATCAATCTTGAAGGAATAATTCATTGAAAACTCAACTAGCAAAGTTTTTGTGAATTTGTAAAGATATCATTTTAAGAATAATTTCATTAAAATATTAAAATAAAATGGAGGAAGTATTTGTTTTTTGTTTTTGGTTAATTTTCTTTTACAGTATAACAATTTATTATAATTTAGTTGTCAAATTAGTAGTGGGGATAATTATCACTCATTTCTATTAGCTAATGTAGGTTGATTTATCATTATTTTTCAAGGAAAACCATGTCACTTTGAATTACCCATTGGTGGTCCTTATGGGGGTAAGTTTAGATGCCTCTGGGAGGTTCACATATTTCCATAAGTTTCTTATTTTTTCAGGGTGGGAAAACCTATCATAACTCACTTGTCAAACCAACAGCGAGGGAAACCATCTTCACATATTTCCATAAGTCCTAAGAATATGAGTTCTTCGCCAAACAAAAATCATTTTAAGACATACTTCAGGCCCAAAAAAATAGTTTCTTATTCCCCGGATGCGGGTGATATAATTGACAAGATTGACAATCATATCTCACACATCCCTGAAAACGACGATCTTCTGTGCAGAGCATCACCTGTTGCAAATCCTCAAACCGTTAGCCATCCACACGAGACTAACAGAATCAGGTATGGTAATGAGACGCTGGGAACTGCGTCACCCTGTCCTGAGCACCCTTTCGCTTCTATCACCATTAATGACTATCATGATTAACCCTTATATCACTTATTCCGCTCCCCTCGAGCATACTCAGGTGATCAATATTGGCACGTAGTTTCGTGTGAGGCATACTCATTTCCATCCTCCTCACACTCATCCAAGCCCCTTTAATAGGATGAGCTCCCATCCCAGAACAACCCACTATATTTTCCCTTTTCCTTTCGTTTTTTTATCTCATCTCTGGCACCTCCCTGATTTCAGAAGGCCGCACAACCCTATGCCCAGTGCTGTGTCGCGTAGTCCCCTATGGGCTGTGACATCCCATTCTACACAACTCTCCCCCAACCCTTCCGACTCCCCAAGCCCTAGCGCTGCGTATCCCTCCCTTAACTTCTCCCCCCTGCCTTATTATGAAATGGTCCCTAGATTATGTTGGAGAACCATACGAGGTGGACAAAGAGGGGCTCTCTCTGGACGGTATCACCGTGGCAAGCACAATCATCTAGAGTCAATGGAAGGCTCCTCCTCTGGCATTTTTGCATGTTAGAGCCCCGAACCAGAGCACAAGGAAGCAACCCCTGAGCAAGTTGTGCAGAGAGGTAGGCGCGGTCCGCGGAAGTCCACCTTCACTCACTAGACGCAACCCCAGCTTCGTAAGACTGACCCGGTGTCAGTTCAGGAGATGAAAGATGATGATTCAGATGTCTGGGTGATGGATTCTGATGGAATTTGGACGCACGTCCCTGACGGCGTAGATCCAGAGTCTCCCATCCTCTGCGCCTCGGTCCACAAACCCAGGTGTTCATTGGCTAATTCAGAGGAGGCGCTTGCGCAGACACATGCTTGCCCCATGGAGGAGGAGGTCCCTATCAGTGATCATGAAGATGAACATTGAGGCCTACGCATCCATACAACTCTTCCATGTTTTTTGTCAAACTTTCCACCATCAGTGATTTTTTGCTTTTGCATATTTTGTGCTTCTTAGATACATCAACACTACGGTGCACATTGTAATTTTCTGTCTTAAGTTTTGTGCGGGTTGGTTTCCTCCTCTGAGGCATCCACGAACCCAAGTAACTAAGGCTAGGATTGGCTAAGCGCAGCTTGCCAAACCAGCCTGTAGCATATGTAACTGCTCTTTTTCGAATTAATAGAATAGCCTAACCTACCAAAAAAAAAATAGTTTCTTATTTTTTCATGGTGGGAAAACCTATCATAACTCAGTTGTCAAACGAACACTCAGGACAACCATATATGTCTCCTATCAGCAAATGCAGGTTGAATCATCACCGTTATTATAGCTGCTATCCACGAATGAAGACTGAATCATCACTCTTATTCAAGGATAACCAGACCACTTGGAATAACGTGCTGTTGGTCAGAGTGACTCATCACCAATATTCAAGGAAAACCACTTCCACCTAGAATAACCAACTGGTGGCTCAAGGTGCATGGTTTCACTACCTCGAAATGCCTTTGGGTCTTAGATCGTTAACCTGTTTCCTTAGGTCCAAAAAAGACTAGCCCTTAACCAAAAATAAGTAATTTTAAGGCATACTCTAGGCCCTAAAATTATTTCTTATTATTATAGATAAATTTTTATTTTTATTTTAATATTAATATATTATTTTAAAAACAATTGAAATTACTATAATTGTTTGTTATGATTAAGTTTTTTAAAAATCAAATTTTCCCACCAAAATATATATGAATTGAAATTATATAATTGTTTGTTATGATTAAGTTTTTTAAAAAATGGCTTTTCCCACCAATATATGAATTGCTTTTTCATATTTCACCTTTAAAGCTTTGGGAAGTATATAGCTTTGAAGAAATAAAATTAAGAATATATCATAAAAATGGTTTCGATGGGTTGAGTAAATTGTTTTGATAACACTGATTTTTTTTGGGAGATAACTTTGTAATTGGATTTTAGAAAAGTAACATCAACTCTCTAAGTGTTTTTTTTTAACCAGCCTAGATCCATCTTAACTCCGGATCTATCAAGTGCCGAGAGGGATCAAATCTCTCGAGGTGAAAACCTCTTTTTTGAGTGCTTGATAGATCTGGAGTTAAGATGGATCTGGGATGGTTTCAGTTGTGTGCAACCAAGGAAAATCTATCGATAATATGAGGAACATATGCTTAATTTTATCAATAATATGTAAATACTTCTAATATTAACATAACCATTTTAAATATGTTAAATATGTCTGAAATTTATTGAGTCATTTTAATTTTAAATTTGATTAGTTACCTCAGTTTGTTGAGATGATAAATATTGTAAAATAACTTTAATGATGAAATAAAATTTTGAATGCAAAGTGAACTGTGAATAATAAGAATGTAGTCAATTACGAATAGTCTTCATTGTGATCAATTTCAAACTATTTTCTTCTACTATTCTTATTTTCACCCATGTTAGTTTTGTCATATTTTCATATTGATTATTTGAAAAGGACAGTTGGAATCGTAAACCATTTAAATATTTAGCTCGAGCTGTTGTAGTAAACATCATACCTTTTCTCTCTTGCTCTCCAATATTAATAGGTTGAATTACTATAACACAATAATCAATGTACATTGTCAATAATTTTTTTATGCTTACACTGAAATCATTGCACACACACTATTAATCCAATGAATTTAAAATTAATGTACCATCATACATCCAATTACATCAAATCAGAAATCAACATATACACTGAAATCAATGCAACTAATGCAAGAAATCAAATAATAATAGAAAAAAACATCTACACTAAAATCAATGCATCTAATGCAAGTAATGAAATATGATTAGAAATCAACATCTACACTCAAATAACTGAGTCTAGTGCAAGTAGGAAAATAGGATTTAAAGCCAACATTTACACTAAAATCAATGATTTAAATCAATGCATTTAGCTAAATAATCTACATTTAAATCAATGCATTTAGTGCAAGCAATCAAATATAATTATAAATCAACGCCAACATTGAAATTAATGCATCTAGTGCAAGCAATCAAATAAGATTAGAAATCACCATCTACACTGAAATCAAGGCATTTAGTGAAAGCAATCAAATAGGATTAGAAATCACCATCTACATTGAAATCAATCCATTCAGTGCAAGCAATCAAACAGGATTAAAAATAATATACATTGAAATCAATTCATCTAGTGAAAGAAATCAAATATAACCAAAAATAAAAATCTACATTAAAATTAATGCATCGAGTGAAATCAATCAAATAGGATTAAAAATCATCATCTACACTGAAATTAATGAATTTAGTGCAAGCAATCAAATAGGATTAGAAATCATCTACATTAAAATCAATCCATCTAGTGTAAGTAATCAAATATCATTAGAAATCAACATCTACACCAAAATCAATTCATCTAGTGCAAGAAATCAAATAGGATTAGAAATCACCATCTACAATGAAATCGATGCATCTAATACAGGAAACCTTCTTCCCTCTCTCCCCCATAAATATCTATATATCCATCCATCTCTCCTTCTTTTTCTCTTTATCTCACCCCACCATACACACACACTCTCTCACTCCATATCTATCAATTTCCTTGTCCCTCCCTCCTTCTCTCCATCCCTCTTTTTTTCTCTTCACCTTACATCTATATCTATATCTCACTCTATCTCTCTATATCAACTCCAAAACATAAACTCTCTTTCTCCAATCTATCTATCTATCTATCACTCCCTCCTCATCCTCCTCTCCCTCTCCCTCTCTCTCTCTCTCTCTCTCTCTCTTCCTTCCTGCTACCCTTTCTCCCTCTCTTTCCATCTTCTTTATCACTCCCTCTCTCTCTCTCTCCACCTTTCACCCTCTATGTCTCTTTACCTACCTCTCTTCACTCTCTCTCTTCCTTTCTCTCCCCCCCGTCTCTCTCTCTATATTCACCTTCCAACTTTGTTACCGTATGCCTCTCTCTCTCCTTCTCTCCCCCCTTCTCTCCATATCTCCTTATTTGTCTCTTTATCACACCTAAAAACATACACACTCCCTCTTCATCTCTCCCTTGTCACTCCCCCTCTCTCTCCACTACTCACTCTCTATGTATTTATTCTTCCCTCCCTCTCTCCTCATCCAGCTCTATCTCTCAATCACTCCCTCTCTCACCCTCCAAATCCATATTTCTATCTGTCCCTCTCTCCTCCCATCTCTTCTCCTCTCTTTCAAGTCCCCTCTCCTTTCCTTCCTCTCTATCCATTTCTCTCCTACCTCCCTTTATATTCCCCCATATCTCTCTCTCTCTCCATCTCTCAATCCCTCCCTCTCTCCCCCTCCAAATCCATATTTCTATCCCTCCCTCTCTCCTCCTCTCTTTCAAGTCCCCACCCTTTTCCTTCCTCTCTCTCCCTTTATCTCCTACCTCCCTTTATCTTCCCCCATCTCTCTCTCTCTCTCTCTCTCTCTCTCTCCTACAATCCTCTCTTCCCCCATCACTCTCTTCCTCTCTCTCATCATTCCTCTCTCACCTCCTTCTATTTGACCCCCCAGCTCTCTTTCTTTCTCTCTCTCTCTGTTCTCCAATCCTCTCTCTTCCCCCATCACTCTATCTCACTCTCCAACTATCTTACTATTTCTATCCCTGTATCCTTATCTCCCCCCTTGTCTCCATCACTCCTCCTTTCTCCTTCTCTCCCCCTTGTCTCCATCACTCCTATGTATCTTTATCCCACCCATAAGCACACACACACTCTCTCCATCTCTCCCTTGTCACTCCCTCTCTATGTATTTCTTCTTCCTTTCCTCGCTCCGCCTCCAGCTCCATCTCTATATCCCTCCTTCTCTCCTCCACCTCTCATCCTTTATCTCTCTACCTTTCTCTCCTACCTCCCTCTCCCTTCCCCCTTCTTTCTCTCTCTCTCACTCTCTACCCTCCAATCCTCTCTCCTTCTCCCTCCCTCTCTCCTTATCTCTCTCCCACCTCCATCTTTATGTCTCCCTCTCCCTCTCTTACCCTTCTCTAACTTTCTCACTCTTCTCACTCTCTCTCTCTTCATTCCTCTTCTCCCTTCTCCTTCAATTTATCTCCATATCTCCCTTGTCACTCCCCCCTATTTGCCCACCTCTATCATATATCATGATATATTAATATATATTACAATATAATAAATTTAATATTCTATTAATCTAAACATATTAAATTCAATAATATTAATATTTTAATATTAATGTTAGGGTTAATAATGTTTTTTTTGGCTTGGTATTAATAATAATTTGGTCCATGGTATTTGACCCTTATACTTCATATATAATTAGATCTTGATTTCTAATCGTATTTGATATATTTTTATTTATTTACCTTACCTCTTTATACCTCTTTTATATTTACTTATTTACTATACCTGTTTTATAAATATATTATTTGGCCCATGGTATTTGCCCATGGTATTATTAATAATTTGTCCCATGGTTTTTGGCCCATGGTATTAATAATAATTTGTTCCATAGGCTTCACCTAAATAAAATCTGTTTTTGAGTTTTTGTAAATATAAAGTGGTTTATTGAATAAATATAAAAATCGGTTAAATTTATTTTTAATAAATTTTTAATTGTTCATTTATATGTTTATGTAAGCTATTGTTCAAGCCAACATTTTTTTTGGCTTCTGACATACTTATACATCGGGGTCATACTGGGCTGTAGAATGCACCTCTCGGCAATAAATATTTTGTATTTTATTCCAAAAATAGAGTTTATAACCAGATCTGGACATAACTGCTACTCCAACTAAACCTAAACCCAATACATATCCCTTCTTAGGTGTTCGGTGTGCTAAATATTGGGAATTTTTTTAATAAATAGAAAGACCTGAAAGAGATGAGAATCACGAGAATAATGCGTTGATTAGAGGAGGGAACAAAATGACCTTAATTCTCTCATCTTGTATGTCTACAAGAAAAATCAATGTCTTAATAAATGAAAATATTTCCAGAATATATTTTTCTGGATTTACACATCATGAAAAATGTATGATGGATGTTTGGTCAATCAATTTCCATTTAGCTTGCATACTCTTTTTACAAATGTATATCTTGGTTGGTTTATAATCACGGTATGGAATAAATAAATAAGTTCAAGTTATTTTATTAGTAATTAAAAGATTATTAACTAGGTTATTTTCAATTATAAAATAATCGTCAAATTCTCAATTAATAATTAATATTATTAATTTATTTATTATGAACGATATTAATTCATTGTTTGTAACAAACCATTGATATATCTACTTAAATTCTTTTACTTTTCTCCTTTTTAACATCCCTGTCACCCTTACCTTCTAATTTGAATATCATTTTCTTTATTTAAAATATGCTTTAGTTTTTATGCTTCATATGAAACTAGAGAGAATATCATGGATTGAATGAGTGTAAGAATTATGAGCATAAAAATTAATATTTTAAATTTTTATAATTAAATTTTAAAAAAATGAAAATATTCCTGTTTTAAAGTTTTAATTTTATTGATGTATATGGTATATGTATTAAATTTAAAAAGAGTTAGAAAATATTCATGTTTCAAAATTGTTTTAATTTTATGGATGTGTAGGGTATATGTATTTAGAATATATATATATATATATATATATATATATATATATTTTAAATTGAAAAATTGGAAATTTAGAATAAAGAATGATACATTGTTAGGAAGCAAGAATTATTAGGTTAATAATAAGTACAAATGAAGAATTAGGAAAAAAATATAGTTTGAGAAAGTATGAAAATGGAAAATATATATATATATATATATATATATATATATATTGAAAATGAGTATATAATGGAATTTGAGGGACACAAAATGGGCATGTTGGTTGTTCTTTACATATTGTGTGAATATGTATACATCTTAAAAAAAATCAATTTTGTTGCTAAGAAATATGATTTTCAAAAAGGTTTTGCATATCTCTTGGATAAGAGAAAAAAAAAAAAATTAAGAAGTTTCTATGTACTTCCTAATGTATTTGTTGCAATTCTAGAAAAATTATATAATATAAGAAATCTTTCATGTTTCAAATTAACTTCCAATATGCATGAAATCACTATAAAGAACTTAACTCTTTTATTGGTTGTCTTTAGTCTTTATTAGCATAGAAACATTGAGCATCTCCATCCTAATTTGCTAGTTGTATAGTGCTACCATGTTGATGCATAATGTTTCAGCTATTATAGTAAGTTGGTCATGTGAAGCAAGTTTATTAGCATCCCTAGCTTCATAAACTATTACCTTTGTATCTAATAAAATTATATCTTTCATCATACCAATGTAGTAATCTCCTCATAAAAAGAGGCCAATTCATTTATCTTTTAGATCTTTCATCAAATTAATGTAAATATCTAATCATAAAAGGGGGCAAATTTATCTAGTATGGAGGAGATGTTGTAGCAGTTATAAATGAGTGTAAACATTTAAATATTAACTCAATATGGAAGACATATTGTAATGTTAGTAGTGTTGTTGTTGTTCTTAATAAAATTACAAACATTTTTTTCTAGCAAAAAATCATAATATCGATCTGACATTAAAATAAAGTAAAATTAGAATGATTCATATTCATATCCATGATATTTCATAACATATAATTAATAAATATATAGAAATTTAATACATGTAATTAACACACATACATCTCTATTTTACCATATAAATTAAACTAATGATTTATATTCATAGCCATTATATTTTATAAGTTTATATTTAAGTTTAATTAATAAGTATAAAAATTTCAATATCAACAGTAGACTTTTTTTAAAAATTAATTTATCTATCTATTATGTCATCAATGTTATTATACATATCACATAAAAAAATTAAATTGATTTATTCTTTAAACAGGCCAAAGAAAAAAAATTCATAATTAGAAAAATAAATTCATAATTTTTTTTTTCATTCTCATTATTAATTAGTATTAATTAGTATGTATGTATTATTATATTTTTAGATAGACTAATCTTAAGTGTGGGGCAACACCAATATTGGTTTGAAGAATAATCTATTCATTTGCAAGATCTTGTCATCAAGATAGTGCAAGACTTTTTAGAGCCTAAATACTCTGTAATATTCCTAAAATTTAGCTTTTAGCTAAATGGAATATTATAGATTATTTTGTCACTAGGTAGGTGAATAAGTGGGTAGGGAGGCCCATAAATATCCTTAGAAAAATAAAAACATTTCAAGTGTGAAAGGAGACCCTCTAAACAGCTAAACAAATCACTTTTGAGTGTGAACAAGGGATGGAACATGTTTAATTGGTCAAATTTGACCAAATCAACAACAATGTTATGGAGGAGTGGACATTTAATAAGGAATAACGTAGTTTTGGAGGGAGATTGATTTCATGGAGGAAATGACCTAATTGAGTGGGGCCAAGGGTAAGTAAGCTCATAACTTATATAAGGAAGAGGATGGAAGCCATATGGGGTGTGTTTTAGATTATTATTTGTACGTGGTCTGTTTAGACTTCTTGCATTCTTCAACTGTTTAATTGAGATTGTTGTGATGTTTAGCACCGAGTGTTCCTGAGCGGGAATCCCATATCTTTCCTTGAGAGGCCTCTTGGAGGAGCATTGTACTTCATTTCCACACTCAGGCTTAAGGCCAAGCTAAAATCTTCAACTACAATGCAGTTTCTGCAGAATATTGTGTTGTGTTGTAGGGTGCAGCAATGGAGAATTATATTGGGTGTCTTCAGAGCTAGTTTTGCAGTGGAGGAAGGTTTCCATCCATTAGGAGGCTTGTAAAGAAGCCCCTTGGGATTATTTGACACATTTGGCATTAGGCCAAGGAGTATCTATCCCCTACAACATAGTTTCAGTCCAGATCTGCGTTATTTTAGGGAGGAGTTGCAGGGGTAGTTGTAGTGGTTGTTTTTGGAGGTGATTTATTTAGTGGAGGAGCCATTCTTTCATTCGGAGGATCTATTAGAGAAGAGTTGTAGGTTTCTAAATCAACTTCAGCCATATCTTCTCATTTCTGTTGTTGCAACATATCTTCAGCCCTAGGTCTGCAACTTACATTGGCACATTGTGTGCATTTTCCAGAAACCCTCTTAGGTTGTCTTGGAAAGCTGATCTAGTGCTCAGATTTGTATGTCTAGAATCTATTGGAGCCTATATCAGTATTTTTATACCATTGTACTATCTCTAGCTGTAGTTATGCTTAATATGATTGTGCTGTAGTTGCTCTACGACATTTTGTATTGTAACAATAACTCATATTTGGGAGTGATTTCTTATGGGAGGCTTGTTTCCTCATTGCATATGATTTATGCCTCACTATTTTGTATTGATTTTCTGTTCTTGTACATAATGTAATGACTCCATTTTAGTCTCCAATGTGGATGAGTTGATTTACACTACTATTTCCAATTTTGTGTTCATATATTGTTGCTTCCCCATTTGGGAATATTACAACGGTATCAGAGCATAATCTTGGCTTAGCCTGTGCATTCAACCAATATGTCACCATAAGGAGAAGCTTCTCACAAGGGGAGAATATGTCCAGAATGGAAAAATACAAGACTCTAGTATTTGGAGGAACAGAGGAAGAGAAGCTCTCAAAGCTTCTTCTTCAAACTATGCAGAGCATCAAGGGAGATATCAAGAAAATGAGAAGGCAAATGTGTAGGTAATATCCAAGGGGGTTTGAATATGAAGCAAACCCTAGATTTTTACATGATGGGTGTGAGCATGCAGCCACACATTATGATCCAAAATTAAGTTTTATGCCCAGATTCACATCAAGAGAGATGGAGGAAGAATATGCACCAAAGGAGGAGACTTTCAGTGACTATCTTCAGGAGTATGAATCTCAATCTTGGAGATTCAAGGAGCACTTGAACTTCCAAGAGTTTTTCCAACTCAATGAGGAAAGAATACCCAAAAATCACAAAATAAGCAGAAGAGGTAGATTCTTTTTGCCAAATTTTGATGGGTCATCCACATGCACAACCAAGGATTGGATAGAGAAGCTAGACTCATACTTTCAGCTACATCAAGTTTTAGAAAAGGAAGCCCTTAGGATAATAGTGCTGCATCTTAAAGGTAAGGCTCATACTTGGTGATTTTATGAATCTTCTTCATTTAATCATGAAAATATAGCTACTCATGCAAGATTCACTAAGAGATTAGTGAAGAGATTTGATGGAAAAAAAATTGAAACATCTTTGATTGAGCTAGCCAAACCAAAACAATCAAAACCCTTGCATGAGTTGGAAAGATCTATTATACTCACTCCACTTTAGATTTCTATTTAGGGGGATAAAAACTTGTATGATACCTTGCCAAGGGCAATATCCTCATTGCAGGAGCAAATTTCTTCTCAAAAGGAAGACATGAAGATTCCTCCTTCAAGGGAAGATCAAGATCTAGGGTCTCTTATTGTTGATGAGGTATTCTCAAATATTAAAGAGGAGGAAGAGCAGAAAGGAAGTAACAATGCTGTCACATCAGGAGAAGAACCATCACCACATGGGGATGGACATGAAGGTATTACTTCAATTAGAGGGGCTTTTGCATCTTTGCAACAGGTTCGCAAGGAACAACATGTGACAGTAGTGATGGGCAGTAAGACCTTGATCAAAGGAGGAGCAGAAAAGGTGGATCAACATCAAAGGATGGGGAGCATGCACCCTTGTTTATTTCAAGGGGTTTATATACAAAAGAAGGATATTGATTTGCGTAGTAGAAGGAGGGACAAATCAGTCCACTCACCTATACAGTCTACTTCAGACTTTGATGTCTCATTACATGGAGGCATTCCACCCGGGAGACCACCAGATCAAGAGATGAGAGACACCTCACCACTCATTGATCCAGAAGGGGTGAGAACTTTGGGAGGATTTGGCACAACACAAAAGTCTTGGGTAGGCTCAAGGAGGAGGGAGACATTCTCCCAATATCATCATTACCCACTCTCATCAGCTATTCTGTGTTGGGAGAAGATGTTTCTGGGATGGAGGATGACACCATCAGGGTGCAAGGAGACCACTCCATGGCATTGGAGAACAGGAGGATACTTCCACATAGGGAGGAATTTTCCCCATTTGTTATAGGAGGGTGGCCACTCATGCATGCATTGGCCAGACTTAGGAGATTTTGGAGAGATGATAGCTTCCTATGGAAGACTAACCTCCAAAAGCTTCAACTCTCACTTGAGCATGAGCAGCTACAGGAGGTGCATAAGGAACATGTTAGTAGCATACCGGTGCTTGACTTTGGCATAGGTGATGTTAAGGAAGAAGGCAACCACATGAAAGGGGATACACAGTATAGATCAGTAGCGTTGTCATTAGAGAGTTTGGATCCTTATTGGAGATCCCAGCTATTGTTGGAATACACCAAGGATCTCTTTACATGCAGGATACTTGATGACCAGTTTCCCGATGAAGGATATATAGTGAGAGATGGGGTCATATTTTATCATGATAAGATCTTCTTGGCTAGAGACTCAACTCTCAAGGACCAACTATTACATGCAGCCTATGAGATCTTTCTTTTCAATGCCACTGGTTTCATTAGAGCATGCCATACTATTTTGGAGGGATTCATATGGGAAGACTTCAAAGAGGAGATACATTATCATATGAGGAAGTGTATATATTGTTTGGAGGGTGAGGAGAAACATAGCACTTGGGAAGAGTTATCATCACCGCCTCCTTACTCATTGGGTGTGAGAGGGAGCTTATCCATGAGCTACCTCACTAGTTTGAACCAAGTGTATGGTAAGGATTGTATTTATGAGCATCATGATATATTTAATATATAATTGCATTTTCTTAACACTCATGTGCAAGGCATTGCTCCAAGATGGGGCACTATTTCTTATTGGCTTCATGGGCTACTTGGGGCCATGAGAAATGATAATGTTAACCATTCCCTAGAAATTTTTGGGGAGACTATGTATTCTTAATGGTATGCTTCATTAACACCAATCGTCATACACCTCCTCCAAGCATGCAAGAAGAATGGGGCAGCAAACAAGTGGTGGGAGGAATAATTGTTATATCATATTCTATGGTAGTTAGGAGCAAAACTACGCTGGTTGCATATGAGGTACCATTGTCCTTCTCCTTTACTACATATGGCAACTATAATGACCTTGATTGTGATTCCATATGATGATGATGTTCTTATCTTTGTTGGGAACATGATTGGAGGGAAGGCACATTGGTTGGATGTGTCCATGGGAAATGAAATTTCCCACACCTTTTGTGCTTCATGCTTCAAAGGGAGCATGGAAAATGATATGGCCACTACAGTATATCACTTGTTTCCTTATGATATGAGCCATATGATTGTTTGTAACACTTGGGAGATTCCTCTCATGAACATATGGGAGGAACTTTCCTATGAATTACCATGCTGGGAGGTGATTCATTTCATTTGGATGATAGCATGGAGATGGGAGTCTCTCTTTCGGAATGAGATCCCCTATACTTGTCATCACTCCTACCTTGAAGAGACCATTGGACAGTAAGAAGGTTTCCTTATAGACCTTCCATTTTCTCATGATGAGAGCCGTCTGGTTTATCCACCAAAGGCCAACTTGCACATTTTGGAGGAACCATTGGGAGACAAAAATTTTGTAGAATATCTAAAGCAATGGTGGAGACTATTGGATGAGGAGGCCACAAGAGGAAGAGGGGAGAATTTTTCTCAACCCTTACAATTGCTTGAGGACAAGCAACATTTTGGAGGGGAGGACTGTAATATTCCTAAAATTTAACTTTTAGCTAAATGGAATATTATAGATTATTTTGTCACTAGGTAGGTGAATAAGTGGGTAGGGAGGCCCATAAATCTCCTTGGCAACAACAAAAACACTTCAAGTGTGAAAGGAGACCCTCTAAACAGCTAGACAAAGCACTTTTGAGTGTGAACAGGGGATGGAACATGTTGAATAGGTCAACTTTGACCAAATCAATAATGCTGCTATGGAGGAGTGGACATTTAATAAGGAATAACACTGTTTTGGAGGGAGATTGATTGCATGGAGGAAATGACCTAATTGAGTGGGGCCAAGGGTAAGGAAGCTCATAACTTATATAAGGAAAAGGATGGCAGCCATATGGGGTATGTTTTAGATTATTATTTGAACGTGGTTTGTTTATACTTCTTGCATTCTTCAGATTTTTAGTTGAGATTGTTGTGTTGTTTAGCACCGGGTGTTCCCAATCGAGAATCCCATATCCTTCCTTTAGAGGCCTCTTGGAGGAGCATTGTACTTCATTTCCACACTCAGGCTTAAGGCCAAGCTTCAATCTTCAGCTAAAACGCAGTTTCTACAGAATATTTTGCTGTGTTGCAGGGTGCAGCAGTGGAGAATTATATTGGTCGTCTTCAGAGCTAGTTTTGCAGTGGAGGAAGGTTTCCATCCATTGGGAGGCCTGTAAAGAAGCCCCTTGGGATTATTTGACACATTTGGCATTAGGCCAAGGAGTATCTATCCCCTATAGCATATTTTCAGTCCAGATCTGTGTTATTTTATGGAGGAGTTGCAGGGGTAGTTACAGTGGTTGTTTTGGGAGGTGATTTCTTCAGTGGAGGAGCCATTCTTTCATCAGTAGGATCTATTGGAGAAGAGCTGTAGGTTTCTACATAAGCTTCAGCCATATCTTCTCATTTCTGTTGTTGCAACATATCTTCAACCCTAGGGCTGTAGCTTACATTGGCACATTGTGTGCATTTTACAGAAACCCTCTTGGGTTGTCTTAGAAAGCTGATCTAGTGCTCAAATATGTATGTCTAGAATCTATTGGAGCCTATATCATTATTTTTATACCATTGTAATATCTCTAGCTGTAGTTATGCTTAATATGATTGCACTGTAGTTGCTCTTCGGCATTTTGTATTGTAACAACAGCTCATATTTGGGAGTGATTGCTTATGGGAGGCTTGTTTCCTCATTGCATATGATTTATGCCTCACTATTTTGTATCGATTTTCTATTCTTATACATAATGTTATGACTCCATTTTAGTCTCCAATGTGGATGAGTTGATTTACACTGCTATTTACAGTTTTGTGTTCATATATTGTTGCTTCCCCATTTGGGAATATTACATATTGTATTATGAGATCATTTGAATTCCCATACATGGCTCCCACTCTCAACCCTTGCTCATAAAATTTAAACCAGTAACTTAAAAAAGACTAAAACTCAAACAAATCAACTAATTTACACTTAATAAATAATATGAATTATTATTATATAGTATAGTATTTATGAATAATTAAAATAATAACATATTTTAAATATTATCTTTCAAATTTATCTCAATTTTATTAAACATTATTATTATCTATAACGAGTTAGACTCATTTTATATATCACTAACCAGATGTTACCTATTATAAATTACTAATGATTATTTTTATCATATATATATATATATATATATATATATATATATATATATATATATATATATATATATATATCATGTCAACTTTTGTGGACCATTAATAATAGTGCTTCATCAATACTAGTGCTCCATTTTCTTATAACGCATATTATTTATATTCAATTATAAAATAATAAAAATATGTTATAAAATAGGATATTTATTTTGCAATAGAATTTCTAAAATTTTAATTTAATTATTGATAATTATTAGGTGGATGGTAGGGATTTAATCTTCAAGGAATATTTTAGAATATTCTTAGTATTAGTTACAAATCAAAGGTTGACATTTACCTCAAAAATAGCTATGTTTTTTCTACCCTTTCAATTAAATTGATTAATTAAAAAATGCAATATGAACAAGTGTCATACGAAATAAATTATTATTTTTTTAGAATTAGGGTTTGTGTGAGTGAAATTATAATGAGCTTCTTTTTCACCCCTTTATATAGAAGCATTTGGTAATTATTGTTGGTTACTATGTTTTTTGGATATTTTGTTTGATTTTGAGACCTTTAATATTTAAGTTAAGAAAAAAAAATGTCAAGACTAAAAGAATTAATTAAATTATTCGGGACCTCATATATATACATTTTATCATTTAGAGTGTACCAATACATGTTGGTAATTACTGAGATATGGTTGGGGAACTCAAAATAAGGGACCCTGAAGAAGTTATCTAACTACCAGAAAGTTAAGCAGTTATGCTTCTTGGCTTCCTTTCCTGGAAGAAAATGCATCTCACTGAGAAGGAAGGGGGTTTTGACCTTTTTGGAAAAATAATTCTAGAAGAAGGAAACCAAACCAAGAAATTGCAACTGGGTGCTGCAGGTGAAGGAAATTCTTGAGTTGGGTTGCACCTAGTGGAAATATATTGGACTTGGAAAAGGTCTTGAGGTCTGCAAGTAGACCAAAATGGTCACTATCATGAAAAAACTATGTTGGTAGCTAGAAGCTCGAGGGGAGACTCGGACGTGATCGTTGATCTCATTGGAAGGATGGAGGGTACTCTTCTAGTTGAGTTCTCTAATCAAGATCTTTAGTTGCAATCTAGTAGATAATTAACCTTAGAATGTATTAAGTATTAAAATTTTGTGGTTATTATATTGAAATTTTGTGTTGGAATTACGTTAGACTACACATGTATTTAGTGTTATAATTTTGAGCCGAAGAAGCAGATTTGTACAATGCAAGAATAGTTAAGAAGCTATAGCAGAATTAGAGCAAAACTGTAGCAATCTAGAGTATAAATGGTTAATGGTGTTACAGGAAACAAGAAAGAGCCATGTTGTAGGCGATATCGGTTAGTTCGAACTTGGGGCGACCTTAGTCAAACAATATGATATGGAAACAAGGACTCGAGTAAAACTTAAATGAATAGGTGTGAACCTCACTGATTTCTCAATTTAGAACCACCATAGGAATAGCATATCGATTCTAAATGGTAAACTAAACTAAAATGGTAAGCAACATCTACGAGTTTGTGCATAAACACATGCAATTAATTACTTCAAATCCTTATTGTCTGAAAAATAAATTATGAGCAGTAATAATCTAAATAATGGTAGGAAGTAAGACATAGCTCAAATGCAGAGATTTCTTTTCACAATTGAAAAATACAGTTCAATTAATAACCTTGCCATGCAAACATACTTACATTAAAAGATGGAAATTTTTTAACTGTGCAACACCTAGTATTACTGGTTGCACATAACTGAGAACATGGCCAAAGATGTGCCCAATGTACACTTACAAACAAACTCTAATAACTTAAACTTAAACAGGAGTTCTGGTTAATTTCATATGATATTGATACATGTGATGAAATATAGCTAAACGCTTGAGCTAAACGTTGAAACAGATATAACCGATAGATATGAAATAAACTTCTTATATCTTACATGCAGAGAGAGGGATAAACTAAGCCTCCATTTTTTGTATAAATAGATAGAACAAAATTATATGATAAAATAGTTATTTATTATTACAACTTGGAAATCCCTCATCCATTCTAGAAATAAAACCTAGATGCATGCAAATACACCGAGGTCTTGCATAGTGTATTAATACCAAAATTATATACATAAACTACATCATGGTCGACATACAATCTTACACAATCAAGCGGAAACGACTAGGGTTAAGGTTAAGCAACTCTGATGAGACTGTAACTGAAAACATAGGCCTAATTTTGAAACAAAATGGGTCTGATAATTGTACTCGCACCGAAAGAGAAAACCCACAATTATTTTAAACCATTTCAAGGAACCCTAATAGGTTTTTTCATAAAATACCTGGAAATAAGGAAATGGAAGTAAGCACAAACTTTGAAAAGAACCTCGAAGTTGCAGAAAATGGGACCACTAGGATTTGGTTGTACCTGCAACCAAAATACAACAAAACACCTAGTTAGGGTATTTATACATAACCGATAATATTTTGTAAAAAAATACGAAGAAAACTAGGAAACCTTCGAGACAATCTTACATGAGGGTTGAGAGCGTTGACTTGGCTAGGAAAACTTGAGAAAAAATAAAACCCAACTATTTCCATCATAGCACACATGAATGGAAATAATTCAACTATCTAATATGATGAGGTTAGGCCATCCCTACCTTTTCCATCCAGAACTTTGTGTTCCTTCCAGAGCATCGCTTCGTTGAACCAGGTAAGCAACCAGGGAAATCAACTGTCCAAAGCGGTAAGAGAACATAAGAGACAACAGAACAAAACTAAATAGTAAATAAAATAATTCGGAGGCAGCCAATGAGTCATACCTGGGACAAGAAGACAAAATTTGGCATCATTTTCATGAGTATTAAGACCCTCGGGTCGAGAAAGTAGCCAAAGTTGTAGAGCATAGGTAAGATCTGGAGCGAGTGCAAAAGAGAGTCCTGACAAGGGTTTGGGTGGGGGTAATACCCTAACCACTTTCAAAAGTAATAGGACCATCAAATCAAAATTAAATTGACAATGTTGAACAATGCCAAATGTCCATCGTTTAAACCTGTAGCACAAGTTTGAAAAAACTTCGAAGGAATGCCGCTAGTTTAATAAAGTTATGTGAAGAAATGAATGTGGTAATCACATTGCTAAGGAGTATAAACATTGTAAAACATCATTTCGGATAATTTCAATGTAATTCTAAAGTTTAAAAAATAACATAAGGTTAATAACCAACATATATGGAAAGTTCATTTATAATCATGGTTAAACGATGTTTGTTATACCTACTACCAGAACAGAGGATGTATATTAGTAGGTGAGCCTAATTCAACTTAAGTTAAGTATCCTAAGTGGGTGTGTGCTTTGTTGATAGGATATAAAATGTTTAAACTTTGGCTGTTGCATCATATAGCTATTGTGCTTTATGCCATCAATTCATATTAAATTAAATGGCAAGGAAACTTCCTTAAGGAACTGATGATAATAAATTGAGTTGCCAAAACATAGTGTTCATCATATGGTAAATAGAAATGGTGTTAAAATTTAATTCTTACATTAATTTTAAATTTTTTTTGTGAAGGGTGTTACATTCTTCTTAGGGATTGCAATATTCCTTTATAATTTATTTGGTAAATTTACGAGAAAAATTCACAAAAAATATTTCACGAAAATTTACTACAAAACACCATAATTTTTTCTTATAGAGAACCTAAATAAATATTTCAATTGAGACCAAGAAAATATTGAAAACCCAAACTAATTTTATTAATAAATAATAAATTTTGAAGAAAATTAGTAAATGAATTAGCTAGAAATTCGTGGTTTCTCGCTCCTTTTTTTATACACCTCAACTCCTCCAACAAACTGATAATTTTCTCTAACTGTTATAAGTAAACGAATTCATCCCTCCCATAGTTTGGCCTCCTTAAATAATAAATTCGGCGTCTCATGCAAAAATAAAATTATCAACTAGGGTGACTTTATAACCACTGAAACAAACCACCATCAGCTAAGGTGTATACATCAACACCAAAATTGGGAATATATATCGAGGATATATCCATCACACCATAAACTAATTAAGCCATTGAAAGAATTATTAAAATATCAATACTCATTCATATCCTCAATGAGATCTTATTTTTATTTTTATTGAAATGCCATGGGTCACCTTTTTAATAATAAAGTGACTTTATAAATTATATTTCTTAATTAAATCAACAGTCACTTATAATATCCCTTTTAATTTAATTACTCATTATCACATTTAATATGACACTAAATAGCTAAATTAATTTTATATTTTTTGATGTTCTCGAAAAGGGACATTACAATCCTCCCTTCTCGAGATTGTTTTTCCTAATAAATCAAAAGTTGTATTTTTGTGTCCCAAATAAGAATAGAGAAACCATGCTACATATGATCCATAATCTATATATTAATACCAAGATCCAAAATATATCTATAAAATGCCCCCAATTTTTCCATTCTGGGAGACAACCATAAATCACTCCTCATAAAAATTCATCGATCCCAATCCCACATTGCTAAACTGATGTCCCCTTATCTAAAGACTCCTTTTTACCATATTCAAACTGAATGTGAAATATTCCCAATGTAAATGGTCCACATTGACTAATTTCACTAACTAACTCTTGGATGTTACTTATAGAAGACCATGCATTAAGTACAAAACATGGTTATGATATTACAACCTTCTATGAAATAAATTTTAGTTGTATCAAATCTTCTAACATAAAGAAAAATTATAGTTTTTTGTCAATAAATTAGGCCATAAAAATCACTCATTATATTCCTCAAGTAGCAATAAAACGCGCAATAATATGTTTAGCCCAATATTTCCAAGAACATGATTCCTAAAAAGTTTTATTTGTGCACGTTCCTAGCTATGCAAAAATGAGTCTAAACCTTGAACAAATATGCTTAGAAAGCCTTGTCTGAACATGCTAAACAATCCTTTTGATACAAAATGCCCCATATGCACCCTTAGATCCTACAAGCCCAATCCAAGAAGGATACATTTTATATCTTAAATTTTGTGACTTCCCAAATTAAAAGAAATTTTATATCTTAGTTTTTTCTAGCTTCAAACATAGTATTTCACTACCACATATTCATCAAAATATCAATAATTACATCCCCTTTTCTCAATTTTTCATACTCTATTTATACTAGATATAAGTATGAAAATACAAAATTATCAAATGTCCAAATAAAGAGACGGTTCCTAAACATTTAGGAAGTATTTTCTATACTGTAGATTCAACTTTATAGGTCATATAAAAAAATAAACGAGTACTAACAACTAATAATAGAAAAATATCTCGTATCAGCAAGAGACACTAATTGAATGGGCTGGAAGGACCATATCTAGAAACCAAATCCAAGCTACATATGTGCGTTGAACACATGTAGCATATCAAACAGATAAAATTAACTAGCAATACCTATCTAAAGGAGTGGCTACAAAATCTTAGATTTTGTAGCTACTACTAATAAAATAAAGCAAATTAACAAGTATTTTTACCTTTAGAAAATATATGAAAATTTAAATAAAATGATCTAAACATTAATTTAGTAACCCCAAAGAAACTTTGTAAATCTGAAGTGATGGTAACATTAACCCATGAAGACTTTATTATTAATTTCTTTTCAGCTAGCCATATTTTTCTTTCAATTAAGTGACCTGATTATCATTTTATTGAGCCATAGAAGTTGTTGATTTTCTCATTGTAGTTCATTTATTTTATGCTCAAGATACGGCACTACAACACAATATTTCTCCTGTCATAACCAGCCTTTCAAACACTTATGGAAATCCTCCTTACTTTTAGAATCATCATTAGACCTAATCACAACATCATTAAATTGGTCAAAAACAGAGTTATGACTAAAATCTTCATCAGATTTGGGCCTAGGGTTTTCCTTTTGAAGATTGGGTTCTTCAGGAATATCAAAATGAATGGGAATGACAGTAGTTGAACCCTTTTTAGATTTATTTCTTTTAGCCTGAGATATATTTTACGCTAATTGATTGTTTATAATCCAATTATGCTTCACCATATTAATTATGTCATTTGCAAGGTTGTGCTAGAAACGATGCATAGTAAAATCCACCTTAGGCTTGCAATCATCACACAGTATAGAATTGAGGTCTTATTTCATAAGACCAAATTTAACCCTCTTACTTGATTTTCATGTGACATGATTAATTTCTAGGTATGGGAGCTTGTTATCAATGGTATTTGACGTGTTTAGCTCAGATAGACTACTAAGGTTTTTAGGCATGGATCTCTGATGAACTAATGAGGCTAGGGTTTTGGGTACATTTTCATGAATACACTTATGAAATTCATTGATATTTGGAGGAATTTTATCCCCATTCTTAGCTGGAGACTCAACAAAATTATTTATGTGGAGGAATGTCTCACAAGAATCCCCTAATTGTTATAGTTGAAATTCAATAAGAATTCAAATCAGGTTGTAATGAAACAAGCTCCTATCAAGGTTTTTAAACCTTGTTTGGTTAAATTTTGGCATTTTATTGAGGCTCTCAAATAGATCATAGGGAATATTAAGTAGATATCCAAGAAAAACCATAAGAAAGTGAATATGGTAGTAGAAAATTATACCATAACAACCTTCACAAGTTATAAACTGCCTAATAATCAAAACCAAATCACAACATTTTTTATTGAGGTGTGTTACAAGTGTACCTTTCATATTATATGAAAAAATCTTGGATACCAAAAATTTTCTCCAAATAATATCCTTCAAGGGGCAATTTTTTGACCATTTCTCTCTTTCAACTAGTAGGTGAGTAGACTAGGTTATGAAAGCCTCGTTTACCAGCACTTCAATATCTCCAACTTGGGAATTCTTGCCTTTATAGGACTACACATAAGCTCTAGCAACCTCTATAATGTGACCATGAAAGGCTAAATAAAAATACCGCCATCCTACTTTTTTAAGCAAAGACAAATATTCTTCATATGCTTTGATAACGTTAGTTCCCAAAGGCTTAAACCTCACCACGGGAGCCATGAAGATTAAGGGTATCTTAATGTGCATGTAGGATTCCACAAAGGAGGAGAATATCATATGGTGGGATGCAGTAATAGAGGAAAACTATAATACCTCTATAAATGCCTAAGATTTTGGTGAGAATACCCGGAAATGATTTCAAATCGACATCAAATGTCATCAAACTTAGGGTTAGGTTGTGATTAATTTCTAGGTTTCAATGCAATGATGAGTATATTTATTCGGAGTAAAATCACTAAATAGGTATGAAATGACACTATAGCTCAGGTACCAACTTTCCATGGTGCAATTAATGGAGGGTGGTAATGAATAATGATGATAGTTAGCCCTCGAGACTATTCCATCCATAACCACAGTCCAGATGTTGAATATACAGTGCTCCACAAAACCTAATATTGACACACAATAAGAAATGACTCATCAAACATTTATATCAAGTTTTTCAATCATGAGTACTTCATTATATGATATGCTTGTCAATCCTTAATTTAAAGGGATAGGGAGTTGGTAAAAATAAAGTTCAAACATGATATTACCACATCACTTATAGTTTACACCCTATACCTATTATTTATCCCACATTCAAATTTCCATAAGTCAACAATCACAAGAATTCAATCCCTAATGTAGGTCTTGGTGTTATAAACAATGGTATTTGCATTTTTTAGAAAGAAAAAATGAGCATATAGCATGTATAATAAGAGTCCATTCTAACTCTTAGGAAAAAACAAACACCACCTAGAATATAATTCAAGGTCAAATCAAGAAACAATCAATCCTTGACTAATTAAAGCAAATAAACATAAAAAAATTACATGGATTCAATGATGAGATTGTAAAACAACAAAAAATATTGGCGTAATTGTGTTTTAAATTACATGCCGAAAATCATAAGATTGAAGACATTTGTCATTTATAAAATAAATTATCAATCTAAAAAAATATAAATGATTTGTAGTATTGAGGGGTTTTCACAATGAATTATATTAGATATCATTTTTTGGGATTAAATAATATTAAGCACAAATATGCAATTATCTCCAAACCTTCATAAGAATATATTAAAGCTTAAAAAACATTATTAAGTGTAGAAGGAGAGATTTAATATAGCCTTTATGTGCCTAAGAAAGGTTAGATGGGCCTTGATTTGTGTCTAATTTAGAGGCCCATCGGTAGTGCTTTCGTTTTCATTAACCAATGCACTTGCCACATTTATGTGTCTTAGGAACAATGTGCTAAGACCCTTTTCAGAAAAAAAATTCATTGTCTTCATTGATGATATCCTAGTATAATCAAAGGTAAGGAGGAACATGGTAAACATTTGAATATGGTTCTCCAAATCCTAAGAGATCATGAAGTTTATGCTAAACTTAGCAAATGTTCATTCTATTAGAAGCAAATACATTATTTGGGGCATGTGATATCAAAAGAGGGCATAAGAGGGCATTTTTGTAGACCCTGAAGAGGTGAAAGAAATTTCGGAATAACCAACACCTAAGAACATGGAAAAGGTCAAATCCTTTATGGGCATCCCAAGTTATTACAAAATGTTCATAGAAGGATTTTCTAGGCTTGCTTACCCAATTAATAATCTGCAAAATAAAGGAATCAATTTTGAGTGGAGTTCTAAGTGTCAAGCTATTTTTGACAAGCTCAAGAAACTTTTGATAACAACTCCTATTTTAAAATTAGCAGATCCCAACAAGGAAATTGATGGTGTGTATAGATGTAAGCAAGGAAGGATTTGGAGGATTTTGAATGCAAGACAACTATGTTATTTTATATGAATCCAAAAAATTAAAATAACATGAAACTAATTATGATACACATGACCTAGAACTAGCAAAAATAATTCATGCTTTTAAAATGTGGAGACATTACCTGATATGAAGGAAAATTTAGCTAAAGACAGATAATGTGAGCCTCAAGTATCTATTTGATCATCCCAATATAAATGCTAGGAAAATAATATGGCTATCATTTATAAGTGAGTATGACTTTGAAATTTCATAGATAATTGGAAAACATAATAAGATAAATGATGCATTAAGCAGAGAACTTCACCAAATTAGTAAAATAAAAAAAATTAGTTGGTTAATAAATTTAGCTAAGAAAGTAAAAAAAACTACACATTTTGATGTAGAATATGTAAAAATTAAAGAAAAGTTGTAGGAAGCTAAAAATTTGGGAGGGAAAGAAGCTAATTTCTCAATTAATAGGTAAGATTTGTTGTTGTTTATGGGAAAAATTTACATACAAAATGATGTAAGTCTGAAAATTTTGGTATTAGATGAACTGAATAAAATCCCAATAGTTGGCCCTCCTTGGTATAAAAAGCTAATCACAAAATTGAAGAAATATTTCTATTGGCCAAACATGAAAAATGAAACAACTGAGTATGTGGAAAGGTGTATTAAATGCCAACAAGTTAAAGCATCTCATCAACATCCTACTGGTTTATTACAACCATTTCCCATTCCTAAATGGAAATGGGAGACTATTTCAATGGATTTTATTACTGGACTACCAGGAAGTAGAAAACAACTTGATGTTATCATGGTTGTGGTTGACAAAAATAGCAAGGTATCACATTTTATTCCAGTCAAATCCACCTCTAAGACTATAAATATTGCATAAATATTTATTAGGAAAGTTTTCAGACTTCATGGGGTACATAATATTGTAATTTTAGACATAGATGCAAAGTTTGCTTCCAAATTCTAGAAGGGACTATATGAAAACATGGGGACCAAGTTAAATTTCAGCACATCCTATCATCCTCAAACTGATGGTCAAATAGAGAGGACCAACCAGATATTGGAGGACATGTTAAGGATGTATGTGAAAGGTAAATAAATCAAATGGGAAGACCACCTACATCTAGATGAATTTTCCTACAACAATGGATATTAGACTTCCTTAAAAATGAGTCCATTTGAAGTTATGCATGGGAGAATATGTAAGTTACCATTGATTTGGGATCATCCTAAAGGTAGATTGGTACTAGGTCCTGGCATGTTAAAGTAAATTGAAGGGATAGTCAAGAAAATCAAACATAATTTAAAAATAGCTCAAGATCATCCAAAAATTTATGCATGTTTAAAAAGGAAACAAAAATAATTCAATGTGGGAGACCGTGTATACCTAAAATTAAAAGCTAATAAAATTACACTTAAGCTTGACACTTGTGCTAAAATATCTCCTAGATATTTTGGACCCTTTAAAGTGCTAGCCATAATTGGGTCTATTGCTTACCAATTATCCCTACCAACCAACATTAAGGTTCATAATGTGTTTCATGTTTCAATATTAAATAAATATATACATGATACTTCTCATGTAATTGATTGGCATATTCTACATGTGGAATTAGAGGGCCGAGAGTTCCTAGTAGAACCACTGCATATTCTAGATCGGAGAGTGGTTACCCTCCATAATAAGGAAGTGGTGAAATTAAAAGTTCAATGGAAACACATTACTCCAGAAGAAGAAAATTGCAAATTAGAGGATTATTTTAAATAAGCTTATCCTTCTATGGTTTAAATTCTAAAATGGCATGCTAAGACATCAGATGGCGTCAAATTTAATAGGGGGAGGATGTGATGCCCCCCAACTTAAAGACTTTGTGGAAATAATGTATATATATAAGTTTTATAAGTTTAAACTTGAGGTTAAGTGCTACATTAGAAAGACTTACACATATTTAATTATTAGTAATCTTATTGATAATGGTTGATGTATAGTTACCATTATAAAACTGTTTTATGCTTTATTTTATGAATAAAAAAATTGGAAATTAGTGGCTAAGTACAAGTGGATGAAAGAGAAAAAGGCTACAATTCCATCTTTTAGAAATTAATATTATCCATTAGAATTCCTAGGCATCTAATCTGGGTGATAATATTTATTTATTGAACTATTGACCAATTTAATATTCCCTAGAAGACACGAAGTTGTATATAGAAGTGGGGAACAAGAGCTCATTAATGAACAATTAGCAATGTGCCACTTGTTGATGAGGCCGAGGTAGTTAATAACGACTCAAAAATAGTTGATGGATAAAAATATATCTCTAATTCTGAATTTTGTCTCTAATGGATAATTTTTTTGGAAAAGAAAAAAATAGAGAGACTGAGGAGAAACAAAAGAAGAACATAAAGAAGTTGCAGACTTTATTTCTTAGAGGGATAAGTATAAGCTATGTCAAGGAAGGGAAGAGCCTCACTTAGCTCTTATATTTTAAACGAAAAGTTTTCAAGTCGGGGTCTTCTAACTTCTTCTTCTATACTAGAGGTTATTTGTTCTATTTTGTTTTTTTAAGCTAGAATTACTATTTCTGTGACAAAACAATATTAAAAAGGAGAAAAACTCTCCTGCATCTTATTTCAGTATCTGGTGTTTATTTTATTTTGATGATTATAAGAAATCATTCATATGAGTTAAGATTATTAAATGAGTTATTTTATTTTAATAATAATAATGAATTATTATTATTATTAATTAATAATAATAATTATTATTAAATAATTATTAATAAATATGAATATATTATTAATAATTCTCATTAATTAATTATCGTTAATAATTATAATTAATTATTTACACTTATGAATGCTTAATTGTTATTAATTATTAACCATTATATTTATAATAATTAATTATTAATAATTAATATTTATTATTAACATTTATTAATAATTATTATAATAATAACTATTATTAATTATTAATAATTATAATTAATTATTATTATTTATTAATTATTATTATTATAAATAATTATTATTATAAATTTTAATTGGTAATAATAAACAATAATTAATAATAAATGTCTTTCATATATATTACATTTATAAACAACGTATTTGATTGTGCTAATCACAACAATATTCAATTTTGATTAATAATCTCGACCGTCCATTCAAGCATTACAGGTAACCATTGGGCCACACATTCTCAACAAACTAGGGCGAAAATATCTCGGCTCCTGCTGATGTGGACTGTAAGTGTATGAGGTAATGTCATTATTATATAAATAGAATATGGACAAAATATATAAGCTCTAGTCACAACAACCGGATTAAAGATTAATTGGATGATTAGATCGCTTGGTAGGGTTTATAAGTGTTAATGCGGTGGATTTTATAAGGGTTTGTAGGTTTTCTTTTTTCTCCTGCGTTTTTTGGTGGAAATTCGAATTGCTTTTGTGAGAAAGAATGGGGTGTAAACCAGTCCAACTCTAAAGAATTGAGAACCTAGGCTACAGGTGCACCACTTATCGGAATCGGCTGAACGGACTGATAAAGAAGTTGCAGGAGATTCACACTCTTTGTGGTGCGGAAGTTTGTATGATTCCCTGTGGCCAAGAGTCTTGTCAGGATAGCGGCCCTACTCTTATGATATTGTGCAGTTCCTCTTCGAAACTCACTGCTCTAGTTTACAAGTTCCGTGAGAAGTATGAAATCCACGAGAAAAGGGAGGGAAAAGAAGAGCCCTTAAATTTCTTGGGTATCAGAAAACACAGTAACCAACTGAAGTTGAAGAATTTTTTTATTAACGATGAGTTGCAGGCCATGGATTGTCGCTCATGGGACCTTCCTTTACACTCTAATTGCAACAAACTGTGAAATTCTTTGGACACTGAAATTTGTTGGAATTTATGAAAATTCCTGAACAACCAATGGAGAGAGTAATACTCCTCTTTAACATAGAGAATGAAAAAAAATTCTTCACTGGAGACAAAGTTTTTCACTTGAAAAACTATTTCATTTACTTCAAAAAACTATTACAAAATCTCCTCTGACTGAGGGAATACAAAATGTTGGACTGCTTCTAACACAGTGCGAAACAAACTTCACTGTCTCACAAAATTACACACTCTGTCACTCTGTAAAACAACACTGCTGTGTTTTTAAAATACTCTCTGTCTCTTTGAAAATACACTGCTGTGTATACAAAATGCACTCTGTTGTGCTTTCAAAATAAAACATAACATTGTCTATTACGATAGCCTTCGGGCCTTTTTGCACTTTATATACCACAACACCTTTTAATAAAACAAAACAACTATTTAAACTTAACAATATATCGCAGCATGTGTTAATAAAACAAAACTATTAAAATTGTTGGGGGCCCACACATTATAATATCGTGCATATGTTTATATAACATATGTTAAAACATATGTTTATAATAAAACATATAAAACTTCAAATTCATTCATCGTGCGATATATAAACAAACATTTAAAACATAATACTCTGCTCGGACTTCAAACACTATGGACCAAAATACAATGAGAATTTTCGCGTAACAAAAATGGGGTTGCTAACATCATGAATTGTGCAGGCGATGGATTATCCAATCCATCCTATAACTTCATATCGCGTCCGCCAGAGCTCTTTGGGTACGAGCCTCCAATGTAAGATGAAATCCATTGATCAACTCCGCCCTATAACTCTATCGGGTCCGGAACTTCACAAAAAAATCGGGCCAATACAAAAAAAACATTTGCGATGTAATACAGTGGTGATGCATGGTCTGTGGGACCACACCTCCCATGGTCCTTGGCTTAAAGCGGAGGGCGATAAATATTATTGCAATTGTGATGAACGCATCGCATCGAAACATGTCAATCCGACATAACAAAAGAAGCGGAGGTAACTCTTGCAACTTCAGATTGCGATGATCGCATCGGAACCTCCAACATCAACAAGACAGTTGATCCAAAAACAACTTGCGATTGCGATTACATAAAGAATGTGGGGACCACAGGTATTTACATAAAAACGCTCACGTACACACTTAAATCAAAAGACTGTTGTTATCAAAATGCTCTGTTCTTCAAATAGAAAACTCTATTTTTCAAAACACATAGGACAGAGACTATTCAACCATTTTTGTAAACTATGAAGGACTGTAAGGGTCTTCAAACAAAATTGACTGTTCACTGAATTTAGCAAGTGGCCAGAGTACAGAGAACCTGGAGAAAGAAAATGGAAAGCGACCTATGCCAGAGCAGTCAAAGTAATTTTGGAAAGCGGTTGTTTGTGGGTTGAGCAGTTGAAAGCAATATTTCAACACTCCCCCTTAATTTCAACTGCTGGGTTATCAGTCATACCCAGAAATTTCCTCAAAAACTCAAAACTCTTCTGCCTCAATGGCTTGGTCAGAATGTCTGCAAACTGCTCCTAAGTTCTGCAGTGTTCTAAAACAATTTCTCCATTGTTTACCAATTCCCTAATGTAGTGAAAATTTGTGTCAATGTGTTTCATTCTCTTGTGAAACAAAAAATTCTTAGATAATTCAATAGCTGAGCTATTGTCACAAAAAATTACTGTACCTTTTGCCTGCTCTTGGCATAAAATCCTTAGCATCCTTCTCATCCAAATTTCTTGACACGTTGCTGCTGTAGCTGCCACATATTCTGCCTCTATTGTAGATAATGCTACAATAGGTTGTGTTTTAGAAGCCCATGAAATGGCTCTTGAACCCATGTGAAAAACATAACCAGAAGTGCTTTTTAGATCATCTACACTTCCAGCCCAATCACTGTCAGTGTATCCAGTTAAATCTAAATATTCTGAAGTAGTATATAAAATACCAAACCTTTTAGTACCTTTAACATACCTCAGAATTCTCTTCGCTGCTTGCCAATGTGCTTCCTTTGGCCTCTCCATGAATTTGGAAATCAAACTAACAACATGCATTATATCGGGCCTAGTTGCAGTCAAATACATGAGGCTGCCAACTATGCTCTTGTACAAACTAGGATCAAAATCCTTGTTGCTGTCCTCTCTACTGAGTTTTAATCCCATCACTGTGGGAGTGATTACTGCTTTTCTCTCCTGCATATTAAATCTTTCCAACACTTCATTAACATATTTTGCTTGTGAGATAAAAATCCCATTTTCATTTTGTTCTACTTCTATTCCTAAGAAGTATCTCAACAAACCCATGTCAGTCATTTCAAATTCTTCTTTCATGACTGTTTTAAAATTTTCAATAAGGTAATCATCATTACCTGTGAAAATAACATCATCAACATATAAAACCACAAGCAACATTTTACCATCCTTTTCTTTGATGTAGAGGGTGGGTTCTCTCTCACACTTTTCAAATCCATTTTCCAGTAGATAGGAATCTATCCTACTGTACCACGCTCTTGGCGCTTGCTTCAGCCCATAAAGAACTTTCTTCAATTTGCACACTTTGTGCTCTTGGCCTTTCTTTTCATAGCCGAGAGGTTGTTCAATGTAAACCTCTTCCATTAACACTCCATTTAGGAATGTTGATTTCACGTCCATTTGGTAAACTTTCCACTTGTTTTGTGCTGCTATGGACAACACTACTCTCACGGTTTCCATTCTAGCAATCGGTGCGAAAATTTCCTCATAGTCTATCCCATGCTTCTGCTTATACCCTTTGACAACAAGTCTTGCCTTGTGTCTTTCTATTTTTCCTTCAACATTACTCTTGGTCTTGTAGACCCATTTAACTCCAACTACATATTTACCTTTTGGGAGTTCAACCAAATCCCATGTCTTGTTTCTTTCTATGGCATTAATCTCCTCATCCATAGCTTCTATCCATTTCCTATCCTTAATAGCTTCTTTGAAATGAATAGGGTCATCAACATGACAATATAAATTAAAGAAAGAGTTCATACCTTCCTTTGCTACCTCTTTTTCATAAATGTCTTTTAAATTTCTGAAATTCTTACCTCTTTCATTAGGTGTACAAATGCTTGAAGAAGCACTTGAATTTCCTCCTTGTGGTGTTCTTGGAGAAGCACTTTCATTTCTCCTCAAGGGTGTCTCTTGCTGCCCTTGTATTGGTGTTGCTGTTTGGGGATGTATTTCAGCCAACTCATCACAATTTTCATCATGAGATAAACAATGTTTAACATTCACTGTTTTCTCTATGCTTCCATCCCAAGCTTCCTCTTCAATGAACTGAACATCTCTGCTCAGAATAAAATTCTTGGTGGATGGGTTATACAACCTACAAGCTTTGGATTCCTCACTGTATCCAATGAAAATACATTTCTCCCCCTTGCTGTCCAACTTCTTCCTTAGCTAATCTGGAATGTGTGCATAAGCCACACATCCAAAAACTTTCATGTGTGTGACACCTTGCTTTGTGCCACTCCATGCCTCTTCCGGCACTTTGTTCATAACTGCTTTTGTAGGACATCTATTCAAGATGTATGCTGCACAATGTACAGCCTCAGCCCAATAATCATTAGGCAAATGCTTTTCCTTTAACATACTCCTTACCATATCCATTATTGTTCTATTCTTCCTTTCGGCAACTCCATTTTGCTGCGGAGTGTACCTAGTTGTAAACTGCTTATGAATCCCATTTTCTCTATAAAAACGTAGAAAATATTTGGAGATATACTCACCTTCTCTATCAGTCCTTAGGACTTTGATATGCAGCCCACTTTTCTTCTCAACAAGTGCTTTGAAATTGCAAAATCTTTCAAACACTTCACTTTTGTTGTTCAAAAAGTAAACCCAAGTTTTTCTTGTAAAATCATCTATGAATGTTAACATATAGTGTCTCCTTGCAAGTGATGGAGTTTGCATTGGTCCACATAAATCTGAGTGGACAATCTCTAAGGGTGCTTTTGCCCTTATGATTTTCCCAAAAGGAAAACTTTCTCTGTGTTGTTTCCCCAAGATATAACCTTCACAAAGGTTGTCCGGCTTCTGAATCAATGGTAATCCTCTTACCATTCCTTTTCTATTAAACAAGTTAAGACCTCCAAAGTTGAGATGTCCAAATCTCAAGTGCTACAACCAATTGTCATCTTTTGGTTCACTTTAGAAAGCCTCTTGTGTCACTGCTGCTATCTCTTCTCCATTTTTCAAATCTGCTCTCATCCTGAGAGGGAACATCCTGTTCCTTGTCATCTTCTCTTCAGCAATACATTATTTGCTGGGTGGTTTATCCATGATGGTGCATACATCATCTTCAAAGAAAACATTGTACCCCTTTTGAACAAGCTGTCCAATACTTAAGAGGTTACATTTCATTCATGGAACATAATAAACATCTTCTATGGATTTTTTTACACCTTTCCTTGTTAAAACATTTACGTCTCCTTTTCCCATAACAGAAACTTTACTATCAGTCCCTAGTGTGACTTGTGACTTCACACTCTCATCTAACATAGAAAACATGGCTATGTTTCCTGTCATATGGTTACTACAACCAGAGTCTAGAAACCATAAATATTCACTCTTTTCCTCAGCCATATTACAAGCTAAAAACAATTTATCTTGGCTGATATTTTCTTTAGTAAAATTTTCATTTGTTTTATTTCCCATATCATGCTGCTTCTTTCTACATTCATTTGCATAATGTCCATATTTTTTACAATAGTGACATTAGACATTGGATTTATCATACCTTTGTCCTTGAGCATGCTGCTGACCACTTTGCTGGCTGCTGCCTTGGCCTTCATGCTGATTTGGATTGCTGCCCCTTCCTTGAGCATTTTCTGGACTATTTCTTCCACCTCTGTTTTGGCTTCTGCTTCTTCCTCTCTTGTTTCCTCTACCTTGCCCTCTTCCTCTTCCGAACGACATCTGGTTCTTAAAGGCATGCTCTAGAGATGAGTTTTCATTTCTGACCAATCTTTGCTCATGTGTCATCAGTGATGCATGTAGCTCATCCACTGAAAAGTTTGTGAAATCCTTGGTCTCTTCTATGGTGGTGAAAATCACATCAAACCTTGAGGGTAGACTCCTCAAGAGTTTTTCCACAATCCTCCTTTCTTCAAGAGTCTCTCCATGATACCTTATCTGTGTGACCATTCCAATCACATGTGTGAAGAATGAGTCAATATTATCTAACTCCTTCATGCAGAGAGTCTCAAAGTCTCTCCTCAGCAACTGTAGTTTTTCTCTCTTCACTTTCTCCATGCCTTGATAGGCTTTCTTGAGAGTTTTCCATGTTTCTTTGGATCTCTTGGCTGCTGCTATCCTTGGAAACACACTCTCATGCACTGCTTGATACAAAAAGTAGAGGGCTCTAGAATCCTTCTTCTTATTTCTCTTTAGTAGTTCCTTCTCTGCTCGAGTTAAATCATCAAACTCATTTTCATCTGCTAGCTCTTCAAAGCCATCCTCAACAAGTTCCCATAGTCTTGGGAAGCAAATAGGGCTCTCATAGTTATTGCCCAATAGTCATAGTTTTTCCCATTAAATTGTGGGAGTTGAGTATTACCAATACCCATGTTAGTGTTGGCTCCAACCATTATTGCACTCTTAACTATGCTTCAAAATACTTTACTGTGTATTTAAAATAACTGACTGTCTACAACAGTAACACAAAAAAAATGACTTGATAAATACCTTGGATTCTTCTTGACTGAGTCTTCACTCTGCTAGAGAAGCTGCTACAACAAAGAAATCCTTCCTTCAACTTCTTTGACACCTTCAAAGAGCCTGGACTAGCTCTGATACTATGTTGGAATTCATGAAATTCCTGAACAACCAATGGAGAGAGTAATACTCTCCTCTTTAACACAGATAATGAAAAAAAATTCTTCACTGGAGACAGAGTTTTGCACTTGAAAAACTATTTCATTTACTTCAAAAAAATGTTACAAAATCTCCTCTGACTGAGGGAATACAAAATGCTGGACTACTTCTAACACAGTGCAAAACAGACTTCACTGTCTCACAAAATTACACACTCTGTCACTTTGTAAAACAATGCTGTTGTGTTTTCAAAATACTCTCTGTCTCTTTGAAAATACACTGTTGTGTATACAAAATTCACTCTGCTGTGCTTTCAAAATAAAACATAACATTTTCTATTACGATAGCCTTCAGGCCTTTTTGCACTTTATATACCACAACACCTTTTAATAAAACAAAACAACTATTTAAACTTAACAATATGTCGCAACATATGTTAATAAAACAAAACTATTAAAACTGTCGGGGACTCACACATTATAATACTGCGCATATGTTTATATAACATATGTTTATAATAAAATATATAAAAATTCAAAGTCATTCATCGTGCGATATATAAAAAAACATTTAAAACATAATACTCTGCCCGGACTTCAAACACTATGGACCAAAATACAATGAGAATTTTCGCGTAACAAAAATGGGGTTGCTGACGTCACGAATTGTGCGCGCGATGGATTATCCAATCCATCCTATAACTTCATATCGCGTCCGCCAGAGCTCTTTGGGTACGGGCCTCCATTTTAACACGAAATCCATTTATCAACTCCGTCCTATAACTCTATCGGGTCTGGAACTTCACAAAACAATCGGGCCAATACAAAAAAAACATTTGTGATGCAATACAGTGTTGCCGCGTGGTCTGTGGGACCACACCTCCCGCGGTCCTTGGCTTAAAGCAGAGGGTGATAAATATTCTTGCGATTGCGATGAACGCATCGCATCGGAACATGTCAATCGGACATAACAAAACAAGCGGAGGTAACTCTTGCAACTTCCGATTGCGATGATTGCCTCAGAACCTCCAACATCAACAAGACACTTGATCCAAAAACAACGTGCAATTGCGATTACATAAATAATGTGGGGACCACAGGTCTTTACATAAAAACGCTCGCGTACACACTTAAATAAAAAGACTTTTTTTTATCAAAATGCTCTGTTCTTCAAATAGAAAACTTTGTTTTTCAAAACACACAGGACAGAGATTGTTCAACAGTTTTTGTAAACTACGAAGGATTGTAAGGGTCTTCAAACAAAATTGACTGTTAACTGAATTTAGCAAGCGGCCAGAGTACAGAGAACTTGGAGAAAGAAAACGGAAATTTTGGAAAGCGGCTGTTTGTGGGCTGAGCAATTGAAAGTAATATTTCAACAAAATTATTAGTGATGAGTTGCAGGCCATGGATTGTCGCTCATGGGACCTTCCTTTACACTCTCCTTGCAACAAACTGTGAAATTCTTTGGATGCTAAGATTAGTGAAGTCGAATGTCAAATTAAATTTCTCAAGGCCGATGTAGGTATGATATATACAATTTTCAAGATCAATTTTATTTTCAAGATTATGTAGATATCATATATATGATTATAAAGATCAATTTTATTTTCAAGATTAAATTTATTTTATTTTAAGTTGTTAAAATTCATTCGGGGTTTCCCCTAAATCTTTCTTTTCTTTGACGGATCGTCAGATAGAACTTTGCGTTCTTTGAGGATCATTAGGGCGTTTGGATCTTAGCAGTCGCTTGGTAAGAATGTTCTCTTTTTTGTGAGTTATTTTTTGTTCCTATTTGTTATTTATTATTGAAGTTTTTAAAATAAGGTAAAACCAAAAGGTGAAATTTTCCCATATTTTTACTTTCCATCAATAAACCAAATGAAATTTTTGGGAGAAAGTTTCATAATCATAATCCTATTCAGTGGATCACAATCTCATTATAATTTTCAGGATAATTTCTAGCTGTTTTTTGGTGGATTTTTCTCTGATTTATTTTAAGTTGTTAGTTTCATTAGGCCTTTCCCCTTAATCTTTATTTTCAGATATAAAGCCTTCAAATATAAAGCATCCAGAAAGACAAGACCAGATGATTGCAGGTGCGCTTATACAAAATAATTCTCATCAAAAAATAGTTAACGCTCATGGTTCCTGCCCATTTCTGAAGCGGACGACCAGGGGTGTCATGCCTGCAAATTATAATTATTTAGTAGGCCATGAACCTTCAACTGTAAATGAAGACTTTTCTTGGACTTCAAATCCAATCTATCAACAAATGCAAATACCGATGGATACAGGTACCATACCAACTAATTATGTTGGGTTTTCAAATATAAATTGTACTAATGGTAACGGATCTTCAAATATAAACCTACTGTATGGAGTTTTTACGAAGTAATGGTGCTCTTTGGCGTTTTTTTTTCTATCTATAAACCAAATGAAATTTCTGGGAGAAAGTTTCATAGTCATAATCCTATTCAGTGGATTCACAATCATAATTTTAATAAAGAAAAGAAGATGACGTGTAACAGTATTTACCTTGGAGTTATATAAGATTTTCAAGATTAATTTCTAGCTGTGTTTTGTTGGATTATTTTTCTAATTTATTTTATTTTAAGTTGTTAATTTCATTCGAGGCTTTCTCTTAATCTTTATCTTTTTTTAACGGATGTTCAGATATAAAAGGCAATGGTGTTGGGCCTTCGAATATAAAGCATATAGGAAGACAAGACCAGATGGTTGCAGGTGCGGCTATACAAAATAATTCTCATCGAGAAATAGTTAATGCTCATGGTTCCTGCCCATTTATGAAGCCGACGGCCAGGGGTGTCATGCCTGAAAATTATAATTATTTAGTTGCCCATGAACCTTCGACTGTAAACGCATATTGTTCTTGGACTTCAAATCCAATCTATCAACAAATGCAAATACCTTGGGTTAAGGTATTTGCAAATGCAAATGCAGATTTTTCTTGGACTTCCATTCCAATCTATCAACAATCTATCTTAAGGCTTAATATAAATCCCTTGGATTTATAATCATGGTGAACCATTCGCAACCATGGTCCAATCTCACATTGTGACAAAGAATGTCTCAAAATGGAAATCAACCATGGTCAACCATGGTCTAATGTCGCATTGTGACATGGATTGTCTCAATATAAAAATCAACCATGGTCAACCATGTTCCAACATCGAATTATGACAAAGATTGACTTAATATGAAAATCAACCATGGTCAATCATGTTCAACCATGTTAAGATTGTGACAAAGATTGTCTCTTGGTCTAACTTCATATTCTGACAACCATGGTGATCCATGGCCAACCGTGGTCCATCGTCGCATTGTCAAAGATTCTCTCAAATTTAAAATCAACCCTGGTCAACCATTGTCCAATGTTGCATTGTGACAAAGGTTATCTCAATATGAAAATCGATCGTGGTCAACCATAGTCCAATGTCTCATTGTGACAAATATTGTGTCAATATGAAAATCAACTTTGGTCGACCATGGTCAACCATGTTGATTTTAGGGTTTATAATATTTATCTTAGGGTTTATGTACCTTCAATTTATAATCCCTTGGGTTTTTAGTATTAATCCATTGGGTTTATAATATTTATCTTAAGGTTTATATACCTTGGTTTTTTAATATTAGTCCCTTGGGTTTAATATTATTCTCTTGGGTTTATAATACCTTAGGGTTTTAGAATTAATCCATTGTGTTTATAATATTAATCTCTTAGGTTTATCAATCTAAGGATCATACTCCTAGGGTATAATATTATTCAAGAGGTTTATAATATTAATCTTGGGGTTTATTATAAATCCCTCGGGTTTATAATTATGGTTAACCATGCAGAAACATGGTCCAATGTTATTGTGACAAATATTGCCTCAATATAAAAATCAACCATGGTCAACCATGGTCAAATGTTACATTGTGACAAATATTGTCTCAATATGAAAATCAACCATAGTAAACCATGGTCAAATGTCACAGTGTGACAAAGATTGTCACAATATGAAAATCAACCATGGTAAACCATGTTCCAACATTGCATTGTGACAATGATTGCTTAATATCAATCCTTTCGGTTTATCAATTTAAGGGTTCATATTCCTAGGGTATAGTATTATTGATAAGGTTTAAAATATTAATCTTAGGGTTTAATATAAATCACTTGGGTTTATAATCATGGTGAACCATGCACAACCATGGTCCAATGCCACATTGTGATAAAGAATGTCTCAATATGGAAATCAACCATGGTCCAATGTTGCATTGTGACATGGATTGTCTCAATATGAAACTCAACCATGGTAAACCATGTTCCAACATCTCATTGTCATAAAGATTGACTTTATATGAGAATCAACCATGGTAAACCATGGTTAGATTGTGACAAAGATTGTCTTTTGGTCCAACGTCACATTCTGACAACCATGGTGATCCATGGCCAATCATGGTCCAACATCGCATTGTGACAAAGATTCTCTCAATATGAAAATCAACCATGGTCAACCATTGTCCAATGTTGCATTGTGATAAAGGTTGTCTCAATATGAAAATCGAATATGGTCAACCATAGTACAATGTCGCATTGTGACAAATATTGTGTCAATATGAAAATAAATCGTGGTCGAGCATGGTGAGCCATGTTGATTTTAGGGTTTATAATATTTATCTTAGGGCTTATATACCTTCAATTTATAATCCCTTGGGTTTTTTAGTATTAGTCCCTTGGGTTTATAATACTTATCTTAATGTTTATATATCTTTGGTTTATAATATTAATCCTATGGGTTTAATATTACTCCCTTGGGTTTATGGTACCTTGATGTTTTAGAATTAATCCCTTGGGTTTATAATATCAATCCCTTTGGTTTATCAGTCTAAGGGTTCATATTCCTAGGGAATAATATTATTCATGCGTTTTATATTATTAACCCTAGGGTTTACTATAAATCCCTTGGGTTTATAATCATGGTCAACCATGCACAAACATGGTCCAATGCCACATTTTGGAAAATATTGTCTCAATATGAAAATCAACCATGATCAACCATGGTTGAATGTTGCATTGTGACAAAGATTGTCTCAATATGAAAATCAACCATGGTCAACCATGTTCCAACATCGCATTGGGACAAATATTGACTTAATATGAAAATCAACCATGGTCAACCATGGTCAGATTGTGACAAACATTGTCTCTTGGTACAACGTTACATTTTGACAACCATGGTGATCCATGGCCAACCACGGTCCAATGTCGCAGTGTGACAAAGATTGTATCAATATAAAAATCAATTGTGGTCAACCATTGTCCAATGTTGCATTGTGACAAATGTTGTCTCAATATAAAAATCGACCATGGTCAACCATAGTTCAATGTTGCATTGTGACAAATATTGTGTTAATATGAAGAGAGTGTGGTCGACCATGTTGATTTTAGGGTTTATAATATTTATCGTAGGGTTTATATGCCATCAATTTATAATCCATTGGGTTTTTAGTATTAATCCCTTGGGTTTATTATTCCTTTGGGCTTATAATATTTATCTTATGGTTTATATATCTTAAGTTTATAATATTAATCTCCTGGGTTTAATATTATTCCCTTGCGTTTATAGTACCTTGGGTTTAATATTTCTCCCTTGAATTTATAATTGCTTAGGTTTTTAGTATTAATCTCTTGGGTTTATAACAATAATTTGTTGGATTTATTATTAATAATTAAATTAACAATTATTAATGATTAAATTTTAATATTTATTAATAAATAATTATTATTAATAAATTAATTATTATTAATTATAACTATTAAATGTTATTGTTAATTATTATATACTATGAAGAATTATTATTAATTAATTAATAATAATTAATTAGTAATTATTAAAAATATTAATAATTTATTTTACAAGTTTATATATAAAGGGTTTATAATATTAATTGCGGCAATTTAATATTTATCTTTTGATTTATAATATTTTAAGTTTTTAGTATTAATATTTTAGGTTTATTATTAAATTAGATTTATAATATTAATTGGTTGAGTATATTATTAATTAATTATTAATAGTAATTAATAATTAATAATAATAATAATAATTAATTATTATTATTATTAATTAATAATATATTAATATATTATTAATAGTTCTTATTAATTAATTATTATTAATAATTATAATTAATTATTTTTCACTTAATAGTTATTAATTATTAACCATTATATTTATAATAATTAATTATTAATAATTAATATTTATTATTAACATTTATTAATAATTATTATAATAATAACTATTATTAATTATTAATAATTATAATTAATTATTATTATTATTTATTATTTATTATTATTATTATAAATGTTAATTGGTAATAATAAATAATAATTAATAATAAATGTCTTTCATATATATTACATTTATAAACAACGTATTTGATTGTGCTAATCACAACAATATTCAATTTCGATTAATAATCACGACCGTCCGTTCAAGCATTATAGGTAACCATTGGGCCGCACATTCTCAATGGAGGAGTCTGTGTGTCTACGAATCGGGAGCTGATGTGACGACTCCCGATCGTCAAGCTCCGGCGACCTCCCCTTCTCCGGCTGGATGTGGACCCCGTCTCTCCAGCTCCCGACTGCAGCGAACGGCGACGAAACCTCCAACTCCCGACGGACGTTAGCGTTGACCTCACCCTCCGCCACCTCCCTCCCTCGCACTGCTCCTCCCCCACCTACCTCCATCAATGCGAATATTTGAATTTTGAAATTTGAACAAACGCCGCGTAATATGAAGGCGATTTACATGTTGTTCATCTTCCCCCGCAATTTCGTTCATTCAAAACTGCAATTGCTGATTTTGGGCTCTCAAGAATTCTGGAATATGGTGACATGGGCAACGGATTTATTACCTCCAACATTAGGGGTTCCATCGGTTACATGGCACCAGGTACAAACAGGATTATTGACCCTTTTCCTTGTGTTTGTATACATTATTAATCTTGATTATGAAAGACTTTCGATCTTACTTGTGTTTGTGTTGTTTGTTGTTACAGAGTATGCCGCTGGTTCGAGAATCACCTCAAAGGTTGATATATACAGCTATGGA